>CM057000.1:139546162-140146162 GCA_029891345.1 Dryococelus australis
AGAATATTAGTAAAGGTCCAATTTAACTAAAAATAAGGTACTTATTATGTTTAGATAAGTATAAAACTAACACTCTTATGATACATTACATACTTGGGAAATGACCCCACCCGTCATATATGGGCTTATTTTTCAAATATTTTACTAAAAAAAAAGTGTGAAAAAAACTGTGACTATAATAAAAGCAGATGTTTAAGCTCTGTACATATAAGTACTATTTGGATATATAATGATACAACTTCAATCCGGTTCTACATTCCAGATAGCATACAAACTGGCGGCGTGTTTGCCTTTGATTGCCATTTGTCTTGCCAGGTATGTCTGCCGTTTATTGTCTGAGTGGAGTTTGATTCCAGCAAAATTTGAAATGAATGGTACATACTTCCAAATGGAAAGTTTGCAGATGACTTGAATTAGTGTTACAGCTTGCCAAGGTAAGGATTATGCAAGATGTGGAGATCAAACTTGCTACAAAGTTGATGCATGATGCCTAGTCTGCATGATTAAAGATTTTATTTCTCTCGCTAGCTTGCACAACATGCTTGCAGTATTTTCCATAACAGCGTGATTGAATATTGAATCAAGTCTATTATCCTATAACGGTTATCCCTCCTGATTAGCAGTGTAGCATTTGGCAGCAACTCTGAGTGAATATCGCAAAGATAAAAGGAGCACATTCACTCATCACAATAACAATTTGTCTTACATGGTCATTGTAATTAATGTTAGCTACATATAAATTATTTTACAGTGGTACAGTACAGTTACAGGAAATACTACGTATCTGTAACGCTATTTATTATAACCTTTTGTTTGCAAACAGCGGGGCTAATGGAACCCCAAAGCGACCTTTTTGTAACTGAGAATTGCATATTAAAAATTAGGTTTTAAATGCGGCAGTTAATTTATTTGCGATAACACATTCCCCGCGCCCTATACACAAATCGCTCTACAATCAATGATAAGGTTTGTTTGAAAGTGATGTTCAGTCAATTTTTACACGCGATTTTCTTGGTTGAATTAAAATATATATTTAATTTAAAATTGTTTTCATGTATTTTTGTAGAGCGCCTATGCCATTATTTCTAGCATTTAAAGGAAAGCCGTTAAAAAGAGAATGCATAAAAGACAAGATATCTTAACATAAGTGAAAAATCTCAAGAGAAGAAAAATACTGTTGGTGCATAAACATGAGCTCTCTCCACCCCCCTTTTTTTTTCCCCACAGCAACTTACGACTCGAATTGTTATCGAAAAGTCGGTCAACAATCTCCTTTAACAGGATTTCCGTCTGTTAGGAAAGAGATCAAGATTGATAGCGAGACTGGTCACAAGGAAATGCGGAAACTTTTTCTTTAACAGAGACTTCAAAAACGAACTAAATCCCAAATTATCCTCGAGAAACTCGACAGAATTTTCGTTCCCGATCTCACCAACAATTTCTTTTGGAACACGCTGAAAAGTTCACGTATTTCCAATTACTCGACAGGCGAAGTGTTTCGAACCTAACATTTTATTCTATTTGCGTAGAAACGTATGTTACAACATGCTTTTTAAGTAATATTAGTGGCTGCAGAAGCTCAACCCTTTAACGTACATATTTGTTTCCTTTTATTCAGGTATTGCAAAAGAGGAAATTTATAGCGTGGAAAGGTAATTACGCTTCATCAACCCCTGAACTTCATCCAGCCTCCAAAGGCAGGGGGAAGGGGGAAACCTTCAACAACAAATTACAACTACGGGTACAAGTTCCAGGCGTTACCCTGGAACTCTGATTTAATTTATATTGTTTCAGAACAGCCAGTTTGGGGTGTGGTTGGGGGGGGGGGAGGGTGAGCTAACCTGGACTCTACTATGATAAACCAATGGGAGGTACAGGCCATCACAAGGATGATCCATAGCAACCATTTTTAAACAACGCCATATTTGTAAATCGTACCCGCGCGAAGTCGAGGCAGGCCGCTAGTAGAATATAAGTAAATGTCCAATTTAACTAAAAATATGATACTTTTACGTTAACGTAAGTATGAAACTAACACTCCTGTGATACGCGACATATTTAGGAAACTACCACAAACACGTCATACGTGGGTTGATTTTTCAAAGGTTTTATTTTTAAAAAGTGTGAAGAAACTGTGAACAGAAATTAAGCAGGTGTTTTAACTCTGTACATATAAGAACTACGTGGAAATGTGATGGTACTACTTCAGTCCGGTTCTACATCCATTTAACAATTCTACACGTTAAATAAATTTCTCAACATTTAATTATCCACTAACCATACAAAAGTTCAACCGTGGCATTCAGTAGCAGCATATTGTGCACAGCGCATAACATGCTGCTAATGTGCAAGTCAAATTGCAACACATGAACGCAGTTGTAGTTTTATGTTTCTCCTGTTTGCGGCAACATTATAAGACGTCTTTTCTCTTTGTTCTTGATCGTAAGACGATACAAAAACCCCAGTAGGAGAGTATTAAAAATAGGGACAATAGAATTACTTACGGCCGTCAACGTGCGTATTTTCCCATACATGTTGGTTAACTGTCGTAAGCGTCTCGTGACCCTGTTTTGGTCACCTCTGCTGTTACACGTGACGTAATCTCTGACCAATGCATCAGCCTGCTGTCAAATGTACGCTGGCCAATTACTCTTAATTAAACTTTGATATGCTTTCCCCAGTGGAACATAACACGTGCTCAAATCCAGCACACAACTCCAAACGTAGAGAGTTTTAGTAGTATTTTCGGGATTCATCTGGCGTCAGTCGGTTGCTGTCCGCGCGCCACCTCTGAAACCCTGGCAGGAATGCGACCTTGGAACGATAAGCCGGCCACGCTATACGACTGTACTATCGTACAAAGAAAACATTCACTCGCCTCAAGGCAGCGGGGTCGCTAGTGGTGAACCCGGAGTTTCTTGTTCATTGCTTGAACTGCACGTGCCTGATGCACTGGAGGAATCACTACTGTCGTTAAAACGTACAACGATACTGTCAGTTACATCTGATACAACATCGTCCTATCCCCAGTATCCAGTCTCAATCTCCTGTACCTGACCACAGTACACTTCCCAGTCTGTCTTGGTTACACTGTCCTACAGATGACTGCTGGAGGTTAGGAGCCAGCTTCTCGGTAACCCACTTTATGAAATTAACACTGTTCGTTTGGCCGTGATAGTCGCCACTGGTAGTGCCGGCTTTATAGACAAGGAGAGCATTTCTTATATATCCGTCAACACCCCCAGAGTGTACTACAATTAATCGGCTACCCGAATACACATTAGCTTGTATGCCACACACTTCTTCATGTTGCCAACATTTACCAAACGTAAAATTACCGTCTATCCATGTCACGTCTATGTATATAATTTGTTTCCCAACTTGTCTGTGCTGTTTAATTGCAACTAGACAGTCGTGGCGCCAAGATACGATGCGAGGTCTCTCAATTAGTATTTTCCTGTGACTTTGCGAATTTTTCCACTGAAAACCTAGTTGTTTTACCACCTTACACAACAAAGTATGCGTCCACGGTAAGTCTATTTTCCCATTTATCATAGGAAGTAATTTTGAAATGGTAGGGACACGTTTTTCCTGAATATCAAAATTCTGAATCGTACGCCGAATTACACACAGATCAAAGTCATCAATATTCACGACAGTATGTTCCGGCCTAGTTTCCCATCGTTTACCCGGCGTGTGCAAGCTACCGCCCTCCTCACTGTTATCCAGTTCTTTTTGTTCCGTCCGTATCTTTTTAATTAACGTCTGATACACTCCAGCGCAGTCTGCATCTCTCTTGTTTCCTGGTTTACTGTGAGAGAATAACGTTTTTTTTTTCGCCTCTTCATCACACTTTGCAATTATATTACTTACTATTGTCCGGTCCTCAGAATGCACAACGGTGTTTTTCTTCCGGACAGACATAACACTTGCAGTGGCAATGTTCACGACACTTCGGAGCTAAATGTGTTACTACGGATAGTACATTCGTGCCTACGTCTCAGGCGTCGTATCGCTGGCGCTAAAATATTTGCGATCTTCTTAAACGTAGATGGTGGGTCCTAAGCAGTTGCTATTGTTTAACTGGCCTCACTGCCTAACAAATCTACATCCTGACGGCAACAGTTGTGATAAATATGGCGGTGGCTGTTAATGTTTTCATTAAGTTGGCAGTTACAATAGTTTGCTATAAGTTGGAATTAATGATAAAAATACGTAGAACACTATACGGCGAATTCTAATTTAAATTCACGGCTTTTAAAAAGATCCACTTTACAATGTTGTTTTTCAACATACCTTCAGTATGTGAACTTGGCTGTTAGGTCGCAATGTATTTTCCAGCTCATCTTTAATAAGGAATAATCTTCCAAAATATTCAGGTGAATGTTGGGATTGCCAGTATATAACTTGGCAATCAGAGGGTTTAATAGAATGTGTGCAGAAAAATTTTTTCGTATCTGTATGGTGTAAGAACAGAGAAAATATTCAAATACTGGTTTCACAATCGTATGTGGTATTAAATGCAACACCTGATAGTTGTTAAGTAATATTGCAACTCATTATTTTCCTTAGTTCTGGAAAGAAGCCTCTTAACACAACCCTTGAACGCAACAATCTTCTAGCTAATTAACCTCTTCACAGGGTATTTTACTATAGTAATGTATATAATTTTTTTTCATCTAGATAAAAATAATTGAAGACAGTAATAACGTATACTAAAAATAAATTTATACTCATTTTAAATTCTGGTACCACGTGAAATTTAATGAGTAATATAATTTTTATATAAATAAATATATTTTTAAACTATGGAATTGATACCTACTTTAGTCTATTTTTTACACGCAAAAAATTACTGTATACTCTACTATATGTGTCGCCTGAAAAGAGTTAAACTAACGCGGGATATTTTCAGTCGCAAGAAATAGTGCAACACTGAATTTATCGGCAATATTCGGTAAAAATATGTATTCGGTATTATTCGGCAATATTCGGTAAAAAAAACGTTACCTGCGTCGCGTGAAATGATTTGTTTATTAAAAGCTTCAGACGTGAATATACATTAAAACACCTGTAATGCGATTCTTTTTTTTGGATCGAAGCGAACAGTTAGAAATTCCTCCCATTTTGACTAACGGAACGGATGGTAATGATGAATGTTTTAGAAGTCAGAATTTTTAAATTGAATTAACATACCAACACGCGACGTCCAAAATACGATAGTAAAAGTTTACGTTTCAGTGTAATATATATATTATTTATGAAATAAATTGAGCGCATCCCGTGGGTACAAGCTGATAAAATAAGAACGTCATGGGAGATATTAAAAGAAACAAAAAAGGAATTTTAAAGAAATAGTTGTTTAAATTATTGCGTCTGCTTCACAAGCAGGGTCAGATTAAGTCGACTTCAAGACTATTTTGTTGCTTAGAAGAAAGTTTGAAATAATTTAATTTTAAAGCGATAGTGTTATTTTACGTGGAAAGGTGGGCAGTTGTTACTCCGATGCGTTTTTTGGTTTAAAAAAATTCAGATTTATTCAAGAGAATAAAAGTTGATAGAAATATGCGGAACAATTGAAGGGCGGGAGAGGAACTTCGAAGCGAGGATCACAAGCATCAAGTGACTGGCATTCAAGGCGCCCGTCACCTGAAGACTGTCAACCGAGAAAATTCGCCAGCTATCAGCAATGTCCGCCACGTCTTCCACGCGAGATTTCCAATTGACATTTCCTTTTTTACATAATTCACAGTTAAGGATATTTGCAGTAATTATTTTGTGGTCTGGCATATATTCAGTTATATCTAACTTGAATTCGAGGGTACATTTTATGAACTTTAAAAAACAAATAATTTTGTATATTTAAAATTACAAAAAATGAATCGTATGTTTTCTGTAATAACAAGCAGAGTAGCACAATATTACATTTAGCGTTCAATAGCCAGTATAAACGTACAGTGGAAAATACCTTTTTCCCCATGATCAACTTCTTAACAATCATTATATTTTCAAATAAAGCGGTGTAAGTATTTAATATTATTATATTAATATAGAAACTGATCGTTTATGTAATGATTAATATTTATTACACGTGCGTAGGTATATTTTAAGTTCCATATGAATGATAAAATTTTGGTGAGGAAATGCTCAAAATTTGAGTATTAAGTCCCCTTCTCACGAATTAAAAAAGTTCATGAAAATATTAAATAACAAAACATAAACAATTAAAAAATTTTATGTTATTATGCCGCAAGATTTTCTGCGGGGATGGCTAACAGTTGTTTTATGCTGCAGGTGCGAAATAATAAATAATTCCACAAAGCGGCACAAAATCGAAACAGATTTAATTAAAAACGTGAAATGTAAAGGGAATTGCAAAGAGGTGTTGTAAACGTAGCCAAAAGAAGTATGATGACATATGGAAAAGCGTTATAAAACTGAGCCACAGAAACACACTTCGTGAGCACAGATAGTCCTGTATAAACAAACCTTATTTAACTACTTCCAAATATATCAAATAAAACTCCTACACATATTTTATCCTAAAAGAAAAAGAAAAGAAGATCAATGGTAGATATAAAATAAGTATAATTATTCTGCTGTCATATCAATTCTTAATACGCTGTTAATAAAAGAAAAGTATTTAATTTGTAGCTGGCGTTAGTAAAAAAACAGCCGCGAACCTCCTTAAGTTAGAATTTTGTTTGTAGGCTTTGCTCGTTGACCTTCATCCACTTAAGTTTCACAGGAAAACGGCTAAATGCCTAAGACTGAAACACTGTATTCTAATTCATCGTGCTGTACTGGCAATGAAAAGTACATGGTGAACTGAGTAAAAAAAAATCAAAACGAAAATCAGAGAGAAATATACTCTGGCTATCGTCTTAAAGCAGTGGCTACTGAATGAGCAAGCAGCGAGACATTCGTAACAAATTAATTAATTAAGAAGAGTGTGACACCAGTTGCAGGACAAAAATGATGACTAATCAAAATCTCGGTGACTGGAAAAAAAAAGGGGTGGGGGGGGGTTAGTGAAGAGTGAATAGATTTGGACGCCTCTTAACAGCGAGGTCTTGAGAGCTGACGAGGGTGATTGACGTGAGTATGGAGCGTCGCGAAAATGAAGGTGCGGGGGGGAACGGGAGATCCCCGAGAAAACTAGCTGACCAACGGCATCGTCCGCCACGATTCCCACTTGCGAAAATCCGGTGACCTGGGCATTCAACCCGGTTCGCCTGGAGCAGGGTGGTTGGGGGGGGGGGATGTCGAATCACTCTGAGATAAAGAAAGGGGTTAGTTGACACATGTATCTTCCGTACTAGAAGAAAAATTACTTCACGATATAATAAAATGCATAATTGTTTAGAGGAATGTACATGTTTTTACCACACATGCACATTAATAATTTTTATACTAATTGTTGACTACTATAAGAGCAAAAGTTAGGCGAACAACAGCGATCGTACCCTCCCCCCCCCACTATTACCAGGTTACACCGCTGACTAAAACAACTAAATATTTCAGAATTGAAAGCGTTTTTTTCACACTATGTTCCTGGAAGGGCAACTGTATCCGAACTCGTTTCTTTTCAGGGGGACGCGAAACAAAAGTTAGCGGAACTTCCCAGTTGGTCTTTTCTCCTTTCGTTGCTTCGAGAAGCCGTGCGGCGCCGGAGAACCCAGCAGCTGGCCGGCCACCTCGGACCCATTAGACCAATGAAGCGCAAAGTTGCCACGCGTAATTATTGCTGGCATCTGGCCGACGACAGCGCTCCTCTCGGCGGCGGGGCGAAGTTACTGGGGCGCGAAGGGACGCCGCCGTTCCGCAGACAAAACAAGCAAGTTGGCACAATGAGGACGTCTCGGGCCAGTCGATACTCGACCCTCAGTGGCTCGCAGAGGTTAGTTGCCAGCTACAGACTGTTTCTTTGTCCATCCAGTCGGTACACTGATACAGGCTATTCACGGTGGAGTATACCTTTTTTGAAGCCCTCTCATTTAGAATAATAGTCAATATATATTTTATTGAAGCCTTAGACGTTATATTTCGAGTCTGGTGAAATATATTACACTATGTTCATTACATAATTGACAATATTTATTTTAAAATTTAGCGGAAATATGAAAAATGGTTGAAAGGAAAAAAAATAATTAGGACCTCACATGGGCTCACTTTATCCTGAACAGCCTATAAAAAGTGTTAGCCTAACAAATACGAAGATTCTCAAACTAAATATTTACTTGAGTAAACTATGCTTAAAAACTTCATTCATCTAACAAATTACACATCTGAATTTAAAAAAAATACTTGTATTGTATCAAAAGTAATATTTAGTCTAATTAACATTATATATATTTGTTTGGCCCGTACATACACATATATTATCTGTTTAAACAAAGCTTCCTCTCACTGTATGTTTCGCCAGTTAGCTTACACTAGAGCATTCTTTCCCAGCCAGAAATAAATACACTAAGGAAGTTTCTGGCTACCAAATCTTATACATTCTATTACACAAGGATATATTTAGTGAAAAGAGAACATCATTGCTATATTCATAGGGAATACCAATGACGTGAAATGTGTCCAGAAGAGGCTTTTACTAAGAGAGAATTCACGCAGTTATTTGTTTCCACTGTTGAGGTGAATGAAGGAAAATTATTTAAGTATGTGTGTCCACGGGGCAAAATAGCCCATATACAAACAAGCGTCGTTTTACAGAGCAGACTAATAGTATTAATATAACCACGTTTACTTATAAAATATTAAATTGTAATTCATTAATTAAAAATTGCGCAGAAAAAAGTGTCAATTCCTACCCCAAAGCACTTTCCGTTTTGTATGCACAAATACGGGAAAATGTGATTTGTTTAAGATTGCTCGGCCATTTTGCCATTCATCGATGACACAACTTTGCAAGTATTTACCTTTGCTTGTGGATTTTCACTACACTATCACTAAGAAAGATAATTTGTAATTCCTTTAAGGAAAAACGATACGTCGATTATTAGAATATGTGGCCTCGATCCCTCATCCATCACGACTATTATTTTAGCCGATTATTTAATCTTCTTGATGGAGGCGTACACGATTTGAGAACAGGTACAAGTCTACCTGATGAAATTTGTCACACTTATGTGTGAATCAAGAAGCAGTCATCTGATCTAGTAAGTCTCTTAAAATCCGTTCACATTTAAGTTAAAATGTATCTTGTCAATTTTTTCATTCATTGGCATCATGGACACCGGTAATATTACTGCACACGTATAATGGCGAAAGTTTATCATAAAATGTCCCCCATTAGACATTCTATGGTCAGAAAATCATGACTAGTATTCACGAACAGGCCTGATGGAATTTTAATCACAATAACAGTTAGTGTACACAAAAGTTGACGTATTCTTCATGATTTAGTTTAAATGTTATTTAGGTAACCTTGCACAGTATTTTACTAGTTCACTACGACAAAATTCCCGACGTCTAATTTAGGTAGGTTAGCTCGAATATATCGGGACACCTACATGAAATAATAAAATCACAAGGAAAGATAACCTAAATGATTCCATTTGCATCCAAAACTGGAGTGTAAAGAAGCCCAAATGGTAAAATATATCCAGTGTGGGCACAGCAATCCACACAGTATGGTCACAGTGGAAATACCATGTAATAAATAGTTATGTGGTTTGCAGCGACTGGAAAATAAATGATGGGAGGAAACACGCGCTTACAGTTAGCCCTTTCAGAATAGATAATCCCCGAAGTCTTAAAAAAAATCTGCTTAGTACTGAAACCATAGGCCACTTTGGTGTTAAAGAGACCATTGACAGAGTTTGGTTGAGATCATACTGGCTCAACTGTCGGTAGAATATTGAAAAATGGTGGCGAATGTGCAACATCTGCTCTCCAGGTAAGAGACCACGGAAATACACCATTGGAGCCATGTTAGAGAGGATGGCAATTATCATTCTTGGCTCTTTACCAACCTCAGAAAGAGGTAATCGGTAAATACTGGTGACCCAAGATTACTTCATTAAGTGGTCTGAGGTCATTCCTCAACTAAATCAACAATCATGTACTGTGGATGATGCACTTGTACAGTATATCTTCTCGAGGTTTGGAGGGTCACCAAAACTCAACTCAAATGAGGTGCGAAATTTTGAAGTTGCTGTGTTTCAAGACATAGCCAAGATTTTAGATATGACGAAGATCAGGACTACAGTATTAAATCCTTAGTCCTATGGAAACAGTGGGCAGGCTTAACTGTACCTTCGAGTAGTACCTGAAGTCTTTGTGGCAGATAATCAAAAGGACTTGGGCTCAAAAGTGTTGTTATTTCTCATTGATAATTGTAAGCCATTCCATGAGTCAGCAAGGATGTTTATTCGGAGAGAGTTACACTTCTCTAGCAACCTACTGTTTTAATGACTGATAGGAGTTGAAGCTGTCGCCCCCCGAATATGCCATTAAATTATGCGACAGACTAGTCGGCATTTATTAAATTGCTTGGCAGTACCTCAGAATAAATGGGGACATCATAAGGATGCAGTATTATAAGAGAATGCCATACTAGGTAATTCATGAAAGACAAATTATGTGGCTACACAAACCAAAATTGCGAAAAGAGCACTGCCCGAAGCTACATAAATGTTGGCAAGGCACCTACAGTAATCTGAAGCAGAATAATGATGTGCTCTTTCAGATTTGTATTCGGAAATATCGGGTGAATCTTAAGACTGTCCACATTGACCGACTAGCAATCTACGAAGTGGTGAATTTTGCAGAATAAATTCTGAAGGTACAAAATTGGGGAGGGGTCATTGTTACATTCGACTGATTCCTACCCACGCTCTTCCCTTCCTTTATGAGATGTGCCTAGCATAGTTCTTCTCTGGATTACATCATCGGCATCTAGAGTAAGGAAGGCGGAGCTACAACGCAGGACGTGCTCATGATAACATGACTGGAATATCACTCCCATCTCTGGAAGAATGAAGTACTTGCGAGAAATTGTGCGAATTTTCTTGTCGCCACCTCTCTGCGCTACTCGGGGCGCGAAGAACTTTCTGGGTCAGGTCACGTCAGTTACGTAAGCCATGGTATGCCGCCTGTGTCAGCAGTCTTGATTGGCCATCACTGCCGAGGGCACGCAACGGTGTGGTCGAGTTAAGAAGCGATGGGCGATGGAGCAGTGACAAGCGGGTCCAGTATGCCACTATCGGGAGAGCAGAAACGGGGATCGACCAGCTGAACTGTAACATAGTGAGAGTTGTTTCGTTTCTTATAGACGTTTGATTGAAGTAAATGCATTGCTGTGGTTATTTTGATCGGATATTTGTTATTAATGGGCGAGGGAAAAGTGACTCAGTATTATATAAGGACAGTGGTTAGAAAATTAATTCTAATTGGGTGTAACATAAATCTTTCGTTCCTCATGAAGAAAATAAATGTCAATAGTTCAGATAGGCAGTTGTATGTTTCATATATTATCTGTAAAATTTTTATATCATTGTAAATAATATGGGAAATAAGTTTTCATTGTTACAATAAGAATCCATCAAATGGGGGGCTAAAGACTCCCAAGATCTTCCATATCTGCCAGAAGTAAGCAGTTGCTGTTCAATTTAAAACACACGGTGTCAAGGCAGTCATTTTTATACTGCTTGTATCATCATCTATGAAAAATATCTTCATCTTCTGTGCAAGAGACAACTTATAATTTAACTATCGCTTCCAAGTACACGAAGAAACGTATAATAAAAGCAGGAATTTTCACAGACTTCCATAATGAAATTACACGTTTAGAGTCCGTGTTTGATTAGTCAGAAAAAATTACGTTTCCGTCGGGACGCGACATCGTATATTAGGTTCAGCCTCCAAAAAGGGGAGCACGGAAGAGCGTGGGCGAAGAAAAAAAAGGTTGGGTGAAAGAGAACCTACATAGAATATTTGCGATTCAAAGTGTGCATGGACGCGCGAAAATTGGAACTCAGGACAAAGGATGGTTTAAAAAATTATGGACGTGAATATAAACAACCGGGAAAGAATCTACAGAGATAAATATAAATGCGTAATGAATAAATTATTCTGGATAGAAATTTGAGATGCGCAAAAAGCGAGAAGAGGCAATATTTTCAGTGCACATTACCAAAGAAAACCGGGCTTCTGAGATTACCTTCCTCGGCGTGTGTCTGTTTATTCAAGTGTATGTGTGTGTGTGTTTGTATGCGTGCAAAGGCTGTTCACGATAAAGTGAACACTTTTTAAATCAAACTTAGAAAAACTCCACAGCGCATTGAGTGACATGCGCCCAGTAACGTTGGTAACGATGGATGGAAGGTAATTCCATATTTAACGTCGAATAAATGTGTTAGGTAACTTAGTGTGTTTACTTAAATTACTTATTTCTCTTTCTGGTTTTCTAATGAACGCGAAGTTTAAAAATAACCAATTTGTATAATATTTACTTTTCTAATAATTCCACAGTTTCACTTGACCGACGCATGAATAAAGTAATGAAGTCTACGACGATGTTAATTTTACATAAGGTGGAAGAATACATACTGTACGAACAAGTAGATCTCAAGCAGGGCTCTCAAAAGTGCTCATTTTACCGTGAACAGACTTTGCATAAAATATTTGAGTGGAGTGAAGAGAATTGAACGGCTCTTAATAGAAAAGTCTTGAGAACCTATGAGGATGAAGCGACGCATGGAGCAACGCTGGAATGAAGGGGCGTGGGAAACGGGAGATCCCTGAGAAAACCCGCAGACCAGCGGCATCGTCCGGCAAGATTCCTACATGTGAAAATCTTGGGACGACTCTGTTAGGAATCTAATTCGGTTCGCCTAAGCGGGAGGTGAGCAGTCTAACCGCTACACCACCGCAGCCCATCTAGAAACATTTTATCACGTGCTCCGAATAATATTGAACTCGGTGTTCAGTACGTTAGTAAGTTCTCATATTATGCAATGAAATCAGAAATACAAAACAGTATTTTTTAACACTTCAAAAGATAACGAGACATCAAAAAATAATGCTGTTGCATCATAACTCAAGAACTTCAGAAATTATTCTCGCTATATTTCCAATACAAATAACCTCATGGTACATAGTTTAAATTTGCCCGATTTTAATATTTCTGACAGTATTTTAGCCTACTTTCCGAAGGAAAGAAAGAATAATGAGATCACTTTCCTGTCTGTGTATGTAGGTGTGTATGTATGTATGTATGTATGTCTGTGTGTATTTCTGGGTGCGTGTCTGCATGCCTTTCCTTAAAACGTGTGAACACATTGACCGGTACACACACAGTACACAGTAAGAAAATCCGATTTTTATAGTTTTCAAGTGCTTACTTTCAAAATGGCAGTCACTAAGAAGTTCAGGTGATTAAGACATTTATCGGGAACCATTAAACCTATTTATACGAAATTTTGTATCTTATGACCAGAATATACCCGCAACGACTACCCGAGTCATTCAATTTGCCAGTGACGTCAGTCCGAATAGCGTTATCTCGGTGCGTGTAAGCGTTATCGATGCGCCTGCTGCTCCACCTCCTCTTACCCAGTTACCGGCGATGTCGTCCTGGGAGAACTGCGCAACGCACGCCCGAGGGGTAAGGATGTTGAATAAATATCGATATATCGAGATTATATAATTATATAAACGTTATATCGATGTAAATCGTCGATGGATTTCAACGATATTTTATCGAGATCAACATATTTTTCCAGGTATCAGAAATAAATATTTTTAAAATACAGTTTAAATAAGCTTTGTTTTGAATACAATAACTGAATTGAAAAATTACAATTTTTTAATTTGGCAAATGTTGCTAAAAAAAGGCGCGGCATCTTTCTGCAATGCTTCGCGTCATCAATATGTAATATTCCAAGCAATTTTACATTTGTAAAATCTTTTAGTACATAAAATATCGGATTCCAATGCACCGAAATGCTATATTTTTCTTTCAATATATCTTTACGTAAGACAATTATTTTATAAATAACCAGTATAAATAATCTCGATATTTTTTCTGATATCAACATCTCTAAGGGGAGAGGGCAACAAGGCAAAGGTGGATAATGTAACAATATATTTTCTTAAATCCAATTTAGAAAGAAAAGTGTGCCAACGTATTACTAACGGTGTCACCAGAATTATCACAAAAGACCAAAAAAGGAACATGCGGTATATTGCGTCATGCCAGCAGCGCAGAAATCCATCACTGCGTTGCTATACTTTAACCATTCCTAGGTGGCAGCAGATATAAATATTGCCAGCGGCACAATCAATGCCAATACAAACAAAGACAGTAAAACATGTGATAATTGAAATTGTAAATATATATTGTTGTTGATACGCCATTTTGTGAAATGCTCAACATGAAAAACTATATCTTTTACATTATATATCAAATACTACTAAACCTATTTTCTCCAAATTCGCCACGTAAATAATAATATGGAAGGCCATGTAAACATATGCGATTTGAATCGATTACGCATTTGTCTTGAATAACGCAACCATAAAAAATATTCTCTGTTTATTTGGTATATCTACCATAACGTTCGGCGAATCTCGACCACATATTGTATGTCGAAGATATTTATTACGATCGTCATGTAGTCTAACAAATAGATACTTTTGTCCAACATTTTAAGTGATAGCTCCAACTGCGAAATCGAAGATTTTGTTTCGCCTCTCGGGAAAATATTGACCGATTCCTACCTAATTTGACAAACAAATAGTACCACAGCTGGTATTGTAAACTGGTGTCTTTAACGTGGGAGAGACACTTACTTCCAAAATGGCGGCCATATAATCCCTTGAGCTTAGTTTGCTGCAACCGCAACCATCTAATAATTTCCACATTAACTTCGTGTGCTTGCAATATATATTACAAAAGCCACATGAGTCTACACAAAGCCTCATTTATCAACAATTTTGTAAAACACTTCCGCACGAGGAAATGAAGTTGAAATGTCAAATCTCGGGAAACAAATAACAGAAACCTACCCAATTTAACAAATAAGTTTAAATACGGTGAGCCGAAGTAATTTAAATGTTTTGAGTAGACCAAATCCTTATTTTCATAATGCTATATTTACGAAACTATACAACCGATTATAACTTAACTTTGTGTACCAGTAGTATTTATGGCACAAAATGATAAGTCCTTAATTGATAAATATCATTACTTGAGAAGCAGTAGAAGTTTTGTGCCATATCTCGAGTACGAATCAACTGATTGCCACCAAATCTCACACGCAAATAGTGCTATGGTGGCTCATCTAAACGCGCATACTTTAATGGTGGGAGGACTTCATTTCAATTACATGAAAATAAGAAAATTTAGATTTGTACATTATATTTGTTAAACAATTCAACGAAATTCAACCGAATTTTGTACGCTAACCGTATTAATTAGAAGCATTAATTACACTCACAGAGTTCCACTTTTGCCGGAGTTTGTGTAAAATACTACCTCGTGAGAAAATGGAACATTGCCATATTTATGGAACCTATCAACTAATTTCCACCGTAGATCGCCTATCATTAGTACTACAGAAGGCCATGTTATATATTTGTTACAGTACACACTGGTTTGCCTACCACATTTAAGTGGGCGACGAACATATCTAAATAGCTCCAAGATTTGGTATTGTATTACGATGTATCATTACTACTGAAGGCAGTGTATATTGTTTTATACAAAGTATAATAAATATTTTCCTATTAGTAACACAATAATTCCACAGCTCCACTCGCGTGGGGTATAAATAAAGCGACGAGGCTTGTGGAAAATGTAATTTTTTTATGTGGCGGGAGAATACAAAACGAACACCAAGGAATTGACAAAAAAAACAGTTCTGTAATTTGGTTTCATGAAAGCAGCAACCAAACTTTGTATCAGCAACATATTCTTCAGTTAGTTTATCAAAGTTATGTTTATGCACTAACGACACAAATATTACTGAAGTTCTGTTGGAGAACTACCTGTTCTGTAGGAGGACCACACTGTTATGATATGGAAACTGTGCTCGTGGTTTCAGATAAATTCACAAGGCAAGGCCACGACATACAGTCCCGCTGCAATTGCTATCTACGTTGAGCAACAAACAATCCGATTGCCATTGCTAGTTTAAGAGTCTAGAGCGGTCATGGGGTTCCGACACTTGAATTTGAATCAGTAAGAATTTTCAATGTTCAATCAGTTAAACGTATCTGACTGATGCAACAGTCACTTCAGTGAATTTAACTGATGAACAAGTGAAGAAATGCCATATTTCCTTCACTGATTGATCTAGTGACATTCCCCCACTAATTCGTCAGTCATTTTTTCCCACTGTTTTCTCAGTGGTTTATTGTTTGACTGATGGACCAGTGAAACATCTGAGCAACTTGCTGCGTCTCTAATTATTTTTGACTGATGTATCACTGATACTGAGGGTAAAAACGGCCGTCGAACATCGTTTAAAAATGACCGTTAAACAACGTGTACCAAGTGAAGTAACAACGAATAAACGAATAAAACTAATTCGAAATACTTCGAAAATGTGTTTCGTCTTTCAAAACCCCATTGTACAAGGTAATATGAACACACGGCCTTTCATTCAGTTTTTAAGTCTTGCATTTCGATTCGACGTAATCGTCACAGCGCCCTGTTTGACGGTTTAAACTGCATTTAATGTGGTGAAGAGAGTGAACTCATATATACTATTCATTTTAACAATCCTAAAGGTACCAATCAGACCAAACAAGAAAAGTACGAGAATACAACTTCAAACTACACGAATTCGCCGCGGAATTATAAGACATATATTTTCCTCTCTTAATGTCATCATGGTGTGGAAGCTCAGGTGATAGCTCAGGTGGCACAGCAATGGATAGTCGAAGGGTACGCGAGTCCAATTCCGGTCACCTGCGGAAAATTTTTACTTTTTTAAATTACGGTAAATTGCACAATATAAAAAGTAAACTATCGTAAATATGTTTATTTCACGTAATTATATGGCTACATTCAATAGAAGCAATATTTAATTCACCACTGCAGTCAGCCGTCACTTATTTCATGAGTGAATTTGTTTAACGTCACTAATTCAAACAGTGAAGTTTTTTCGCTGAAACAATCAGTGGTTTTTCGCTGATTCTAAGTGGAGCCATTTTCACTGATTAGAGTAGTTGAATTTCAATGCGAATCAGTGGTTTCCCACTGATTCGAATTTAGAGTGTACATCCATATAGATTTCTCAGTGCAGAAAGTACATCCTCAGCAGGACTTTCAAAAGGACACAACTATCCCGTCATCAACCCACTCAAATAGGGCCCAAGGTTTCGAGTCATGTCGCAGACAGATCACGAACAGTCCCTGGTCTGGCCTCGTGGAGTGGAGAGATATGCGTGGCTCTCGACATCGAGCTCGTGAGAGCCGATGAGGGTGAAGTGAAATGAGTATTTAGCAGCACCGGAATGTAAAGGGCGGGGTGAACGGGAGATCCCCGAGAAAACCCGCCGACCAGTGGCATCGTCCTGCACGATCCCCACGTGCGAAAATCCGCTGGGAATCGAACCCGGTTCGCCAAGGTGGGAAGCGAGTAGTCTAACCACTAAACCACCGCGGCCATTAACGCAATGCTAATGAATCATTTCGTAAGAATGCCTTTTTTATTTTCATTTCAATAGGTGTAGGATGTTCACGGTAAAATAAGCACTTTTGAGGACCTAGTTACTTTTTTCTTTCAGCTATTGTTTTATTTTAACCACCTTTTAAAATAAATATTGCCATATAAGCAATAAACACAATGTGTATGTTACGCCACACTAGAAAGTTAAGTCTAAGGCTAAAATAAAATATATTTATTGACTATTATTAAAAATGAGAGTGCTTACAATAGTGCTCACTTTACCGCGAATAGCCTATACACGATTTTTATCGTTAACCGACCTTCAAATACGGCGAAAGTGCCTGGATAAGGTTTGTTCCAGGATTGGGGCCTGGGTGAACCGTGTTTGTTCCAGGATTGGGGCCTGGGTGAACCGTGTTTGTGTAGTGGGGCGGTAGTGGAGTTGGACGGAATGTTTATGACCTGGATTGGGCAGAGGGTGAACCGTGTTTGTTCCAGGATTGGGGCCTGGGTGAACCGTGTTTGAGTAGTGGGGCGGTAGTGGAGTTGGACGGAATGTTTATGACATGGATTGGGCAGAGGGTGAATTTGGCAAGGAGCGGGGACTTGAGAAAATCGCTGCTTCTGCCCTTTTTTTTTCTTTTATCATACACTCCTCATCCCTGCGGGGAGGGGGGGGGAGGAAAGAGTGAAGAGGAGCCGGAGGGCGGAATGAGATGAAGCAGCCGACGCCAGGAAACGCGAGCCATTTCCATTTTTGCCGCCTGCGTGAATAAATGAACCCTTACTTCCCTTTTATTTTATTTTTTTTTTGTTTTTTGTGTGTTTGTGATACGTACATGATAATACGGTCGTCTAGACCCGTGAGGGGGGGGGGAGGGTAGCGAGCAACGAAGGTAGCAGCGAGATGGCGCTATCTAGGGCGAGCATTTAAACAAAACACGGGACAGAAAGAGATCTGGGAAGTGAGGGTAGGGCAAATTGACGCTGGTGGGATTCAGCTCCTGCGGGACACATTCTGAAAGAGCGTGTGTGTGTTAAGGGAGAGGGAGCTTTGCTGAATTTGTAGAGGGAGGGAGTTTGAACTTTGCCCGAATGTGCTCTGTCTGGTGGAGAAGTCCGTCGTTAAGAAGGGCTGTTCCACGACGGGTATAACCCCTGAGGTAGACGTCGCCCTGCAATTCGTGAAACTTCGTCTCCTGGGACAGGACTCGCTTGTGGATCCTCGGCAGTCCGTGGCCGCCCAACCCAGCACACTCTATCAGCGACGAGGCCAAAGGCGCCGCGGTGGCGTAGCGGTCAGACTGCTCGCCTCCCAGCTCGGCGAACCGGGTTCGATTCACTGCGGGGTCTCCCCCGGATTTTCGCACTTGGGGATCGTACCGGACGATGCCACTGGTCGGCGGGTTTTCTCGGGGTATTCCCGCTCCCCCGTCCCTGCATTCCGGCGCTGCCCCATCCACACCTCGCTTCACTCTCATCGTCTCTCAAGACCTCGATGTTAAGAGCTGCTAAATTCTCTTAACGTCATTGCGTAAGTAACTTGTCGTGTAGGAACATCGCCAACGTGTGAACGTGTACAAAATTTTATTTTATTTCGCTTCGTTTACGTAAATCCTTCAGCCTATAGCATTACAAGTGAAAATAACGCAACGTTACGCGCTCGCTGCGTTGTATCCCGTGCGACCGAGTGGAAGTGAAGGACAGCGGTTATATGATTGCGGCGGTGGCAAGTCAATGGAATGTTTTCGAATTACAGGCGCGTGCTAAACCAAGAACCCCATATCTATTACCTAAAAAGCGAGCCGACAAGACAATTCTTCTGCAGCGCGCTCGTTGACATAGGTTGTATTAAGTTTCTTCGTGTATCTGAGGAATTTTATACTTGTTTACTGCCTTAGGTTCTCTCCGCATGACTCGGGGTGCTTCGAACTTTCCAGGTCAAGGTCAGCAGAGAATAAATCATGCGATGGGGCTTCGGGCTGGGATTTGTTGAATGGACGAATGGATGAGTTTCAGTGACAGACGACGAGCGGCGAGGGAAGTCTGCGATTGCGAGTATCAAGCAGTGCGGCTGGCAGGCTGGACTATTGGACTGGGTGCGTGAGTGAAATACACTACAAATGATGGCAACAGACAGACTGAAATTGTATTAATTATGATTATAAGTTAATTTACCATAACAAACAGATACATTAAGAAGGACGCTAATTACAGTAAAAATATACATTAATTATGGCTCTCATTGAGAAATAACAAGATTAATAATGCTGCAAATAATAGTTGTGTGAATAAACTTAAATTAAATTTAGTTCTTATAATTTTTACTAAGTCGTCCGTCCCTCTCGAACTAAGATATGCGCCCCTCCCCCCACGCCCCCGGCCTCACGGCATTCATTTATCAATAGCAAATCATGCATTGTATTTATTTAATATAACATTTCTAAAGTAAACCTTACGTCTTTATTCCTTCTACTTCTCTTGCGGTAATGCGTCTAAATTATTATAGTTTCTAAGAAACCACTACTTTGACCAAATCAAGCAAGTTTATAAAACTGTGAGATTGGTCGAACATAATTTTAAATCCACTACGAATCAGTCTAGAGACATGCAAAATTTGCGTTATCATTCGGTGAAAGGAGAGACTCCACTGCACTATGAAATGTAAGCACAGACATTGACTGCTGCGCTTTAATAAGTAGAAATATTATTTTTAATTTATCAATCAATTTCGAACACCTTACGTTATTTCGCACCACTGTTCACCAATGTATCCAGAACACTAAGTTATTGATTTCAAAAAGAAGAGCACATCGCCACTGAAAATTGTGTCATCATAAGCATATACACTATACACCAAAAAGTAATTGGGCACCTGTCCACAATGTTTGCTCGATGGTTGTCACCCCGTTAGAATCTCGTAGGGCTACATCTTGCGGCTATAACAGCAGCCACCCTGTCTGCATACTCTCTACGAGTGTTTGCAGGACATCCACGGGGATTCGTCGTCATTCCTCTAGCAACCATTCCATGAGTTGAGCAATGGATTTTGGTCGCGCCTAACGAGCCCTCACCCGGCGATCCAGTTCGTCCCAAAGATTTTCAATAGGGTTGACGTTGGGGCTCTGGGGGGGGGGGGGGGGGCAGTCCAATCGGTGAACATTGTTGTTGACGTACCACAGCATAGTAGCCCTTGAAAAATGGCACCTGGCATTGTCATCCTAGAAGTAACATGGGCCCATTCCATAAAAACGCCACATTTTTGAGAGAATTTCATTATCCAGAATGTTACAATAGGCCTCTGTGTTCATGCTACCACGGACAAACACCAGCGGTCCTACGCCGAAGGCCATGTAACACAAGTCAACTGACGTACTGAATTACCTATCTTCACGGGTGCCCAATTACTTTTTGTTAGATAATGTATAACATTTACTTCTTGATGGACACTTCCGGATCTTAGTTAATGAAATGAAACATTCTCTGCTCTCCATGACACTAATGTTTCATATTTTGTAAACTTATATTTATAATAAAATAAATGCCGTGAACCCGTTTATGCTTGCAAGCTGGTGCTGCTCACAACTTTGTAAGTACAACATATAAAGGAGTAATTAATTAAATATTATTTTACGTCCGGTTTTGGCTTGATAGCTGGCTGGCATGGTGGAGGGTGTCATACGGTATATGGAATGCATTTTTAAAATGGCTAAATTAAATTACATATTTATATTTTAACCGTTGACGTTATTTTTAAAGCCTTAGTGACAAATAAATAAAAGTAGTTTCTCGGGTGGTTAGCTTACGTGACTCGCATCCGATAGTCCTATATCAACGTTGGTTTCCATCGTAACCTCACAGTACTGATATTTATTAATTAATTAATTTATTATTATTATTTTTTTTACAATTTAACATTATCACTGATAGAATGTGAGTGAGTGAAGAGATTTCGGTGGCTCTTAAAAGCGAGGTCTTGAGATCCGATGAGAGCGATTGAAGAGAATATGGAGCAGCGCCGGATTTAAGGGGCAGGGGAAATGGGAGATCCCCGAGAAAACGGGGTGACCAACGGCATCGTCGGGCACGATCTCCACTTGCGAAAATACGGTGACCCGGCCGGAGATTGAACCCGGCTCGCCTTGGTGGGAGGCGAGCGTGCTAATCGCTCAGCCACTGTGGCCCCCCTATCATTAACAGATTATGTTAGTCGACAGAAAAAAAGAAATAAGAAAATATTTTTGATGTTTTCAGTTTACAGTGAGCTAATTATACGGATGCTATGAAACCAGTCACACACGAGCCTCCCGTCAGAAAAACTCCCAACCCAGGAGAATGGAAGTGGGCCACTCGCTGTTCTTCCAGATGAAAAGAAATTGTGCACTTAATCCATATGCCTACGTAGCAACATAAAAAAGTTCCAGAGTTCACGAAAAATTTGTTTTTTGACTAAACTATTAAATGTACACTGAGAAAAATATTTGGAAAAATATAATAGAATTTGTTTGAAACAACCAAATGGTATAGGCCTATTTGTCTAGTAGCAACCAAGATCATTGCTCGACGCAACAAATTTATTTGTTTGTTATTATTATTTAGTTGTTTCAACAATGTTATATTGCTTTATTTATAACCGATTGACACTGCTGAATCAAGTCAGTTCTCAGGTTTGGTAGAACCACAACAGTAGTTTGTTTTAACAAAATAATTCTGTTGAACGTCAACATGTCTGTGTTAAAACAGCAAAGCAGCTGTTTGGCTTGACTAATAAGTCAAATACTTTTAATCAAATAATTTTGTCGAACCAAATATATGCCTGTGTTAAAACAAACGTGAATTTATTTGGCATGGCTACTAATATATATATATACATATATATAACCAAATCATTTAGTTATATCAGGCATGCATTTATTGGACTTACTTGTTAGTGTTACTTATTTTAACCACACTGTGGAAAAATTATATTACCTATATTGTATAATATTTTGTATATGTGGTATTATATTTGAAGATATAACGGTGTATCAGTACTTTTATTTGTTTTTTATTACCTATATCCTCTGAAAAATAGTAACCGAAACCTTAACTCTAAGATCCGCGATACTTGCCGGAGGGTAGGCACGAACCACTAGCCCACATCACGTTAGGGCGATGCGCTATCCATTTTTTTTTATTTTAACCTTCATTTGACGTCGTTGTGACACTTTTGACGTTGACGAAGCTCTAGTGAGACCGACTTGTTGACGAATTCCCGGTGCGACAAATCGAACTGAGCATCCGCCACGTCGGAGGCACCGGGGCGCGAACCCGCGACCCTCCGACTGCAATTCGGCCACCCTACCCCTGAGCTACGAGGGCCATTACACCACGACGACTACAAGATATTGTAAGCGAAAATTAGAGTGTTAAGTATTGTTTCTTCTGGCCGTCCTCGCACTTAGCTGTTGCTCATACTTGTTTCTGGGCGCTGTTATTCGGAAAGAAACCTCGGAAAAATTAATAAAATAATGGTTAAATTTACCATTTCAAAATAGTTTGGCAAATATACAGTTGATTTTAATAAATCATTTTGTAAAAGCAAGCATGAGTAGGCATTTTAAAAACAAATATATTTTTTTGCAAAATTTATATATATATATATATAGAGAGAGAGAGAGAGAGAGAGAGAGAGAGAGAGTTGAGCATATAATTCAATCCTTCGCGTCTTCTTCTAAAACTGAGGCCGTGTCTCAATTTAAAGAACTTTCTCTCTCTCTCTTGAGAGAGAGAGAGAGCACTCTTTCGCACAACATGGCGAGAGCACTGCCTCACACTCTCGCTCTGGGTATTGAGACAAACACTCTCTCGTTTCTCTCCGATGTCAGGCAAACAGCTGATGGCAAAAGGCGGGGAATTATGTTAAGCTAAAATAGCCGATAATTCACAAATAATCATAACACTACAAGAATAATAATCAATTCATAAAATACTATTATTTTTGTTTTATATTTTACCGTCATGTTACAGCAAAATGACAAAAAGAAAACGAGACTTAATCAGAAATCCGTATATATATTTTTTATAAATACCTACATGTTGCGTATGCCATTTCGATGTTTGAAACAGTTAAAATTATTCACTTGCAGTTAAAATGCAATGTGGTTTTGGCCAGGAAACCTGATATAACCTTATTCAAACACGGAAATAATGTTAACAAATATGGCGCCTGCGAGTATACAACTTCGTGCTCTCTCTGTGCTCTTGATCTTTCGCACTCTCTCCGACGAATTGATACTACGAGAGAGCGTTCTCTCTGACGTCATAATGACGTCGCCACGAAAGCGAGAGCACAAGAGAGCGCTCTCTGGGCCAATCGAGACACGGCCTGAGTCACTTACTTGCTCTCAGCCCTCTGCTCTCACGAACCCTCCCATAGTGAGATAATTCTCACAGTCCCTCACATGCATACACTCTAAGAAATTATTCGGAAACTTGCCATACCGGTGTATATGCTTAGTGAGAAAGGGGGAATGTAATTTGTTTTCCCCTATACATTCAAAGCAGCGATCCTACATTTGCTCAGGAAACAGTCAAATGCGTAGGGCAGCCCCCGACTTTTTTCCGTTGCGACTATAAACATCCCTATGTCTGCAGCTTTATGTGTAGTATTATTACCATAAGATGTATAAGCAGGGACGACCGAATTTCGTGAAAAGACTTCCGCTCATGCTAGATCTCAATACCCTACGAGCGTACCAACAGTTCCCTATTGCTTATTGGCGGCGTTTGTCTGTGAGGAGACATTTTCTTAGTTGACCGGCCAATCAGAATTAAGTTACCTCTATACTGTACGTCTCTGATTAGTGGCGAGGCACCTAAGACGCATAACACCTCGATCACCCAATCCCAAAAGTGGATCCTAGCTAAAGTATTATGAAATACAACTGGTCGTGAAATTTCTTTCGCGAAATGCGGGTGTCCCTATGTAAAGGTTAGAAACTTCCATTACAGTTTAGGAACTTTACCATACATTTTTACAGTGTACGTGACGTATATCACGGGGATAACGCTGACGTTAAACTCCTCTCTGCTTAGCTGATAGCTAGGGCCACTTGTTTTTCGCGAAAAGCATCAGGTGAAAACTAAACTTCAATGTGCTGTGTGCAGACTTGCAGTGTTCATTTGATTACTGGCCTCTTGTCTTTGCGCTAAGAATGCCTGTTACATGAGCGAGCAAATCAGAATTAAAGATTCCCGCTACTGACCGTCCGTAATTCGCGGGCAGACCGAAAAGACAAGCAACATTAAAATGACCCAAACACGAAAATAGTTATGAACTAAACCGCGTTGGAACACAACTTGCTCTGAAATCTTTTCGCGAAAAACAGGTGCCTCTACTGATAGCTACAGACCTGCGAAATTCGCGTAATCCTTCGGTGACATGATAGACTCCGCTGCCTTATAATTATATGAGCGCAGTTCGGGGTTTCATCGAACGCTGCACTGTAATAAATGTCACGTGTCTGCTTGATATCCTCAAAAGAGACTGGCCCCTCCATCGCTGAACTTTGGTCACTGGCTCAAGAGCTCTCCGAAGCGTGTCAGGCATATTTTTGGCCAATGGCTGAAGTTTTTCAAACTCACAGTAACTTGGAATTCAGTCTGTCCCTAAATAATAATAACGCAAATTTCGCAGGTCTCTACTGACAGCACTAAGGATTGTTATGTTCATATATTTTACGCTATGTTAGTCCTAAGGTTGTATTTATGTAGGCCTATTTTGGTTAGGGAATAATCATTTTAACGACATATTGAAGGTATTTGCAAGATCGAACACGGATTAAATTTAATTAGATCAAGACTAGAATAGCTATAAGCCTTTAACGATGGAGATCAGAGACATTGTTGATGAGACTCTCAAACATGACTAACCTTTATATCGTTGCTGTGTAGTGAATTTTGTGATAGAAATCGACGAGCGGGTCCGCCAAGTTGAGGCTCCACTTTAAGGGTTGTTGTTCTCGGCGTGCGTGGGTCCAAATACAGATCCCCGTTCAAAGTGTTACCACGTGTTATATAGTTTCTGGAGTCGTAATTGTCCAGGATGCTGTGCTGCTAGGAGTGCAGATCCGCTGACACTTCAGTTCTACAAGCTATAATTATTGGCTCGTGTTTTGGATTATTCCCTCGACCTAAACACCGGCCTGGTTACCAACTCCTCGCTGCAGTTTACTTGACTGACGCCGTGTTATTTATTTCCAATGAATGTCATGAGAACTGTTCGGGTGGCAACGTTACGTCTCCAATGTCTTGCAGGAATTCTGAAGTAATTTTATCTCGACGAACTCCGTGAAACTCTGCTTCAATTCACGTGGCGTAAAATAAGGATCCCACCACTTAAAGTTTTAAGGTGATATTCCACATTTTTATTGTTTGGTTATCTGAAAGAGCTTTTGAAAAGTGTCCCCTAAATACAGTTAGTAGTTGTCAAATCATCATAGTTTTCAAAATATAACACTCAAAATTCTTAATCTCCCGAATTCTGTAGCATACTAGGCTTTGCTCCTAAATAATTTTCTCCAGTCAAATTGCACTATTGCAATCTGTATGGTGTGCAGAAAATACTGATTCAGTATTAGTGTGAGATTTATAAACAGGTGAGCAAGTATTGGAACTCAGATTTTTTTTTAGAATAAGAGTCGGACTTGTCGTAAATATATTTTTGTTCATTCAAGAGAAACTGTTAACATTCATTTAATAAATTGTTTAAATCATAAACTGTAGCGGAAAAGTGGGTTTTGTTCCTTTCATAGCTTCAAACACAAATGCAGTATGCGGCGCTTAGACTCTCTCAACACTTTGAACCTACCTATAACACACTTGTCGGAATTTAAATATGTTATATTTTAAAAACTATAACGATGTGACATCTAACAACTGCATTAAGGGGGCACTTTTCGAAACCTCTCTCAGATAACTGAATTCCAAAAAATCACCTTAAGTAGCTTTCAAAGTATAATATCGTTATTGGTGTGTACTGAATTTGGTTTACATTTGTTAGTTTCACACATATTTACGAATTTTCTGGTCAGCGGGTTTTCACGGCGATCTCTCGTGTTCCCCCGCCCTTGCATTCCAACGCTGCTCCATTCTCACCTCAATTCACCCTCATCGGCTCTCAAGACCTCGTGGTTGAGAGCCGTTCAAATCTCTCAACTCAACTTTAACAAAAATAAGGCACTTTTATGTTAACACAAGTATAAAGATCTTGTGATACGTGTAATGTTGGGGAAAAACCACACACATCATACAGGAAGATTGATTCGAAAAGTGCGAAGAAACCAGACACAGACTATGATATGAAAATTCGTAATCTTTATCAACACATATGTATATTCCACCTTCATTAAAATGTCGAGTCGTAGATTAATATTTATAAATTCTCTGCCAGCTTAAAAAAAAAGGGGGGGGGGTGTCTCCATGCCAGTGTATATTGTAGCATACGTGTAGATATGGACAGTGATATTTTATTTCATAGGTTGATTTGAAAGTGCTTATTCTGCTGTGAACATGCCTTTATTTCTCTGGGATAGTCGGGAATAGGTAATCCCAACACTGATCGTTCGTATTTCACGGGCGTACACCTAAGAGGTGCGGCAATTAACAATCCTCCAATAAGAAAAGGGAATGTGAACTGATGTGTTTTTGAAGTACGTCTAGTAGTGAAACGTTATAGCGACAAATAATAGGACTCTACAGAAATAACAGCAGTCTGATTAAGGAAACCTTCGCGTGCAGCAAAAGTCTTCCAGCAGATTATATCACGAACATCTCGTTTATTCACGTATGCAACAGTAGGACTAGACGTATTATGAGCACTACAAAAAAAAAAAAACACATTTCCGATAATCCACTGCCAAGATCAGAAGTCATGGTTTGTCAGCTAAATTAATACAAAATACAGAACATAAAATTAAAAAAAAACCAAAACCTAACATTTATTGACACTGAATAACTTGCTCGAACTCTCAGAAAAAGAAAATTTTCTATAATTCGTTTTGATGAAACCACTTGAAATAACTATGAAATGTTGACACCAGAGTTGAGCGTATAACTTCTTGTTCACAAAAAATGCATATTTTATTTTATGTCAGAAAACATGCAGGTTTATTCCATGGGGAATTATTCTACGGGAATGTCATTTATGTAAAATGGTTACTATAAGAACATGGATTGGGGGAAAAGTGGCATTGCTACCCGGTAAACAGGGTTTTACTGTTACCGGATGGTAGAAGTTTAGGAATTAGCTTCATTACTTCTTGTTTCACCCCCAGTCATGTGCAATGAGAGCGTGCATCAACCTTGCGGACTTTTTGGCTGGCGAGGAGTGGCGAGGGAGGAGGGGATTAGGGGGGAACTAACATCTGGTAATCTGTTCTTTTTTTTTTTATGCGGGTAATTTGAAATCGCGTGGCTAAAAACGCCAGCGCGGTACACATGCAGGGGTCACAGAAGGAGAGGAAAATATACGATTCCGCAGAGCGCCAGGGCACGGCTAGATCGAAGAGGTAGCTAGCAGCGGTAAATCTGTTTTCCCCTAAAACCGTGTGGCGCGTGCAATGTTGGCAGCCCTGCAGCAAGAAAAAGAGGCGATATTTTATCAGGTTTGCACGCTGTGCTGTGGCCTGCTTCTGATCTCGTGTAACGCGCATGTATTTCACTACCAACAAACTCTGATTTAAAATAAAATAAATTTTCTTTATTCCAAGTCAGTTCGGAAGAGCAAACCGAATCATTTCGGTGTAAAAAAAATTCATTAAACGAATACACGGCAATAAGAATTTCTTTAAAAGTATTTATAATGAATAATTTTTAAATTATTATTTTTAATGCTGAAAAATATTCATATCCACATTTAAAATTACTTGTTTCATTTTTTGCCGCTCTCATTATGTTTAACAATATTTAATCGTCACAAAAGTTTGGTCCCAGATTTTCATTTTAATATGCGTGGCCTAATTACAGATATGAATATGTAACTAAACATTTTCTTTTTTTAGGTTTTTGACCCACATGATTGCATGTACGGTTGTAACCGTTTATGTAATATTTAATTTAATAGTTTATTGATGTGTGCTGTGAATGAGCGAGTGAAAGAAATGTTCCCACACCTGCACTATAAATATGAATCAGTGAGTATTTCCCTGTTTAAATAAGTTAAAAGCACTTGGCTAATTAAGCGCTCACTTCAGCCACTTTAACAGATGAATTAGTGATAAAATGCTACTTTCTCTTCACTTATTAATGCAGTGACATTTCCCACTTGTTTATCAACCATTTCATTTGCAGTTTTAAAGTGATATATATTGTTTGACTGAGCTCAAACTTCATTTTCTTACTAGATAACAAAACATGCGACACAACAGTCGGTTTAGTAATACTTTTATGTACTGGCAATGACTTCCAACAAATAATGTATCGGGAATCCAATTCGGACAAACTAGTAAACGTTGGGTTTCCAGAATTATACGACGTTTACGAAAAAAAAAAAAACGTACCGCCAATAGTCCACATCTAGCTTTAGTGGTTATACCTTTAAGACCAAATCCATGTGAACAACTCAATATAACTCTCTTCTACACTAACTGCTTAACGAGACCATGTGTCATCACTAGATACCTGCGAAATTCGCGTTATTATTTAAGGACAGACTGGACTCCAAGTTAATGTGCGTTCGACCAAATCCGGCCATTTGTCAAAAAATAGGGCTGGCATGCCTCGGAGAACTCTTGGGCCAATAATATAAGTTCAGCGGTAAAGTGGCCAGTCTCTTTTGAGAAGATCGAGCAGATAAGTGTTGTAGGTCACAGTGCAGCGGCCAATGAAACCACGAAATGTGGTCGCTTGCTTATAAAGCAGTGAAGTCTATCACGTCACCAAAAGATAACACGAATTGTGCAGGTCTCCAGTCATCGTACTTATTTACATCATATTTTTCACTTGGAATATTTCGATGCATTTTCCGTTGATAGTATCTCCTGGTGCGGTACATATAGTCTTCCTGGCAGGTTGGATGTTGCTATGAGAATGTCCACTGGGCTGATGTGAATTTGGAACTTAGAAGACGCCACGTCAGAGGTTACTTGACAATACGGAACTGTAACAGCTACACTGTAAAAAAAATATTTCTAATTTGTACCGAGGAATTTTTTGGTATCTTACAAATGCTTATAACAGTACATGGTTTTCTCTTGTAAAAATGACACGTTTGTAAAACTACAAGGGCCGTGTTCGCAATAGACCCCAAGCTTCAGCAAATGGCGGACACTCGACAAAGTAAAATCGTATATACATGTTTGTGCAAAAACTATAGGTGTTGTAAAGTGTAGTCGCGTGCGAAAAGGAATGTACTGATAGTTTGAATAACGTAAAACACTTCAAAAAAAAAAAAACTCATATCATCATAATAAAACGACAGTTTCAATACAACGTGACCGTATTATTCAATAACTGTTCATGTTCCCTGGCAAGCAGAAATCGTAAAATGAAGTAAATTTATTCTTCTTAATCAAATAATTGTTCCATGTTGTGTAGGTACACGAAGAAATATTTAGTACAAAAAATAAGCTCTTAGCTCGTAAATAAAGCTGGTCAAGCGTGATTGTGAGTAACACAAGAATTGTCAGCTCTACTTCCTGTACCAGTGAAGGCATTCATTTTTTTTTTTGTAAATCATATTTTGAAATTTTTTTTTGTTGTTCTCTCTTATTAATTCATCACATTGGTTTTCTAGATGATACAACATAACTTCTCAATAATGTGGGTAATAATATAAGGCTATGTTTTAAAAGGCTTTTTAACGTCCCCCGGTTTAATGCGGTAAAGCTCAGCAGGGGGCGGGTTACATGCTAACTTATAACCTAACTTAAATAAACACCCATGCCTTCCCCGGGATTTGAACCCAGAGCCTTCCTCACCCCAACTCGGTGGCGCGCCAACCGACTGTGCCACGTGAGTTCGGCTACAAGGATATGAATTGTACTATTACAAATACATGTTTTGCAGATTTGTCAAGGAAACTGTTTCTAGTTTTAGAAAGGATTTTCTTGGAAACTGGATTTCCAAGGAATTTCCTTGTAAGAGTAAAAAAAAATTTTTTTTAGAATGAACTTATCTTGCGAACTCCAGGCGTCCACGTCGGTATGATGATGTCTCTAGTCAGTGACATTCCAGGACACCGCTCGTTAGCCAGTCAACGCCAAGTATTCTACTCCCTGCAGCCGGCAGCGCATTCCAAAAAGAAAAATTCGGGAGCGCGCGGTAGCCAACGAAACGCAGTCGTCCCCTCTTCCGCAGCTCTCGTGTGGCCAATCAGGTAATGGGCACGCCCGCATCGAAAGGAACAACCTCCTCATTCCGTCTCTGTGTATTTACCAATTCTGTAGCAACGTTTTCATTGGGACCCGTATGCGACGTTCGCCCTTGAAGGAATGATATGAAACGAGTCCTTAAGGGGGAGAAACGTCATTGAGGAAATGTGAGTACTTCGAGAGAAAACAAAGAGGTATCTCGGGAATCGAAATATTGAATATGATTCGCTGTGGTAGAAGACCAGCGAGGTAGTCAGGTAAAAATAGACAAAGGGTAAAAATATACGGATTGATTCGCAATTAGACCGACAAACATCGGGAAGTGATTCTTCATGAAAAAGTAAAAGGAAAACACACGTGACACGTTATTACTAAACCGAATATTAAGGGAGGTATGTGCCCTTAAAAAATGAGGTTTTAAACCATATATTTTGCAGAACATCGGCAACGAAGTAAAAAAAAATTACGACTCTTGGAACATTATTGTATGTTATCGGGACGTTCAACGCAACAGCCGATATTCTGCACAAATACGGTTTAAAATCTGGTTATTATAAGGGCTCATTCCTCCCTTAATATTCAGTTTTGTTATGAAGTGTCACATATGATTTCCTTTTACTTTTTAATGAAGAATCAACTCCCGAATTTTGTCGGTCTAATTGAGAATTATCCTGTATATAGAAATGACAACTATTTACACGGTGAAATGCGTGTAATAAACGTAAAAAAAAAATAATAATGTTGTTCGAGTACAGGGAGCCCTAGATCAAAATGAACACATAAAGTGACTGAAGAGATTTGGGCTGCTCCTAACATCGAGGTATCGAGAGTCGATGAGGGTGATGTGAGGTGAGAATGGACCATCGCCAGAATGAAAGAGTGGGTAAAATAGGAAATCCCCGAGAAAACCCGCCGACCAGTGGCATCGTCTGGCACGATTCCCACTTGCGAGAATCCGGGAGTGACCAGTCAGGGATTGAACCTGGTACGCCATGGTGGGAGGCGAGCAGTCTAACTTCTTGGCATAAACACATAAAGAAAACCATTAAAACCAAAAGAGACCTTAGGCAGTATTTACAATAGCCCGTCGCGTCCGTCCGTCATCCTCCTGTCCGTCATACGTTCGTCCGTCTCCCAGCCGAACGATTTACAACCAAACTTTGTACGTCCGTCGTAAGTCCATTGCTGAAAACTAATAAAAACTAAAATGTTCAGAAATAGGAAAAAATTCTCCATAAAAAGCGAAAATTTTTCTGCGCTCATACCACGTACATAACGGAAATCAGTCGATGTAAAGAAATTTCAAATAGCATATAAAGCGTGATTTTATTTATTTTACTATTGCGCAAAATGAGCTCGTGTTTCCAAACGTAATTATCAATTAATCTTCAGGAAAAAACAACAACCTAATTTCATTTTACAGTTACACAAACGAACATAAAAGACAGCCAAAACAAAACACCGCACACACTACACAGCCTTGTGAAGAACTCGGAATGAACGAGTTACAAAATGTGCAAGTTTAGAAGGCTGTAATTTCATCCGTTCGTCCGTCTAAAGTTAACGCTTTCCAAAGTTTTGACAAACGGACGGGTATAATTAATGACCACCTCTGATTGGCTGTTGGTCACGTGATTGACGGACGGATGAAGAATGGAGGGACACAACGGGTTTTTTTTTTGTTGTAAATACTGCCTTATTACCCTGTATTTCCCAGAAAGAGTACAGTTTCAGTGGTAGACAGCCATGCACAAGTTGTTCAACATATGGCGGGCCATGACAATTCAAATACGTAATCACATTACTTTCGAGGCACCCACCAAGTTTATTAAAAGCACGGACACTGTCAGATGTACTACAAAACAGCTGAACAGTTGTCAGCGTCTGTTTTGTGCGTAAAAACACTGAAAGAAATATTTCATGTTGGCAATAAAATATTTAGAGGATTTTAACCCTACAAAATTTATTTTTGTAGCAAACACTACATTTTCCACTTGTCCAATAAACTTTTCTTGCCACTAGAAATTTGGTTCATAGTGGCTACAAAAATGTGTCCATTACAAAAAAAAAAAAAGTTTTTTTAGATTGCATAAGTGCAGAACATTTTTTGGCGGCCACAAAATATTTTTTCTAGGGCAGTATTTTACTGAGGCACCCGTAATACTATCCTTTCTACAGTATTTATAAACCATAAATATAATCCATGAAAATACAATGTAGAAGTTGGCTACACAGGATCTTAATCAGCCCTCCCGGGCAATCTGTTTACGATAAAGCAAAGTTTATGTGAGTAAGTTGGTGGCCTGCTAGGTAGAACCTTACACAATTTGTCTGTTTCATCGACAACCGTTCGCCTACAAGACTCACGCCAAGGCAACATTTTGTTCTGTACACTGATGTACACATGATTACGACGTCGTTAAAAGCGATAAACAACCTACGGGTACACATATTTGCTGGACAAAGGCTGTTCACGATAAAGTCAGCGGTTTAAAAACGAACCTTAGAAAAAAGACACTCCTCTCGCATGCGCATATCTTAATGGGCGCATTGAGTGACATTTGCTCAGTAAAGGTGATAACGATGAATGGAAAGTAGTCCCGTACATCAACGTCAAATAATAAGTGTTGATAACAATTTGTGAAAACATAAACTTATTTATTTATCTTCCTGTTTACGTAATGCATCGAATTGTAAAAATATGCAGATTTGTAAACTATTTACTTCTTACTAATTTCACAGTTTCATTTGACCGACGGATGAATAAAGTGAGGAGGCCCATAGCAATGTTAATTTGACATAAGGCGTAAGAATACGCAAAGTGTATACAAGTAGATCTTAAGCAGGGCTTTCAAAAGTGCTCATTTTACCTTGAACAGCCTATGACTATATGACAGCCCCTATTTTCACGATAAATAGGGACGATATTACCCACGAACCACCCGGAGACTTCACATCTCGATTCAAAACAACCGTTTCCACGGAATTGTCCTTTCACCTCAAGTAGATTTGATCATTTTGGATTAAAGCCATTTGAAATATGGATTTTCAAGAGCAACTACCTCCGTTTCAAATTGTTGTAGGACATGGTCGTCTTAAGTTTTCCGTCTCATTTTGTACAGGAATCGCCTCACAGTGTTTCTATTTGTAATTCAGGATAATCCATTATAATAATCAGCGAAATTGTCGTCCTTTTGAGGTGAATAAGTCTTTAAATTTGCGATCGTAGTGGCAGGCAATCCAGAAAATCCGATGATAACAAAATCGGGGGATACAGTTTGGCATTGCAGCTCCGAATATATCGTCTACATTCAAAATTCAATTAGGCCTACACCACTCGACTGCCAAAGGATCAAAGGATATGTTACGTTGAGTGAGGACTGCGAAGGATCCAGCTGAGGTTGGTTGGGGGGGGGGGGGGTGTAGGGCGCCTCAATTTTTAGTTCGTTTCGCAGCGTCTCATAGATTCCGCGTATTATAACTTTTCACTACGAGAAGCTACGACGCTCGTTTAAGTTACAACTGAAAGCGCTCATCGAGATCAATCGATTGCGTGTATGAAAACATCTGTGTGGCGTGGTTATGGGGAAATTATATACGTTTATTATAAAAAAATTAAGAAAACTCAACATTTCGGCTTATATTCGTCAAAAAGCCAAGTTGTAATACATAAATCGTATACGGTTGGAAAGAGCATCTAAAAAAAAAAAAAAAGGAATCCAGTGATACCCATAAAACTCCACATGATCGAGTGAAGCGGTGCCGGGAACGTAAAATAGACATCAAGGCGTCCGAGCGTGTCAACGTAGACGTATTCACGCAAAACAAACGGCCGTGTCCCCAAAAGAGCCAAACCCAATTTTTTTTTGTCATCGAGACAGACTTCTTAGCGCTGCATACGCTACTTGATTCCGGGGGCGTAGGTTAATCGGCTGCTCTTCAGAGATGAGACATTTATTTTCTGATTGTAGGAAACATTATTCGGTCACGCATTTAGTGTGTTCATTCTTGGCACTGAGTCGCCCTGAGCATGTTCAACCAAGAATAGTCCAATAATAAACGCAGTACTGACGTACAAATGCATAAAATGCAATCTGTTTTCAAATTACAACGCGAAATTAGCAACTCTGTATAAATATCTTAAAATCGAACGTATATTCTCATTATGAAAGCGAAAAATCTCTGCTGATTTTCAGCTAATCTTAATATTCAAGAGCAACAGCGCTATCTCATTCTGCGTATAAACGAATTTTCTCAAACCCATGGCAACTTATCGCATGAACAGAACTTACCTGATCCACGAAGATAATAACTGCGGAGTATCGGCAGTAAAAAAAAATGGCAAGAACTGACAATGGAAGTCAAAAGTCGCAACCTAGACACGGAGACAAATTGATGGAAGGGACGGAAGTGTATGTGGAGAAGATTGGATGTAGCTCTCAGTGGAGTGGTTGTGAGAGGAAGATGGCTGGTGAGTCTTCGTTGGAAGGAACCTCATTCTTTAGCAGCGAAAGTTACTTAAAAAAAATTTTACCCGCTGTAATAAAAACGGGAATTCGTAAGCAAAGTTTTGGAAATCGGGAGCATTTTGTCAAATTTGGACCATAATGACAACGTTTAATGTTAAGTATTTAAAATTGAGAGTTAAACATTTTATTTTCAATATTTAGTTATTTATTTGTTAACATCAGTTGAAAATATATTTATATTTCTGAACGTATTATACCACCAATAATATGTGTGCCGCTATCAATAATATGTGTGCCGCTATCAATATTTTAGAACGAATATTTATTGAAGCTTTTATCGAGTCGTTTTAGTAGTTGATCCAACTAAAATTTCTGTCGACCTTTTTATAAATTTTCGTGTTAAATATTTACTACAATATATCTGGTTTCTTACAAAGCAAATATTACTCAAATAAGAAGTTTCAAATATCGTAACACATATTTGTTTTGTTTTGTAGTCCTAATTGTATAAAATGTCCGGCTTAGGATAATTATTGTCTAAAATTTGATGCAAGTAATATTTTTGGGTTGAGTCTATTGTTGAGTAGAATTTTTTATTGGCTTTGCTTGGTATCTTTTTTGATATATTACCTATCTACATGAAATGTTTCAACTTGCATTTAAATGAGGTAGACATTAGCAGAAAAACATTTCGTCATGTCTTGCGAAGGGACAGCAGAAGCCATAAATAACACGAGTGAATAATGTTTAATGTTTTCCGCGATGACGATATTACTTCAGAATATCGAATGTCCAATATATATTATCCCAATGTGGATGAAGAACATAGCACTTTTCAAAACTAGTACTAGAGATTTATTTTTTTAAATTGCCTTTTTAATCGCTTTGGAATCGCTGCGAAATATTAAGTGTAAATTTGGGTCTTCGAAATGTCGCGGGGCATTCAGTTCGACCTGGGCATGTTGGGCTCAATACCTTTGAGAACTCTACTGGCTAGCAAGCATTAACTTGTTGTTTGTGTACAATAACTATAACTGCGGAATCAAGCAAATGTGAAACTTTGAAATAAATGTTTTGTGTCCTACCTTTTCCAACTGAGAGTTAGGTGCGGAATGAACAAAAAAAAACGGCAACGAACATACCTCAAGGTTTATCTAGCATTTTTGATTACCTTAAATACTTAGAGTTTGTATTGAGAAATAGTAATTAAGTACTACTTTTATCAATGTGTTACATTTTACTCGTCCAAGTCACTTGACTGCGTAAAACTGAATATTTATATTTATAACTGCAGTGAAGAAATTCACAAACTTTATCAGAAGCCGGGGGTCGAGGTGGCTGAGTGGTTAGAAAGCTCGCCTCCCACCAAAGCGAACCGGGTTCAATGCCCGGTCGGGCCATTCCCGGACTTTCGCGAGTGGGGATCGTGCCGGACGATACCGCTGGTTGGAGGGTTTTCTCAGCGATCTCCCGTTTCCACCACCCTTTGCATTCCGGCACTGCTCCATACTCAGCTCATTTCACCCTCATCGGCTCTCAATACCTTGATATATAGAGCCGCCCAAAACAATGTGCCAATTAAAATATTTGCATGTAGAAGCAGCGGTATTTTTCAAAGGTTTATATCAAAAGTTTTCAATTAACCGTGGACAACATACATTCGGAGAAGCGATGCGATAATGGCATAATTTTGTAATTCGAATGAATCGATTACGATTATTTATTTATTCGAATATATAATCGGTAAAAATAATCGATTGTCTTGTTCTAATCCATTCATAAAAATTGACCACGAATACTGAATATTTCTATAAATCTGTTGAAACTACTCTCACCAAATATTTTCGGCTTATTTTTAATAATTTATGCTATTTTGAAAATTTATTGTTTCAAAATTATATTTTGTGTTTTTAATGCATGTGAAACATGTAGGTTTCTACAATGTGTTGTTTTGTTCAAGTATAAACATTTAAAAATCGTGAATAATCGAACTGTTTTAAAACAAACGATGAATCGATTATAATTAAATAATCTAATAATCGATTATCTTACCAGTGATTTTCCCATCATTAAATCGGTCATACACAATTGCTGACCACTATTGTACGCAGCTTTGCTTTCGACACAGTAATCCTGATACATCATCTGAATTGTACATTAAACTTTCGATACTTATTTCTATGACGTTTTCTGGTAATTTAAAAAAATGTATTTTATATCCACCTTAATTCCCTGTGTATAATACCCTACTCGATAGTTACATATCTGCTGAAAGGTAAACTTTGCATGTTTGCAATTTATCTTTTGTGTCTGTTGTAGCTCTAATAATTCAATATATTTTTTCAAACATATTTTCCATTCTCACTTTTATTCCAGGTAATTATTAAACTAAACTATATAAACTCTTTCTCATTCAGTTTTTAATAAATAGCAATACCTTCCACTGATGTAAACTGTTTTCTGAAGAAGTTACAGTTCCCAGTGAGTTTGTTATTTAATTCGCTATTCTCGGTTCCCTGGACATACAGAAGAATTTCACGTAGGTGCATCTCCGAATCCTCAAATACTTAGGGTAGAAGTAGATTGGGTTTCAGCGGATCACTGAGCTCTAATATACTAAATGGATAATACGTTAAAATGTATCACACGTACTTCCAAAATTCTCAGAATTGTACAAATTTAAGTTGCACATGAAAGAAGAAACCATTATATTTCATAACACTAAAGAAAATTTTGCGAAATTTACTTATTTAAAAATGGATATTTTTCACTTTAATAGTTCTCCTTTGCAAATGCAGACAAAGGGTCTCATTCAGGTATAGCGATTTTACACTGATTAAGCTGAAGATGGTGTCTTAAATAAAGCTGATAGATTAGAAAAGGCACAGAGTAGTCGAAGTAATGTTCTAGCTAGAAAACCAACTTACCGATTTTTGTTATGTTGGCTATAAATACGTGATGTGTATGTGTAGGTTCAACACACACTGTCCGAGTCTACTTCGAAATTACATAATGTTATCACGGCGGTGAAGGGCAAGTTTACGGTAGCAAAACGCGCTCGGATGAAATGGGATGATTTAAAAGAAGACATATTTACACCAGTTACATCCACGTTGGATACATTACATGCAGTGATTAGTACACTGACTGAGATTCCGGTGGAAAATAGGGCGGAGAATCCTGCGAAGGAAAAACAACTAATTGGTAACATTTCTAAATTGACTCGTAAATAACTAGCGTTAAACACAGGAAATGAGGGCCACGCCGCACAAAACGTACTGTGTTACATATTTGCAGAACGCAGATTTTTCTATTACGTTTCGTACTCATTAACCTTGCAGTTAGCGGTTTCTTTGTGTGGCACTGAGAACACAAAATACCGTTCCTCTGAACAACATAAAGATCTATCGCAGGCATTATAAATCCAGTTTTCTTCCCAGCCAATGGGGAAAAAAGTAGTTTGTTTTGAATTACGGCCACAATCATCTCATTTAATAAATCTTGGCCTGATTTAATTGACTAATGTAAGTTAGTTAAAAGTTAAATGCAAAAAAACATGCAGTGGCGTGGAAAATGAACAGTGTTGGCATTACAGTATTGCTTTTATTTTAATAGGACAAACGCACTCTGAATTCAGGTGCATATAAATAATTCAGTTCCCTAGGAATTTGTCTAAGAAGATTGTGTCAGTGAAGTGCCCAATTTATTTTCCGTAAGCTCATAAACTTAGCATTTGTACGTAAAATACCAGTTGAGCTTATTCGTCATCATGCAAGCTCTATGCCCTCTTTCCGGTCAGAAACATGTACTTAGTTGAGTAGTCCGCATAAATATAAGTTACACAACAATAAAGGATGAAAATATTTGCCTTAAAAAAAGTTACAGTACTTTAAATTAGTTAAATTGTACACTGAAAAAAAAAAAAGATCTGTCAAACTTCCTAAACTGTAATGGAAGTTTTTAACCTATACACTATGTATGGTAATAATACCACACATCAAGCTGCAGATGTAGGAATGTATACCAGCGCTACTATACAAAGTTAGGAAATTTCTTATGCATTTGACGGTTTCCTAGCGTATATGTAAGAAGGCTACAGTGAATTTATAGGGGAAAACGTTTCCATTCCTGCTTTCTCACTACGCGTTTACATAAATATGGTAAATTTCCGAATAATTTCTCAGAGTGAATTGAAACGTTGCCAACGTAAAGACCTTGATAAAATTATTCGCTTCTATGTAAATCTTTACGAAATTTAATACCGTCAGAAATATCACAAAAACGCAGTAGGCAACCATTTACCATTCTGAAGTACTCATTTAAAGAACAGAAGCCCCGTTCAAATCATAAAAAAAACCCTCCAGTATGATCTGTCGACGGACTTCAAGCCCCCTCTCCCTTGTCTTCGTGTCAGTTCTGAATTGAAAAACCCAGTGCATGGTCCTCGCGGGCCGTAATCGGAAAGTTGTATTATCTCGTTACCACGAGGCCAAACCCATGAAGGTCCGAAACCAGCTGATGATGCCACACACCCGTTTTAGATACCAAGTTGGAACCGAGAGATCGCATCGTATTCAGCGTCCCTGTCCGTAAACAACTGCAGCACGTCAACAGGCCAGGATATTGCTAGGATGTGTAAAGTTAAGGTTCGTTAATACTTCACGGACAAAGCCGGAGTGTGTTCGACCAGTCTGAAGAACGACGCAGCCTGCGAAACGTGAGACAGCTCAAGCCGGTTTACGATAAAAAAAAAAAAAAAAAAAAAGTTGACGTGAACGTAACGTAAGTGTGCGTGTCAGAATGGAAGAAGGTACTTCTACGGAACAGTTCATGATCGTTGCGTACGTGTCGCACAGGAACATCCTCAACGTGTATAATCCATTCACGAAGGGAACATACTTTCTCGGAGCCCTGCTAAATATCTATTTGCAGGCCTGTTTCGTATCCTTCAGCCAAATGTAAACAAACGTTGCCATATGACTGCCATGTAGCGTCTGTCAAAAATCAATGTTTACATCCCATTGTGTGTTCGTGTGTACATGTGTTCGTATACTTTCGTTACATCTTAATATAAACATTGACAGTTTAGGCCTATAACATTATTTACGTCAGCTTCATGACGTTTTAAAAATGCCTGAATTTACAATAGTTCTTACGGTTATTTTACATTGTTAACATATTTGTTTTACACGACATAGGACATTACACGCAATGCACGCTAAAATTTTGCCGCGACTGAATTTAACAGTTATAACTGCGGGGTAAAGAACTATAGTATTTGACCTTTTATTATTGATATGTATTTGGTTATTTCTTTAAAAGGACGGTCTCAGTTGGAATAAATATTAAAACTAAGGAACAACCAGTCCAACGAAAAAGACACAATAAATTCAAGCACGCAACTCGTGTCGCTTATTTTTTGTCATACAAACTTAAAAGATAGCGGCGAACATGCGCACAAATAAGCCTACTGTAATTTTTATTCCGCTCATATTTATATGTATTGCTACTTACAGGTTATTAGGTTCGGCTTAGTATTTTGTTGGGATTATGGCAAATCACAAAACAAGACTGTCGGCACTGTGTTTCAAAACATAGGGCAAAGGTACAACGTTGTGATAAAGAAACAGACGTGGATGTAAATAATTAACTTTGTCAAAAAAATGCAGTTCACAGTTAAAACGTATAAATAGTACACATCAAATATTTGGAATCACGCACAAACACAAGGCCAGCGTAACGACCCCCACACAGCAACGCCACGCCATTTCACACCCAGCAGTTATGAAACACACGTAGCGGTGTATTTATTATTGCCGCGGAACTACAGATTTATCACAACGTCGTAAATTGCCTTGGTAGGTTTAAAAAACACAATGTCTACAAACGTGACGTGGTAATTTGAAGTATTTTTCGAAGTAAGTGTAATTTACGCTTCGCGACACTTCGTTTGGAAAAACACAACACGCCATGTCATGGCTCGCCACGTTTGCCAACTTTACAGACGGTAACCGTCCCCGCCACCATATCTAAATATTTTAAAATAAGTATTCAAACATTAAAATATATTTTCAGTTGTAAATTATAAATTCGAAAATCATTATTCTGCTGCAATAATTATGATAAATATGCTAAAATTTTAAACACGTATATTTTGTCTTCTACTATTTTGCGATACTTCCCGAGGGGGAGAGAGAAAAACTGAGAGTGAGCGACAAGCCTCGCCCAATCGATAAAATAAACACTGTGTCACTAGTACCTACGCACGATACTTTGCGCTGTTATTTTAAACTCTAACAATGAAATATGTTGCCATCGGGGCTACTTAAGTATTAAATATTTCCATAGGCAAGGTTTAATTTACAAATAGCATACCAAAAAAAACTATGTTAAAACAATATTTATCTGTGGACAATTTCTTACCGGCCGTTGCCAACACGTCGCTGTTCTCGCTGTTGTTAATTCATAATTATTACGAAATTAATATTACGAGTTATAGAATATATTAAGGTAAAGATTCATTTATTCAATAATGCAGTACTCTAAAGTTAATCACAGTGTTATATATTTGTGGAATACAGGTTATTGAAAAAACAGGTCAACATGTTACGCATAGGTTGATTTTTCAAAGGTTCGTTTTCAAAAGTCTGTTCCAGTCGTGAGTGGACTATGGATGCGTAGGAAATAGCGGTATTTTATTTCGTGTCGCGTACGTAGAATTGAAGGAGGAAAGCAGGATAAGAACTAATGTACTGAAATCAACAGAAAATCTCATTTCGAAAAGAAAACTTACGTATTCATTTTCCTTTACATATTTAGAAATACGTTTTAATTTGATGTAATAATTAATTGTATTTTAATGTAGTATTGTATTATCATGTCTTTTTCACATTATTGAAAACTTCTTTGCATCCAAAAAAAAATACGGAAAAAATCTTAATTAATAGACTGTTACTAATTGATTAAAATAATTAAATTATTAACAGAACAATCATTTATTCGTATAATATTGAGATGGAAATAAGTAATCTGGTACCAATACACCGGTAAAAAAGGACCTTTGTGGTTCCCATCGGCTGCCAACTTCACTGCAATGTTTGAACGTTCGTCATGACTCCCAGATGACTCTATTATGTCATTAATGACGTATTTTCTGAAGTAGTGTGTCCATTTACACTTAAAAAAGAAGTCAAATTATTCGGATGTGGAAATTTTGAAGGCAGTAAATTTTCGCTGATCTCAAGCATTCGATCTGTTTTGTTATAGGTTTCCATAAACATTTAAATATTTTGAAGTCTGTAGCTGTTCCTGGTATTGAATGCAAGCTATAAGCTGAGTGCCTATACCTACTAAACCAGAATCATCAATTCTGTTGGACACCAAAGGTTGTTCACGATAAAGTAAGCACTATTGAAATCAACCTGGTCACTCCTCCCTGCCTGCATATATTTTGAATGATGCGCCGACGAGTGACGTGTGCCCATTAAAGTTGTTAATGGTGGATGGAAAGTAGTTCCACATATTACAGTCGAATAAAAATTGCTACATAACCATTTGTGATGTCTTAAATTATTTCTTTCGCTTTCTGCTTTTTTTAATGCACGGAAGTGTAAAAATGACCCGTTTTGTATAATAGTTACTTTTCTAATAATTCGAGAGAGGTTTAGCTTGACCGGCGCATGAATAAAGTCATGAAGCCCATGGAAATGTTGATTTGACATAAGGCGGAAGAATACACAACATGCACATGCACACAAGTAGATCTTAAGCAGGGTTTTCAATAAGTGCTCATTTTACCATGAACATCCTATACATTCCATCGTTTTCACTAAGCACCTTCGTAAATAACTGTTTTTATTTTCTTAAATTAATTTATTTTTTGTGTCCTAATGTACTTGTAAGGAAATGATAATTATTGAAGATACAAAATTTTTTATGTCTGTTTTTATAGGTTGTTCACGGTAAACGGAGCACTTTTGGAAGCCCTGCTTAATGTGTGTATTATTACATAATATGTATAATTACCATTTCCATAGTCCTCAGCACTTTATTCATGCGTAGGTCAAGTGAAACCGTGCTGTTATAAGAAAAGTAAATATCTTACAAATATATATTCGCCTATTTTAATGACCAAAAAATTAAAAAAAAAAAAAATTATATATATATATAAAATCAGGAATTTTTTGCTATCGAAGCCTTTTGTTACATTAATGTATAACCTGTTTCCTTGAAATACCAGAAAACTCAATAATTAAATTTAAAATGTCTGAAATACGAATTTTTATATTTGCCTCGACAGAGTTTGAGCGTATCATTCATCGCACTTAGGTTTTTGTTTCGAGTTTATACAGGATGAATATAAATTTCAAAGGACAACTTAAAGCTGGACGCTAATGACGAAAAAAGAAGTTGAAAACATATACACTACGTATGGTATAAAATTAATTCTAAGGGAGGTACACATGTTCGAAGTTGTAGTAGAAGAAAGAGTTTATTACAATACCACTGCAACATAGCTCTCTCTCTCTCTCTGGAATCTTCCCCTCCCTTTATTAGCTACAAGATTGTGTTATCAGATTTCGAGTGTGCCATGCCACGCCTGCCAGGTATTGGTGAATATTATTTAGAAAGTAAAACAAGAAATACTCGCGAACGGTGACGTTTACGGTATTTAAACAAGACGACATCTTTGTTAACTGTGACATGAGGATTAATTACCCATAGTTTAATTCCCGAATGTGCTACCGCGACATGGATGTCAGTTCGAAATAGAGGTAGTATATGAAACAGCTAGTTTCAAATTAAAGAAGTAAATATTAAAACTGTTTACTTCAACAAATATGTTAATTTAAACAGTTTCTCCAGCTAGTTTATTATTAATACCATCATCTGTCACACAGTTAATATTAAATAGTCTTATAAGATTTGTTTTTATTTTAATAAAATTATTAACTTTAAAAAAATATTAACGGTTTGCAAATTAAATGATCCTCTGAAGAGTATTTAAAAAAATCTAAATTTCAAATCGCAACAAAATACAGTGTCAATGTTAATGTTGAGAAATTCTGTATCAACAAATTCTAGCTTTAATACATATATTTGTAGCAGTGGAGAGAACAACAGTATCATAAGGATTACTTCAATAAAATTAAGTCAACTTCGTCTCTGATCCAGTTTAGTATTAATACGGTTGCATATGACTTATCTGACGCTGCAACTTCAGGAATGGCAAATGATGTATAGACTCTCTCTCTCTCTCTCTAACTTGATGGAATCTCGCGAAGTACGTCATCTCTGCTCTCGGGTGTTCGGGCGTCGAGCTTCGTCGTCGACCCACCGCAGAATGATCCCGGTTGTACAGCATCTCACTAGTTGACTCTGGAATCCTCGACGAGATGGGACTTCCCACCGTCAGGAATCTGTTCTTTACAATCCTGCATATCGTTAGATATTATGCAACATCTTCTTCCAAATATATCTGCAAGCTGAATCATCTTGCGAATTTCACGTATTTATAATCAACTTCTTCTTGTGGAAATACAATGTTTGTTTATACGTGACGGTGATTAATTATAATTTTCCTTTTCAAAATAATTTAACTTTTATGCAACGAAACATCGCTTCAGTATTCTTGCAGAACTTTCCTTTTACGAAACTTTTTACCCCTGCTCCATAATTTATTCCAAAAAAACTTTATTTTTAAACAGTTATGTTATTCGCCCCTATTAACCAGTGTTTATTATTCCTGCGAGCTTCGTCATAGACAAATACATTAACAAAACATTAGATCATCTCCAAGGAATATTATAATTATTTTAAAACCTATCTGAATATCATAAATTAATATAGTGCAAAAAGAAAGAAACTATTCAAACTAAAATCAAATTATACCTTATAACAGAGGAAAGAAAAACAGTTGTTATACAACAGTGATTGTTTACATGAAATTATTTGATGACAGCGACACGTGTTGTAGTGTTTGAAGATCTTTGTTGAGTAAACCAATATCCAGACAATCGGTGTTCCATCTTAAATATTTTCTCCAATAAATGCAATAAACAAGTGTTACAGGCCCAAATTCTGGAATGTGCACTAACCTTAGTAATCTACAGCCGAAGCTTGTCGGTCGAATTTAGATACATCCTGTATATTTAAAAATGGCTTCAAATGCCTAATTATCACTGCTTTCAAACCAGGCCACAGCATGAACATCGAGTCTTGACTGAGAACTATATGTGAAACCGCTATACCTGAATGCCGCAATTTTCCTTTCCTTTGCAACAGTGGACCATGATATTGATCAATATCCATTTTAATAGCGAAAAAGAGATATTTGTTCCAGCCAATTTTATTTGAGTAAAATTTAGCCATTTTATTGTGACGGTTTAATTAAAAGCCACACCCAACAAAAGGCCCGATAAATGGCACGCTTGAATAGTATGCCCACAAAGGGACGTATAATACATATTGGCCGGTCGCCCGCTTCAGGCCATACGAGATATAACACTATGCAAAGGAAGCAATATTCAGACGCGAAATCAACATGGCCGCAGGGAAAGAAAGGAATAATGAGAACGGAGCGATGCATGGAACATCGGAGATAACAGCAACGCAATTTCAGGTTGCGAACCCACACGATAGGCCATGAAAGTACAGTCAGAATGTTAGAATTATTCCAAACTGTTCGCTTTATACGGTAACTAGGTAGCGAGTTAAACGTCTTACCAAAAGTGACGTGTGTTTAATACTAATTTCCCCAGTATCATAATTTGTTTGGGCCAAAGTTTGACTCTACCGTTGGGTCAACGTTGGCATATTACCATGACCCAACGCCGAAATGTCACCCGGGATTACGTCGGTCCAAAATGACTTTTATGTTGGTTGCCAACTGAAATACAGTGTTGGCCCGACGTATTATTATGGTTCGTGCACACTTTTAAGTAAAAAAATGTGACGGACTCCAGCCACTTGTTAAATAGCTACGCATGCAGCTAATGGCTAGGGTGTTTTTTCGAAGGATGATTTTCATCAATCTGTTCTAGTCGTGAATGGACTATAGTGTGTTTATTTCTTTCAGAAAGCGCATTCACGCAGTCATTTACCAAAATGTTACTTACATGCTTCGTCATCTGTAAAGTGTTGACGAGATATGTTATTGCGTAGATAATGTCAACCAATAAACAACATTCTGCCAATGTTGGTGACCAGTGTTTTAAATAAATGTAACAATATTTATAAAGATTTGAAAAAAAAAAGTGTTGGTATTTTATAATTTTTACTTTACATCATGAACTTAATAATTCGTTGGTGAACGTTGTATTCGAAAACGCGCCCTTCGGATTATCAGTCCAAGGTGTTATCCTCTCGATACGGTAATTTATTCCGATATATGAAGAAATAAGCAGTTACCATAATGATGCAGTCCGATATACTGTGTTATATTATTTTATTTAGTTAGGACAGACTTTACAATCTTGAAACTGAATGGAAACCTGCCAGTTGTATTTCCCAAGTAATATCCAATACACATACAAAAATACTATTTTTTTTTAGGACTCTCCATGTTAAAAGAACACTAACCATTAAACAAATAAAATTAATTACACAAATGTTTATTTAGAATAATACTCATAATATCCTTTGATGGCATTATGTTTGAAATGCAATGTTGTCGCAACGTGACATAATTAACCAATCGCCAGCTGCTGTCTTGAAGATTTGGCCTCAACATATGAGGAACAAAGCTCAGTTAAATGAAATTATATTTGGTCGTTTTTATATACTGTGAAAAATTATGTGTTTTTTTCTATTCAAAACGATTATTTTCTATCAGTGAAATTACACTGATTACGAAACGTTTGCCAACAAAGGTTTCCTGTACATACCAACTGCATACGATATGTTTACCAAAAATCAACCAACGAACAACCAACAAAATCCATTTTAAATAAGACATGGTTTGTGTGTTAGAAACATTGCTTGTAAACAATCTTACAAAATTATACAGCAATTTTCTTTATTGGCATAGTTTTCGTTGCATAATGTTGGCCCAAAAACAGTTTACATGCCAAATGCCAACTGTATGTTTCCCGACAAGCAACCAACACATGAACAGTGAAATCAATTTTCAATCAAACGTGGGTTGTGTGTTAAAAACATAACTTAAAAAAAAAATGCTACGTTACTGTTTTATTTAATCATAAACACGGCAATTACTATTGCTTCCACAATTTTTGTTAAACAGTATTGGCCAAATACCTGTTTACTTACGAAATGCAAATCTTTTTTTTCCGACAAGTAACCAACACATGACAAACGAAATCAATATTAAATAAGACATGGCTTGTATGTTAAAAACATATACTTTAAAACTAAAAAAAAAAATAATAATAATTTCCTCAGAAACCTTGTAATTACGATTGTTGGCATAATGTCGGGTACACGATTTTGCCCCAACTTAATTAGTACCAATGACTAACTGATTGTGTTCCCAACATTGACACAACATATAGCCCACTGAACATATTTTAGAAAGAAATTTCAGGTTATATATTACCTCCATACTATATCAAATACAAGAAAGTGTATTGTTTTAATTCAAAATGGTTGTTCCATACTTTTACATAAAATGTTTTGAAGAAGGATTTTTGATATGTTCAGTCTAAATGCATTCGTGTTACTTCAATAAGCTAAGTTATGTATATACACATTACTTTGTCACAGTATTTTCTACTTCCTTTGGTGAGATTTGTTCCTGAGTTGTAGATATTCAGCATACTGTTGCCAAGTAACTAGTCACAAACAGTTTTTAAAAACTATATGGCAAAAAGCTAAGAGAACATTATTTGTCCTTTTACTGACACGCCGGCATTATTCCAATGACACTTCGCAAAAGTTTTTGTCAGTCACTTCTTCATTGGAAGCTACGCGTTTATAGTTTAACACGTCGTTACTACTGCCAGCAAGATAAGCTAATTATATATTTCAAAACAACAAGCAAGATCTACAAGAAAAAATATATATATATTCTGTGTGTTTTAAATATTTCTGAAAAATAACTACTAGCCGCAGCTGTTTAATTACTTTTAGGTTATTGATTATCGTTAAATATTTTATTTTGGACTGTCATTATTGCTTACCGACAGTAGATTGTTTGATTCGCGTCCTTCGTATGCATTTATTCGTAAACTTTTGCAATCTTAAACAGTCAACAACTTGAACCGGTAATGAATTATGCAATACCACAACCTTTTTACCAGAATTTACATTCACGAACAAGTATTTACAGCTCTGATGCTTTCGAAATTAATTTGTATGTGAGAATATATTCTAAAACTCCAAAAGAGAATAACACACGTTCTTCAAAATTGTTATCAAGCTGCCCTCTGTCTTTGTCTAGCTTGCAAAGTGAAGTTTGATATTAGTGAGTGAAGTGCTGTTAGAAGTTCCCTCTTAAGAAGTTCTCCTGCTTAATAAGTTGAGTAGTTTTGCACCTTGTCTATATGCACGTGTGCAATTTAACCCTTTTCAGAAGTTCAGTCCCTTCAAAAACTTCTTAACAGAGTTTTACTATATCCCTGTAAAGATGAGTGGATCTGGCGGTGCAAGAAGAAGACTAGCAAGTTTATGGGCTGCAAAACAATAGTTCTCCGCTCAGTGTCAGGGAACAAAGACAGACAACAGAAGCACTGGAATTAGGCATTTAATTCGCATATTTCTACATCGTGCCATCTCGAAACTTAACGTTTGATATCAACTCTAAAAGCACAAGAATATGTGCAAATAATGATCTAATGGAGTGATGTACTACCTCGTTCAATAATTTCACATCTACCTTTGATGTGATATTACAATTTTTTTATTTGGTTATCTGAAAGAGCTTTCGAAAAGTGCTCCCTAAATGCAGTTATTCTTGTTAAAATGTAACACTCAAAAGTCTTCATTTCCCGAATTCTGCAGCATACTAGGCTTTGCTCCTCGATTTGTTTCCAATCAAATTGCATTTAATGCAATCTGCATGCTGTGCAGAACATACTTTTCAGCATGACTGCGATTTATAAACAGGTGAGCGGGTATTGGCACTCTGAATTTTGTTGAAAATAGGGGTCAGACTTGTCGTAAATGCGTTTTTTTTTTTTTGTTCATTCAAGCGAAACTGTTAACATTCATTTAATAAATAGTTTAAATCATAAACTGTAGAGGAAAAGTAACTTTTGTTCCTTTCGTAGCTTGTAACACAAATGCAGTATGCCGCGCTTATAGTCTAATTCAACACTCAGAACCTGCCTATAACACTCTTGTGTTGTAATTTAAGTGTTATATTTTGAAAACTATAATTAATTGGCAACTAAAAACTGCAGTAAGGGGACACTTTTTGAAACCTCTCTCAGATAACAAAAAAATATATATATATAAAAAAAACCACCTTAACGTCGAATAACAAATTTTGATTAAAAGCCGTAAACTGAGTTAATTTTTTTTTTTAAGTGTGTCAGTCATAATTTACAATTTAACTATTTTATATATATTTACGTCGAAAGCTAGTTAAGTACTTTTTGCATCCCAATAACAGTCCTAACAGGTTTATTATGTTTTCAAGTAGTGAAATCGAGTGGATAAAAGTGTCCAGACAAATTTTTTGGAGATACAACAATCCCGTTTTCTTTTTACGACCCTTGGTACATGCCGCAGCTCCTGCGTGATTGTATATTCCGCACCCAAGCCTAGCACTTTACGTATGATCAACAAGTTCAAAACTCCTTTGTTGTTTGTAATGAATGTCTGCATCCTGTCGGCTTAGAAGGTACATCTACGTCGTAAGAACTGCAGCATGTTATCGTCGTTATGGATCCGTTGTGAATGGAAAAGGAAATAACTACATCAAGACTTAATATTTAAAATTAATTAAGAAACAGATTATATATCCATGCTGCCAAGGCATTGATCTGCCAACTGAATGCCACACAATATGTATAGGCTGTTCACGGTAAAGTGAGCACTTTTGAGGCCCTAGTTACTTTATTGCTATCAGCCATTTTTTATTCTTTCACCATTTTAAAAATAAATATTGGCGTATAAATAATAAACACGATGTATATATTTCACCGGACTCAAAAGTTAACGTCTAAGGCTATAGTAAAATATGTTTATTGACTATTATTCCAAATGAGAGAGCTTCAGAAAGTTCTAATATCACCGCGAACATCCTATCAGTATAGTATAATTGCAGTTTCTTCAGATTTTTCAAAGTAAAATGTTTGAAAAATCACCCCATTTGTGGAGTGTTGGGTTGTTTCCGGAATATGTCACATATCACACGAGTTCCGTATCTGTGTTAACATTAATATTGTTTATTTCGGTTAAATGGGGCTTTCTACTATGTTCACTCTATAAATTTCAATATTTCATTTTTAATTAGTTTGAACAAAAGCAGTGAGAAAACAGCTGTTTTTGGCAATGCCTAGTAAGAAATAGTTCTATTACAAAATGATGTTACACTTACTACGCCGAATGCGGGGCATTTTTATAGACATATTTAAGTTTTGTTTGCACGAGACAGAGGAATATCCTGGAAGTGGAACTAGAGCAGGGCTTCAGAAAAGTTGGAAGTAACCGTATATGGAGTACACTTCTCAATGCATCAACTGTAGATATAATAATTCAAAACAAATAGCCTTCAACGTGACATTTCTTAAGGTACACTTGCACGTTAAGAAATACTTCCAATTTTTATGTTTAAAATTTCTTCTCTCAAATTTAAAATAAACCATACGTATGAATTTTTTTTTGTGAATATCTTAATGTGTGCAGGTTTCTCCAAGAAAGTTGGGTTTGTTATTTACATTTTTTTTTGTTTGAAACAGTTATCATCAAAATTGATGAATTGAGAAGGTAGTTTTAAACTCCGTGATTGCAGGCTTGGTAGTCAGAGATCTTGTAGGAGAATCGTAAATGGCAATGGGGTGCCGGGAATCGAACCACTGGCATCCGCGGCTTATCATCAATCGAATCACCGCAGAAACATCATGCGCGGGGAACAAACCTTCCAGAATGATGCGAATTAGGAGTCGTCGCCGAACCGCGGCGAACCTGTAATCCGAGAAACGAAGAACAGCGTTGAAATTGCCAGGGTGCAAGGGCGGCGTCAGAACAGCGGTTCAGCAACGTGAAGAAGAGGTCGGAGGAGGGTAAGGGGGGGAGGGCGAGAGCGAAACTGCTACAATTACGGCCTGATTTATTGGGCTCGGTTCCGACCAGACTGAATGCTCGCTTGTTTTGTGATTGTAGATTTTCCTGCGGTCCGGAAAGGCGCTCCGCTAGTGGTTTATAAGGCCAGCACGAAGTAGTCCATGAGGCGAACGCTTACAGCCAGGACTTTCCAGCAGAACTGTTCTTCGAAAATAGTGTTCAAGAAAATTCCACGAGCAGCTGCTCAACATGCTATAGTTTGGAATTCGTTTCCGTGACGTTCAAAACAGGGACACGAAGAAAAATTGGCTGTTCACGGTAATTTGAGCTCTTATGACGGTCTAGCTTGAGGCGATATTTCACATTTTTTATTTTTGTTATCTCAAAGAGCTTTCGAAAAGTGTCCCCTCAATACAGTTGTTAGTTCTCAAATCATTATAGTTTTTTGCTCCTAGACGATTTTTTTCCCAATCAAATTGCATTGAATGCAATCTGTATGGTGTACAGAACATACTGATTCAGTATGATTGTGATTTATAAACAGGTGAGCGAGTATTGGCACTCTGAATTTTGTTGAAAATAGGGGTCAGACTTGTCGTAAATGTATTTTTGTCCATTCAAGGGAAACTGTTAACATTCATTTAATAAATAGTTTAAACCATAAACTGTAGAGGAAAAGTAGCTTTTATTCCTTTCGTAGCTTGTAACAAAAATGCAGTATGCCGCGCTTATACTCTAATTCAACACTTTGAACATGCCTATAACACTCTTGTATCGTAATCATTACTTGAGTGGTATATTTTGAGAACTATAATGATTTAGCAACTAACAACTTAATTAAGGGGGCGCTTTTCGAAACCTCTCTCAGATAACCAAATTCCAGAATTATGAGAAATATCACCTTAAGAATGCATAAAACACTTGTGACAGATAACATAATTAGGAATCAACCAAACGCGTCAAACATGAGGGACCGCGGTGGCTGAGTGGTTAGCCTGCTCGCCTCCTACCAAGGCGAACCGGATTCAATCCCCAGCCAGTTTAGCTCCGGGTCGTGCCGGACGATGCTGTTGGTCGGCGGGTTTTCTCGGTGATATCCCGTTTCCCCCGCCTGTTCATTCCGGCGCTGCTCCATCTCACCTGACTTCTCCTTCAACGGCTCTCAAGACCTCGCGGTTAAGAGCCCCCCAAATCTCTTCACTCGCGTTATCCATGGGGTGATTTTTTAAAAGGTTTCTTCAAAAAAGTGTGAAGAAACTGCGAATAGACTATTTTTTCTTATAACACTGATTCCCCAATTAACCATCGTGCCTGCACGCTTTAGACTGAATGTATTGTTTACACACACACTGCTTTTGCATATAATTCTTTGTCAATGTTTATTACAGCAAACTTCATACTCTGTACACGATAATCTTACGGCACTGGTTCACCAAAACTTTTGCTTTAAATAAACTTTTCATCACTTGCAATAAAACAATGATGTGATTCGGACTACACAGGTTTTATAACCAATTCAGAATTTGCGTACGTTCGTTTTTTTTCTACATCAATGTTTTTATGTGCGATTATATATTTTTTATCTGTTAGCTCGTATATGCCATACAGGCACATGCATTTCGAGTGCGTAATTACAATTTAAGCAGCCGAAGATTGCTATTCGATGCAAAACTAAGGTTGAATTTAGATTCGAGTACGTTTGCGATTAACAGCTCTTTACGAAACAATCGGGAAAGCCCGTGTTAAAATATTTATATGTACTTCATTTGCTTATCGTTTACATTACACTGATTCAGGTATATGTTTCCAACAAAACGAACATAACCACTGATTGCATAATTTTGCATCACGTGCTATAAGAAGCAAAACTAATACCTGGGTGTGTCTGATAAGCAAGAAACTTAAATCTACTTATTTTCTCCACCAATCAAATTATTTTTCTCGTTATTATGGTTATTTTCCATGCCTCGCCGTTTGAGAAGAAAATTTGCCAAATATTCAAAACACTATTTACAATGAAGTACACAAAAGTTGTATGGCTTTGTTATATTTATATACAGTAGAGGTTTTTTAATTTCGTACATTATTAAATTAATTAATGACATACTTCAAAATATATATTAGTAAGAATTTTTTCAAATTTTAGATAAATAAAATTCGCTTTATCTAAAAAATATCATCACCGACTTCAGAAATTCCTTGTTTTTTATCCTTCGCTTACATGCAGTTGCTCACAAAAAGAAAACAGTAAGCGAAAGTAATAATTTAAGATATCACACATGTTTACCTAACACGGTTTATTCGACGTTAAGATACGGAACCACATTCCATCCATCGTTACCAACTTTACTGGACACATGCCGCTTAGTGCGCCGTTAAAATGTACGAAGTTAGGAGCAGTGTATTTTTTTCTAACGTTGATTTCAAAAGGGCTTACTTGATCGTGAACAGCCTCTATTCCTATACGTTAATGTGATAAGTTTACGAATAATTTCTTAGAGTGTACAAAAAAATGTTACTGCAAGGGGAAATGTATTGAAAATCTTTAAGTTACCGCCAGTCCATTTAAAGGGGGCTGGAATTATTTATCGCATGTTAACATAGAAATACTTGTAAAAATACAGGAATGACAGGAGTTTAATTTTCAAATGCTAACGCGGGGTGTGTTCACGAAATGGCGAACCAAAAAATTGAAACTAGATTCGTGAGAAGTAGTGGTATTTATACGGAAAAGTAGTGGGCTGGGGGAAGGGTTGAGGCTCCCGTTTAAATCTCGGGAGGAGGGTAGGGGGTGGGAATTATTACCTTCGCGCGTTCCACGTTTAATTTCGCGCTCCGCCGCGCCGACACGCGCTAAGAAGGTTTTGTTTAATGACTTGGGGAGAGCATGTTTCCCCTCCTTGGTCAGCGCCACGACTAGGAATCATGGATATATACCTGCGGTGTGGTGTACCTACAGTGCATGTCCAGGCGCGTAGAACATGCCATGTGTGTTTGTGTTTCTTAGTATGTTACGCGTTGCTGATCGAAGTAGAAGAAAGTAGTTCAGTGCCATTGTGTACTAGAAATATTAGAAACATTTATTTTATTACTGCGCTCTTAACCGTTTCGGACCCACTTTAATTTGCGGTTCCATGTGTTGCAAACAAGAAATTTTATAATGCGTGCTATACTTAAGTCGATACAACCCTTTTTATCGATGACGCAGCCAATGAACTGAAAGGTTTTAAGTTCGGCAACATTTATATGAACCAATTAAGATCTCGGGCAGTAAGACAGTTTGTGAATCATTTACCCACAAGTAAGATCATTGGTTACTGAGCTGCACAGTGTACAGTAGAGACCAAAAATCACGTACACGTGTGAAATGTGCACAGATGTGTACCCTGGGTCTGAATGGGCCCGAGGTCTTGAGAGCCGATGAGGGTGAAGTGAGGTGAGTACGGAGCAGCGCCGGAGGGCAAGGTGCGGGGGGAACAGGATATCCCCGAGAAAACTCGTCGACCAGCGGCATCGTCCGGCATGACTTCCACGTGTGAAAATCCGGGAGCGACCCCGCCGAAAATCGAACCCGGTTCGTCTAAGTGAGAGGCGATTAGTCTAACCACTACTCCAGAGAGGGACCACCAGCTTGAATGCTGTCGGTTTAAACGGCACTGGCAGACTGAGAGAAATTAGCATAGAAGTGACAACAGAAGAGTTCTGTAAACGGGCCTCAGAGTGGGGGCAACTAGACCTCTGTTCTGTCAGTTTATTACAATACTCTTTTTTTTGCAGGAATAATCCAAATGTTGGTGAAGTAATTCTCTTCAATAAACTATATGATCTGTAGGAGGAACAGAATGATCTGTTGTATTAACAACATTCATAATTGCCGATACAATGATAGTAGAGACATGCAAAATTAGCGTTATTATTTTGGATCAGGCTGAATTTCACAGTACTGTATACACCGGAGCCGGCGTCGTTTCTCTATTGGCTGCTGCGTAGAAGTGTAGCTACGCCCTAACCTGCATATGATTGGGTTACACAATTGTGAAGTGTTAATTTATTTGCGTAGAGTTAACCAGGGCGTGTCAGATAACCTATTGTCAAACGTGAAACTCTTTGCAAAGGTACAAATTTTCGAAATTTAACTTTTCCCCAAATAATATGGCAAATTTAGCAGGTCTCTAGATCCAGACAAGACCGCAGCATACAGTTCTGTTCGCTGTAAAAATCTCTGCTATCAATATTTATATTGTAACAACGACGACCCTGTTCCTATATAAATAATCTAAATGCATTTTGGGTACAGAAATTTGATTCCTACAACCACGTGATTTTTTTCAATACATTCGCTTTCGGTGTGTGTGGAAACCCAATTGCAAAAAATATCTTCTGCTGCTGTCGGAGGGGACCGAACAGGATGTATCACCGTGATACAACCGTGATATCACAACGATACTCGTTGCACAAAACTGCAGCTGTAATGAAGATCTTTGTCCATGACAGACCACTGGAATTCTCATGCTAACTCGTTCAGAACGGATTGAATTATTGAAAAAAAGATTTCCAGAAAAACGCCATACAGCAGTGCCGAAATATCTCCCATTGCTTCGAATTACGGCACTTTATAGGTATTTTAGGCAGCGAATCACAGCAGAGCTTTCTGGTCTACTAGCTGCAGTGGTATGGTACACGCCAGTTGTTAACTACATACTTCAATTGTTTTATATCATTAATGGGTAAAGATATTATTATTAAACACAAAATCTCGCATTATGTGTAGATAGCCGAAAATGAGCAGAATCTGCGATAAGAAATATAAAAATTGTGCGCTCGGCAATATTAAGATGAAGTAAAATGTTTTCTTTTACCGTGAATGGTTCCTCACTATAAAATCACTTTCAATGCCGCGGCGCATGGTTTGTGGCGACGAAGAATATTTTTGATTAAATATGAACCACCGAAAAGAAGGTCTGCCGCAAACAAAATTTTTGGTTTGTTCTGTATATTTATTTCATTGCTTTTACAACAGTTCCGCAGCATTCTTTGTAGTGAAGTATTTGACTCTATTTGGAAAGTTATATCATTATGATGATGATCTAAGTAATTTGTTACATATTAACTAAGCATTTAGCAAGTTTCGTTACGTATCTTAAAGTATAATGCTCAACAGAAAAACATTTCACTACCACTTATTTTTCTACTGTAACGCAAACAAGATGAAAAATAATTTTAATTTTCTATACAGAAATTTATTATTGTCATTAAATAAAAAATAATTAGGAAAACGTTAGTAACAGCAAACCTAAGCTTGTTTGCCATTCCCTTAGAATTAACCCGTTGAGTCACTCTGTCCATGAACGTGGAAATGTTGCAAATGAAGGATGTTTATGGTCAGCCCTGTACACAGCAAGAGGCATCAGTGCCCGCTATTTTGAGAATCTTCCTTGCTGCCAACTTAATTTCGGGAATGTTCTACGCATCTTTGATAGTGTTGTAAATATGCCTTTTGACCATATTCATTCATATATAAAATGGGCTGGGAGCGTAGCTGAATAACGAGACATGATTACGTAAAACACAAATAACGGGGTTTATTGAACATAATGATCTTACAATAACGTATCACGTGGTTATTAATCGGGGAGCATATATGGACTGTCATAATTTTTAATTAACCTATTATGATTATTTACCCCACGCCACTACTATTGTGAAGCTGATTGGAAGTCCCAACCGTAATCATGATTCCGGAGGCATGTTTCTGGTAAGCGGTTATCGAAGACCGGACATACCCATCTCCGTAACCTTCTCTTGGCGATGACCTGATGAGGAAAGACAACGCGCCAATTTTGTCGCTGGCCTATATGGGGCGCGTTGTTTTAACATACGCAGTTTCGTTTACAGGCCCGGTAGAGGAGATTTCTGCAACTCGCTTCCCACGGTGATCACTGAAATCCCGCTCGTGTTCCGATTCGATATGCGAAGGTGTGATCAGGCAGGCCGTCTGCCTAAGGCCTGATCACATCGTAACATTACGAATGGTTATGGGTTATTTGTCGGGAACGACGGCACGTTGCTAACTGGACGCAAGGAAAATTATGAACTACGTGATTGCAACACCTGAATTCGGAAATTAATGTGTGGCCCGAAAAGATTAATGCAAGGTCGTGTTAGTGTCGACAAAAACTGCCTCGAAGGAAGGTTTTTCTTTGCTATTCTGAAAGCTCCGATGTAAATGTTTTACAGTGCAAGAAGCACTTCTAGAAGTGACTATGCTTGCCAGTTCTAGACGTCTCCGAACCGTTCTTTCATACTCAGTGTTCCCAAACTATGGGTCGCCACAGAGAGTTGGTTTAATCCACCACTGTTTCGGCCATACACGAACGTCAACTGATAATACCCAGGACCAGTTACAGAAAACTCTTAGTGTAGAGAATGTATGCGTTTCAGCGTTTATTGCTTGTTGTGGCCAACTTGTAGCGTTTTACGTACATTCATTCCCAAGGAAGATTTTCCTGTGAGATTATTTCGAAAGTATTTGTTATTGCTGTTTGTTCTATTAGCGAACTATCAACTTTGTGAAAGTTACCGAGAGATTGGCTACGCGCGGTTTCTGGATGCCGATACTTCAGGTGGAAGTAATATAACTGCTGAAATTTCAGCGTGCCTACAAAGTTTATTGGTCTGAAAGAATACACTCTAAAAGATTTTTTTTCTAGTAAACTTCCTAATCTGAATTGTAAGTTTTTAACCCATAAATTGTATGGGTATAATACCACATATCTGGTTACAAATATGGAATGTTTAGCGTCGCCACTATAAACATTTGGGAAGTTTCCTGCGCATTTGACTGCTTCCTCAGCAAATGTAGGAACGTTAGCATGCATGTATAGGAAATAACTTTACCATTCGTGTTTTCCCACCACGAAAAAATAAATAAATCAGGAAAAAAAATGATCCGATTAAAAATTAACCATTTCGATGCATTTAACCCTTCCAACAATTTAACCCTTTCGATTTAATTTAAACCTTTTCAATTTTTGATCGGATTGAAATCGGATTAAGGATTAACCCTTTCGATCAAATCAATAATCCATCAATTAATCCCAATTAATCCTAGGTGGGTTGAAACCCCTACGCCCCTACTAAATTTACATTGTATACACTGATATAGTAAATTAGCGAATAATTTCTTAGAGTGTACACATGAACTTTTTAGCCTCAGATGCTCCGTTATTTCTATACATAATTCAGTGAAAGGCGAGAGTAAGTCTCATTTGTCTGCCTGTAATCGCATTCCCGTGTCTTGCAAAACAAGCGATCGAGATAGCGGGGAGCGTGTCTTCCAGAGATTGTTGTGTGTTCCGTGGAATGTGTGCGATTTCACCGTGGAATGCCAGAGGACTGTGGGAGGCAGTACAGGGCCGCGGAACCCAGAGAAGAAGCGCCCTTGAAGAGGAAATGGTATGGCGACAATCGCTCGGTCGGGTAATAAATAACCGCGTGAATTATGACATGGTATTAACCGCCACAGCCAGTCAGGACTGAGGATGGTAAAAGGTAGTAAAAAAATTTTTTCAGGAAATTTTTTTTTATCTGCGGGCATAAATTAGGACAAATGGGCTGTAATGATAGGAAGGGAAAACGTTAGGGTGGGGGGAGTTGGTCCGGAATTTTTCTTTCATGAAGTAATGGCACCGGGTTGCAGTGGGATTGTTCAATGCTATACCAAACGGCGCTGTGTAACATCACGACGTTGAAAGGGAAGCCTGGTCGTATACAAGCAGTGGATGAAATCACTGGTTATACACGACGATTCACTTTTTTTTATTAAACTTGCTTCGTTTGTAACCGCCCCTCATTCCAAGTCTTAACGCGAAGCAAGTTAGGTAAATATTCAAAGACTGCTTTTGAATGTAAAGTATTTCTTTCTCAGAAAATATAAACTATAACACAAACGTAATTATTTATAAGGATAAGACCTTTACAACAGCATAAAAAATTATTTGAAGGGGAACCTCATGTTAGTTTGCTTGCCTAATAAAGAACGTGTCTGAAGTCTGGCTGTGTTTTCTGAAGTGTACACTACAGTTAAGTATAGTTACTAGTTTTTTCTAATTAAAAGAAACTATTTCTTGCCCAAAATTATAGGCAGGAGTTGAACTGCTGGTGTTGGTATAAATTATAATTTCTGAGCTTCTTTCGTCATTTCTTTGAATGTGCAGGAGTGTGTGTGTATATATATATAATATATATTATGTAATATATATATAGAGTATGTGGTGTGTGTGTGGGTGTGTTGAAAAACCTTGATGTATAACCTACATGTTAATCTTGCATACTTCATCAGGAAGATTTCAGAAAAATTTTGCAGTTGTTAATTTGGACAATTAAATAATTATAGTAAAGCTGTCAGATTTTATGCGCTGGTGAGAAATGAATTCAATGAAGTTTTCCAACGCTTGGATAAAATGCATTCATATTCTTCTATCTTAAAATTAAATGCAATATTGTAGCGTTCAAGAAACCTAATCAGTAACATGTTGATTAAACAGGTTGAGTAGAGCATTCTGGATAATTATATCCATCATTCTTGTCACCCCCTTAAACTTTCCCTACAAGACAAGGTGAAGAAAGTATATATATGTAATTATATCAGATAAGAAGTCAAGGCGTCTTCCCTGCAAAATAAACGTGCTAAAATAATATCTAAGAGCAGTTTTTATGTTCTGACTTTGTAACGAAACACAAAAATATAATTGTACAAAATGTTAAATAATCTGTTTACACTCCTGAAATCTAAGCGATCATGATACCTGGAATAAGGAGATATAATATTACGTTTTTATGACAGAAGTTCCGTTTTAATTAGCTGTGTCGGTAATTATATTTAGATCCTATGTTCTCAATACTTCCTAGGAAAATAGTCGGAACTCTTGGCAACAACGATTTATTCGCACTAGCGAAGTTTTGTAAGAGTAAGCTATAGCACCACATGAATAGTACCCACGGCTGTTTAGTTTGCCGGTACTTATCTTTCTCTCTCGAGTACACCGGTTCGAATCGAGGCCAGCGCCCCAAGGGCAGGGTATGTTTCGTGATGGATAACTGGAAAATTCAATTTATATTTCCTCACGGCAATATCAATTCCTTCCTCGTGTTCTTTCCACTGTTAACTAACCCACCATATCAAACCTTAACATTCTTCAGGCTGTACAGGAATGAAAGTTCTCCCACTCTTCTCTCAAATTACCACATTTTATTCTCACCTTTACTGAGCATTTCGCGGGCAGGTAGAGTCGGTGGGGCCTTAGAATGTTTGAGCTTTCACCCCCTCTCCACGCTTGTATCTTGATTTTACGCTGAATAAAATTATATTAATATTGAAACCAACGGCATAGTGGCTGTTCACGTTAAATTGCCACTTTCGGTAACCCTAATTAAGATCTTATTGTATGCACATTGTGTATTCTTCCAGAATGTGTAATATTAATATTATCACATGGGTCATAACTGTATTAATGCTTCGGTCAAGTGAAACTGTGTAATAGTTAGAAAAATAAATATTTTAACAATTTGATAATTCCTATACCTATATAAATTAAATCAAAAGAAAGCAGAAAAAAATAATTCCAGTATTCAAGAATGTTTATACTTTTAATTTCACATTATTATATAGAACTGCTCTTTCTCCATCGTTACTAACTTAACAATGTGCATGCCAGTCAGTCTGCGTGTAAAATTTTTGCAGGTAGGAATAGTGATATTTTCGGAATATTGATTTTAAAACCGCTTAAGGGACCTGCCTGCCTGTACGGGCTCTCCTGCCTGCATCGTTTTTCTCCTTTCTTGGCCGAGAAGCGCGAGAGCTATAAGGGTTACACTGGCACTCTATGCAAGAGCGCTATCACCTCTACACGCAGGGCTCTGAACTGACGCTCAGTTATCTCGTAGTGCTGCGTGTACCTAAGGGATTTTCAGCGGTGACTGATTCATTTCATTGATGAAAAGTCTGTAGTAAAGTTCATCACAGGCTCCTATTTTGGCCCGTGTCCAGCTGGTATGTTATTAGATACGACAGTCTGGAAAAGCCGGTTTAAATTATATTGGAGGGCACCAAAATATTTTATTTTGCGTCTTTTGGTACGTAAACCTGCTGGCGGAACGTTTAATAGTTTTGTCAAAAAAAACAGGATTTCAAATACTTTACAACGCAGTTCAAACGTCAGGCATGAGGAGCCCTAAATTGACTGAGAACGGCGCACAAAGGCTGTTCACGATAATGTGAGCACTTTAGAAATGATCCTTAGGAAAAAAAGTCACTGCCTCTGTATGCATATATTTTAATGGGCGCACTGAGTGAGATTCGCCCAGTAAAGTTGGTAATGATGGATAGAAAGTAGTTCCATATATTAAAGTCAAATAAAAAGTGTTATGCAACCATATGTGATAACTTAAAATTATTTATTCCACTTTCTGTTTTTTTAATGCTTCGAGGTATAAAATGAGCAAATTTGTAAAGCAATTACTTTCTTAATTATTCCACAGTTTCATCTGACCGACGCATGAATAAAGTGATGAGGCCTATGGCAATGTTAATTTTACATAAGGCGGAAGAATACACAACGTGTATACAAGTAGATCCTAAGCAGGACTTTCAAATGTGCTCATTTAACCGGGAACGGCCTATAGTTAACAATGCAACATAAGTTTAAGTAGCCACAATAAATATAGAAACAGGAAATTACAAAATTTAGGTTATGAAATATAATCTTCGCTAAGTGCTTTTGTATATACGTATAAATAAAACTTAATTCTTACTTGTAATTATGGCATTTGAACGTGACGCATAGCGCCCCAATCCTCAAATAGCCCTTCCTTAATGGTTTTCTACGACAACCACTAAATATAGGTGGCCGAGTTGTTTATTGTGTCACTTGCAGTGTAAGGCCGTACAAGTAATACATACTTTAAGACACATCCTTCGTGTTGAAGTGAAAAATGCAATGAAGTTGGTTATATTGTTCACAATATGTGATGTGGCCCTGTATTGATGAAGCAATCACTCTGGTTCTTTCGAAGCTAGTACGGGCGACTGTGGTAACAACTTGTCCTAACCGAGATGCAACGATCTCGGTACCAAATATCCACTAAGCTCAAAAGATGTTTAACTGCAAATACATTGCGCCAATGAAAGTTTACAATTCTTGAACTCTGATTCATAGATTTTATTCAAAATCGAACGTTATAAAGTACAAATGTAATCAATAATCTATAATAACGTTTATTAATATATAACAGCATACGAAATAAGTTCCTAAAAAGTTATATTTGATTATTTACGCTGGAACTGTAATAGGTATGTCTGCCGCGTTTTATTTCTTGTGTGTTTTCATTCTCATGTAAAATTTGTGCAACATCACAACTCGATATTATATGACTCGCTGAGTAAGCGTATTCTACAGACATCGTATAAGATTTGATCCACACCTATGTCAAATTCGAAAACGAAAGTTTCAAGTCTATATTAGCTCTTCAAAAGCAGCTGCCTTTACAAAAGTTATCCTATTGATATTGCCTGAAAGGTTCGTATATTTTCTTAAAAATTTAATGAGGTGTAAGGTAGTGCCTTGCCAGAGGTTACCCAATATTTATTTAGAATTTATTTTACTTGATTTACATACTAAAATATTTATTTTGAATTTACATATGTTGTTGAGTAACATTTCTCAATAGTAATATTTGCATATGTGATATATAAATTCATATTAAATTATTTATATTGGAAGTGAAACGAACAGTTTTTCATAGACAGTAATCAAGTTAGTGCAGAAGTGGATTAAAGAGAACGGACTTTGACATTCATGCAAGGAAGATACGTTTGTCTTAGAAATGGTGTTTGTTTGGAACTTTCAAAACAGTACATTTCAGAGTTCTGTTGAAGAGGAATATTTCGGCATGAAGGAGTGGAGTCGCCGTTCGAATGAAGCCGGAGAATGATGACGTCCACGACGCAGAGCCGAGATGTGAGGGACAACCAACATCGCCCCAGGATCTGCAAGAGGCCTGATCGAGTGTCGCAGAGGCGCGGTATTGCATCCTACGTCTGTACCTCGCGTGGTTGAGAAATGGTATCCTAATTAAATGAGGATATCGCCGCTGCCAGTTTCATCGTAGTCCAGCTGCCATCTCCACTACTACGATCATCCTCAAGTAAGGTCTGCATTAATGCCAGATAATCCTGCTGTCGTTTATTTGTCAAGAGTTTCCTGCCAACTGATTATATTTAATTGAACTCATTTAATGCCATGCCAGAAAATGATTTATCTGTCTACTCTTCAAGAAGCTCGTATTAACATGGAACAATAGCATGAACGTAGATCAACTTTCCAAAAGACGTAATTACTTCCATATCTAGAAGATAATATCCTCTAATTAATTAACATCATACCCCAGAGGTACGGGTTTAATTAGTTTGCACTATGGGCTGTAAGCTAGCCCGGAGCATTTTAATGATTTTGAAACACAAGAGACTTAACAGAATCACATGCCTATCAGCTTTATGCAAACTTCACCATCGTTCTAAATACTAAAAGAATTTGTTTACCTTTTATTAAATTAGTTCAAACTTAGAATTATTTTAATAATTTAAAATAACTGACAGCAGTCGCTCTCAACGTTCTAGCATAGTCTAATTATCAATTTATCAAAGAAATGATTATATGCAGTGTGTGCGCCATGTTTGATTTTACATGGGTGTTAGTAACATCCATTTGAATAATCCTATTTATTGAACGTTATTTTAATGTGTTCTGCAATTTTAATCAGAGTCCTATTTTATTCTGTGTTTGACGAGAAACATGCAAAAGTGTGTTGTTATGTAAAATTGTTCCTCTGTTGTTCAAGCATTTAATCTTACAGACCCGAGAATTTGCTGAACACGCCCATCGTATGATAGTAACTCATTAATATTTTGTCCGTGTCTCTTTCATCATCACATATATATATATATTCATATTTTACCCAATATTACCCCTTTTCAGAGTGGCAATCAACATCGCCTTTACATTTTCATTTTACTGTAGGAACACATGTTTATCGTTGATTTACACTGCAATATTGTCGCTTCTCTCTCTTGCTAAGTCACTGTGGAATAATTTCACCAGACACGTAACGAACCGAGGCCAGGAAATTATTCACCGATGCCCGTCCAAACCGTTTATTGCTGATTGCAGTACATCAGTCAGAATTATTCACGTATTGGCGAGTACCTAAAACTCGAAGTATCGCCACCGTTCACTGGACAGAGAATCCTCGTAGAGAAAGCCTGATGCCTTCGTTCGTTCACGTAGTTTCCAGTATAAGTGTTTTGTGTAGTGTAGGAGACACAAATACTGCTCGTCTCTAGAGGCACAAGAGAAATACACCACAGGGTTTTTACTATGTACGGAACGCACATTAACTAACCAATATAATAATTAACTGTAATAATAGCGTTTAATTCATGATAGTACACGATATTTTCACTTAGCTGGACACATACGGATGCCCTGCGTAAGATCCACTTTGAGGTTTTATTTTGCATTCTGCCATGTGTGAAATTAACATTGCCAAGCGCCTAATACCCTTATTCATGCGCTGTCTGGAATCGTTAGGAAAACAAACGTCTTATTGATATGCAAATACGTTCATATATAAATAGTATAAAACAAAATCGCCCGGCCAAGTGTTTCTGTGTAATCGGCCAAGGCTGCTACACTAAGGGATTGATTTTGATGCGGTTTTCATCAACATTTAGAGAGAAATTCTTGAGGAAGGTTTAGGTACGTACGTAATAAATTAATATTTAATGTAAGGATAGTAGAGAAACATCGAAGTTTTCTAATCAAGTAGGATAAAGCCACTTTCCGGGCGCTTACACGGCTTACGCTGACTAAACCATAAGAGATACACCAAAATAATGTACTACAGAATTGTAGATCTCAAAAAACGCCTACGAAAAATTGCGCGACAGCATACGTTTACATTTCAAGGATGACACACAGTAGCCATTTTATAACAACAGTAGCAAAAGAGAAAGAATTTGTGTTTCAGTCATGCCACGAGGAAGTCAAGAGTTCGAGCAATATAGGTCGTAAGACAAGACATGCAAAAAAGAATGCTTTTAGTATGCAATTATATAAATAATTTAATAATTAAATTATTATAATAATGAAAATTAAGAGTAAATGAAAACCCGACTATCAAATAATAGAGTAAGTACTTTTTTTGCAAAGAGATAGAGAATCGTTTGTTGTACGCAAGGTTCGCCTTATTCTTGACTACGATAGACATAGAACACAGAGATCTAGAGAATCGTCATTATTTGTGATTATTATATATAATTAAAAAAAGAACATTTAGGTACTTACTGTAAACCTAAACAACGCCATATTAGTAAAAACTCGCACCCGAGCGAAGCCAGGGCGGGTCGCTATTTAATGTGTGTAATAAAAAAAAAAACGCCGACTTAAGTGGCAATAAATTTAGACACTACACTCGTAGTAGAATGTCAAATGTAAAGAAACATTAATGTTTGCTTGCTGTCAACTTAACGGTTTGCCTGTACGTCAGTGTGTAATGAAGTTTATACGTGGACGTTATTTACAACCCACGAGTCCGCCCATTGCCACGGAATGTTTACCCATTGTACCGCTAGGGTAGTGACAAACTACAGCAATGCGTTCTGTGCAATTATTTCCGGCCACTGAGCACTTGAAAATTAAAACGCCACACGTTGTGGCTATTGCACTTCGCTCAGCAGCAGAAATAATATTATTTTTCTCTTTGTGGCCACTACAAATTCCCCGCAACGCGAAGTGAGTGTTCTGTCTGAACCTACTCACAAAGCGTTACGCTGGCTGCATATTCCTAAACGAAGTGAGTTTTTAAACTAATGTAGGCGAACCTAACCCAAAGTAACCTGACCTCTAAACGTAGATAAATTCATTAGGTGTACAGTCGCAATACCCACATCACGTTGTGGGTAATTTGTAATGGCTCCAAAGCGAAAAGCAATATTGTTACTGCTATTGAGCAACGCGCGATTGTCGCAAAGCGCAATCGGGATTTTCTAATGCTCTGCGATCGAAATAATTGCACGGGATGCGCTGTAAAAGTTTATCATTACCCACGCTGCGTTGTGGGTACAATTTTCGACCAATGTATAAATCCGGATATTGGTACTACTACCATAGCTGTGACCAGTGATTTTATTACAAAGGTTTGTTTCAATAGAGTCCACTTTACTGTGAACATCCCATAAGCAAATGCTACTGCCGTCAATACTGATATTTCCCTAGATAGTATTTGTGCCTACGTATTTAATCTGACTTCACCGTTAATGATACAGGGAAAAGAGCACAAACACGACATGTCCACCTTCTTATATCTCACACTAATCGAAGCCCGGTATTGTTACAGAAGACACAGGATGATGGAGATATCGCGAGCTGATGCGCGTCGAGTGGGAGTCTGCGGTTGGCGCCAGATAAAAGGGCCTTGCACCAAGAATTGTTGAAAGAAATAGTTTTTTTTTTAACACCGATATCACCACACATTAAGAGCGGAACGGACCCCCGTAGGAACCCGCTCGTCCAAGGTCAAGAAGCGAGGGAGCGATACGGGCGACGCTAACATGCAAGCCTAGTGGCTCATCGCTCCTACGCGCAAGGAGTGCAGTGTTTCCGCCGTGACGCCGTACTGTGCAGATTACATCTGTAACAGCGGGGTTCTATTACACGTGATGAAAGCCCACAGATTAAACTGCGCCAGTGTCTTTATACTTTCCTCTTGCCGCTAAAGGAAACTGCATGTGCAAGCTTTAAAAATGCGATATTTGCCCACTTTCACGATTTTTTTTTCCGAGAATACACTTAATATGACAAAAATAAAAATAATAGAGGCATAGATAATTGTTTTTTCATATTTTCTGACAAAAGTGGTATTTTCAGAACATGTATTTACCGAGATACGCGTATTCGTGAAAATTTAATTTCGCAAAATATATAGGGTCCATCCCACTCTGAACTTGGTTTCTAGTAAATAGGAGGGATAAGAGGATGAGTAACTATGCCACTTGTTATACTTCGTCATCGGTTCTGACTCCGAAAACCGAATGAAAATGGTAAGAGATAGGAAATTTTATTTTCAAAATATTAACGTGTACTGTTGGTATTTAAACAAGAATATATTCTTCAACAAAATGGGAAGAAGTTCCCTGCTATCAAAAACTAAAATTTTTACAACAATTCGCTCACTTTGTAGTAGAGGAACATGGGAATGGAAAAAAAAAAAAAAAAACTCGTATATCAGTAGAAATTCGGAGGGAAATTACCAGTCTGGGGGGTAGAGGTTTGGGCGACTATTTATATTGGAGACTTGAGAGCCGATAAGGGGCAAACGAGGTGAGTACGGAGCAACGCCAGAATGCGAAGTCGGGGTAAACGGGAAAACCCCGAGAAAACCCTCCGACCAGCGGCATCGTCCGGCACGATTCCCACGTACGCAAATCTGGGAGCTAACCCGCAAAGAACTGAACCCGGTTCATCTTGGTGGGTTGGGGGGGTGGGTAAGCTAGCCGCTGCGCCACCGCGGTCCCCACCAGTCGGAAAAAACTTGCACGAAGTACGTTGACAAGATACGGGAGATTACTAAGTGTTGTGTTAGAAACTTCTGATAAAAAATCATAATATTGGAAAGGGTTAGACCGCATGAACGCCTGCACTGTGTGATGTGATGTGATGTGTGGGTGAAACCATTGGGAGTCATGTTGCTCAGCCCTAAGCTGGAAATGAAAACGACCTCAAAACGTTATGCAACTGTTTTGACTGCCAAAAGTTCCACCAGAATAAATCGTACGTTCTTGAGATTAACACAATTTTTCTCACAAACATTCGAATAGATTTACTCAATAAATACTATTTCGGCGGTGTTAAATGCCCACTTTTTAACATTGAAACATTTTAATTTCACAGAACAGTTTACCTAACATTCTTATGGATTACTGCGGTTTTTATCCACGAATTTTAATAACACTATATTAAGGAAGGTAATAAAATTAAGCACAATAAATATTTTCAGTTATAACCAATGCTCTCTATGCGTTCAGTGCATTTTAGTCTGAGAAAAAATCCTCCAGGAAAGTGAAACTTTATTGAGATATATGTTAAATGTCAACCGTTCAGAATGTATCACACAAACTGTGTAGTGACGTACTAAATATACATAGAACATGTTTATTTTTGTAGCGAGAAAAGGTAATTTGTTACAGAAATTTACAAAGAGGATTTCTCCTTTAAATTACGATGTAAGCGAAGGTCTAGCAGAAATTTCTTGTGTATCTTAAAATATTGAAGTTAAATTCGTTGAGCTAATGTTTATTTAGTATTCCGACAAAGTAATATACCGTTGCCAGAGTGTGTGAAGAGCAGATAATCATGTTCCAAGAAAATAGAGGTACACGCACGGCATAACCATCCACAAGTTTACCCTCCTCGGACTTGTCCTACATGACTATGCAAGGATGCTGGTACCAAGCGGCAAACGCTTCTGTAGTCGACTGTGGGCTATTCATGGTAAAAGTGAGCACTGATACAGCTCTCTAATCTGCAACAGTAGTTAGTTAAAATATATAATTTTAACCTTAGACGTTAACTTCCGAGTGCCTACGGTGGAATACACACACTCTGTTCATTACTTATATGGAAACATTTACTTGAAAAGACGGTTAAAGGCTAAATAATTGTCCAACAAAAAAAAATGGGGTTTGGCTGCGTTGGTGACACGGCCTATTGGTTTGCGTGAATACGTCTACGCTGACGCGCTCGGGCGCCTTCATGTATTTTTTTTTTTACTTTCTCGGCACCGCTTCACTCGAACATATGGGGTTTTATGGATATCACTGGATTACTTTTGAGATGCTCTTTCAAACCGCATACAATTTCTGTATTTCGACGTGGCTTTTTGACGAGTATAGGACGACATTGTGTTAATATTTCTTAATTTTTTAAATTAAACGCATACAATTTCACCATAACCACGCCACACAAATGTTTTTATACACGCAATCGATTGATCTTGACGAGAGATGACGATTGAAACTTTAACGAGCGTCGTAGCTTCTCCTAGACAAAAGTTAACTACACGGAAGTTATGAGACGCGGCGAAACGAACTCAAAATTGCGCCCCTTCCCCCTTCTCCACCCTCGAGGCTTCACAATCCTCACTCAACGTAATATATTCTTTGGTCCTTTAGCAGTCGAGTGGTGTAATTTGATTTTGAATGTAGACGATAGATTCGGAGCTGCAATGCCAAACTGTATCCCCCGATTCTATCATCCGATTTTCTGTATTGCCTCCCACTATGGTTGAAAAATTTAAAGACGTATTCGCGTCAACAAATAACTAGTGCTTGAACAGTGTTCACTTTACCATGAATAGCATATACCACATTTGTCGCACAAGACCAACTTGAAGGCAGGTTAGGCAAATATGAAATGGGGTGGAGGTGGTAGTTGTAGCTGCGTATTGAAGTCCGTTGTGAACAACAGCTACGCCGGGAGGCGATAGCCTTTGATCATAAAGAAGGTACTACCCATTGCGATTCAGTCCACCGGCGTTGAGAGCTGGTGCGAAGAGAAGTCCCGAAATAATGGCGACAGCGATGATTTGAGAAATCAAGTCGTGAAGCTGCTTGGATTTGTGGCGAAGAAGTTCGCGGTTGCTCCTCTGGCCATTTTATGGGAGGACTGTGGCCGAAATCATCGGCTCAATTTTGTGAAAGATTTTTGAGGAAATCTCCTTTGACGTGAATACGTCTTTAAATTTGCAACCTTAGTGGGAGGCAATCCAGAAAATCGGATGATAGAATCGGGGGATACAGTTTGGCATTGCAGCTCCGAATCTATCGTCTACATTCAAAATCAAATTACACCACTCGACTGCTAAAGGACCAAAGAATATATTACGTTGAGTGAGGATTGTGAAGCCTCGAGGGTGGAGAAGGGGGAAGGGGCGCAATTTTGAGTTCGTTTCGCCGCGTCTCATAACTTCCGTGTAGTTAACTTTTGTCTAGGAGAAGCTACGACTCTCGTTAAAATTTCAATCGTCATCTCTCGTCAAGATCAATCGATTGCGTGTATAAAAACATTTGTGTGGTGTGGTTATGGTGAAATTGTATGCTTTAAATTTTTAAAAAATTAAGAAATATTAACAAAATGTCGCCCTATACGCGTCAAAAAGCTACGCCGAAATACAGAAATTGTATACGGTTGGAATTAGCGTCTCAAAAGTAATCCAGTGATACCCATAAAACCCTATATGATCTAGTGAAGCGGTCCCGGGAACATAAAAGAAAAAAAACACGAAGGCGTCCGAGCGCGTCAACGTAGACGTATTCACGCAAAACAATATGCCGTGTCACCAACGCAGCCACACCCCATTTTGTTTCTCAATCTTAGCACGCGTGCTCTGTAGTATTGGAAAGCCTTTGGCCAAACTACTGAAGTGGTACGGCAGCCGTGATTTTGTTGTTCGGTATGGCGCGTTTTATAGGCGGAGCATCACTCTCAAACCTTCTGGTGGAGTTTTGAGTTAGTTCTCTAGGGGGAGAGTTTCCTTGTCACAGCTGAGTTTGTTTGCTCATGTTATCAACTATTAGACATATTCCAGCTAACTGGATTATCTACTCATTCTACAAATGTGAATACTAAATATTAGTACGATACATTTTATGTGCAAATTTTTGCTATAATACCTATGTCACAGTGAATTATATTCTCTTAAGTCCAAACTATCGTATTCGGACCTTGAAGTCTGTGTATATTACAATATATGTAAATGTATCGTAGAACAATTGTAACACCATTATTATTTGAAATCCCGCTTCTAATGAGCTTCCTGTCGACGAGACGATAAGCCCTATCTAATTACCATTATTTGCAGTTGAAAAAGAAGTATAAAATTTGCAGAAAATGCACGTAAAGTCTGCAGGTGCGAGATTTAACACGACAAAAAATCAAATCAGTTGTTTTTCAGTCTTCGCAGATACCGCTTCATACAATAATCATCTCATTAATAACAATTTAATGAGTTAGAAAAATAATGCGGTGTTTATACATTCACTTGATCACTACTGCGAAGTACGAAACCATGTTCCAGCTTAGTCATAGCTGCGTTGAAACCAAGCGCTGTTAAAATATCACCATAGAGAAAATTTGCAAATGATAAAGTCAAGGTAATGCGTAACCAAATTTATTGAATATTCGCACACTATTTTCAAGAAAACTTTTTTTTTTTACTTAAGCACTGCATATCAGAATTGGCATATTGTATGTTATTAATAACAACGAAAGAGAGCATATCCAGTAACGCAATAGAAAGAAAATACACCTAAACATCTTGTTCCGTCCGTATAGCAATTGCGGCATCACATATGGTACAGAAATGAGGAAACTGGAAAAAAATTCCCACGTAACAAATTCGCAAATTTATTAAAAGTTGCTGTAGATGCTTGTCGCATGTGACTTGTATCCTTGGAACTAATGCATGTTCTGTGCTGGTACACCGATGTAAGAAGAATCGGGCCCTTCTGTGTTTCACCCCTTGTTCAGCGGCGAAGTGTACAAGAATGGCTTCTGTTCAGCTGGATATACCAGTAACTGCATGAAACCCTGTGAGTATACTACATTTATTCAAGTGCTCGTAATTTTTGCAAGCGTAACTAGTGCAGAAACCGCTACCGCAATATTCAGTGTAAATTGTGGCGGTTAACATACAAACCACGTTCTACCGCTGGCAGCAAGATTGGCCAAGAGGCCGTGCTGTGTAGTATGATAAGTTAATATTTTCTCTAGTCTTGCGCTTGGCGTATTTCGCCTCGGTGACCCGTATTCGCGTACTCGTCTGGTTGCGGCCACAAAACACGTAACACAAAACATTTAATAAGTGTTTCTACGGCTGTACTTTTGTTATATTGTCTAAATTTCAATCTTCAGCGTGCTTATCAACACGAGAAAAAATACTGCCCATATTACCTTAAGCCCCTGTCAGACTGCAAAATTTTTCCATCAAACTTCTTCCAATAAGTTTGGTCAATTGAAGTAAGGCCGTTGTGACGTGACCGAAACGTCATAAAGGCTGCAATATTTGCCTAAAAAATTTGAATAGCTCCAGTTTCCCACAAAATTGTGGTTATTGGACGGGTCTTAAAATTTCTTTTATATTTGATACGCTCAGCCAGTCAGAATTGCGCATGACGAAAATGGCCGTTTCGACATCACGAAACTTAAAATTGCAAAAAAATTACTGAAAGTATAGTGAGTAGAGATAGGAATAATTCGCGAGTTCATTTCAGGACAAGATAGACGTCAAACACGTGTACACTGAAGTTGACTTTGCAATTAGATCGCAGATTATTAGACACACCCTGGACGACTCTGAGCCAATAGCAGACTTGCAAGGAAAAAAACAGCGAGTGCTATACTGCCAGGTGTGAAGTAACACTGGCTACTCTTTGGGGCAGCAGCCAATGAACAAACATCTGAGGCTCGAGTATACACATGACTGTGGAGTCTAGTCTACAGGTCATTGAACTCGCGAATTTTTCCTATCCCTAGTAATGAGGTTAAGAATATAACTAATTTATGTAGAAAACTTCTGAGCGTTGATGTTATAAGTGAATATCACACACAATATTAATAACTCAGAGGTATTAAATTTCTTCGGGCAATAAATATCTCTGATAAATAAAATTCAAATTTAGTAAAGAAGTGATAATAAATCACAACCTTCATGACACTTCTTCCTGTAATAGACTGCATGGCACCACAACATCAGAATCTCAATTTGAATAAAAAAATTTAAAAAGATATTTCTCACTAGAGCCTCTCAGTGCTAAAATTTGAGTGTGAGATACATTTTTAAAACATATTCAAGATTATTTTATAACATCCGTTGGAAGGAAAATTTCGATGAGCGTATTTAGTCTTCAAATTTCATTGTCAAATATGTTTGAAGGCAAAATTCGACAGTGTGACATGACCTATAGAAAGGCGGACGGAGCTACAAAATGTCACTCGTTTTGCAGTTTACATTTTATACTTTGGGTTCAGCACAATCGTCAGATTAAACTGAAGAAATACGATTCACTTGAAATTACTAATTCGTTTATTTCTCTCGGTGGCCGCACATTCACTGTGTGTTGAACTCCTGACTCCAAAGCGCCTGTGTCACAGTCAATTTTTCCCGTCCAACTGCTTCCAATATGTTTGCTCTAATGAAGGTGGAAGGTTGTCACATCACCGAAAAGTCATTATCGCCGCCATTTTTGCGTTTAAATGTTGGATACCTCTTGTTTCCATCAAATGTTACAAATAATGCATGGGTTCTAAAATTTCTTGTATGTTTTACGGGATCAGCCAATCAGAATCGCGCATGAAAAAAATTGTAGTTTCTGTTATCACGAAACTTTAAGATGGCGAATAGTTTCTGAAAAAGGAATAACGTTGATACGATAATTCATTTATATGAAAGGTATTTGATCATGAATGCTATTTCAAGGAATTAATTTACAAAAACATTACGATTTCAGCGGCATTAAATTTCATTATAAAATAAATGTAACTAATAAATAAAATTTAAATTTTGTAAAGAAGTAAAGACAGATCACAAAATTTCTTACATTGAAACACGACATCAGTATCTCACTTTAAAGCATAATTTTTTAATTGAAATTCAGATCAGATACATCCACAAAAAAATGTAATAATATGACACATTTTCAAATACAGTACATTCAAGATTATTCGGTACGAATTGTGGAGTGGAAATATTTGACTGTCGTGCACTCTACAAAAAAGTTGTGCAATTTCACACGAATGTACGTGGCAGCACAATCTGCACACATGTTCGTGTATTTTTACATGCACATGTTTGCGTGTACTTTTGCTGTGTGTGTCTGCAGATATGTCTTTAAATTTTTGAACGCGTGAACCAAACTTCATCAAACTCGGTAAACATATAGCACTAAGCAAAGACACTGAGCTTTTTTTTTTATTTTATACCACGTCGGGCATTTACTTTCAAAATGGCGGTCATTTTCAAATCAATTGTGATGTGTCATAGCTCGGAAACCATTCAACCGATTTAAACCAATTTATGTGTGACAGCGCTAAGTGTAAGCAATGGAATCAGAGGTGGATATATATTTTGGTCAGACAGTGTGGAATATAGCACTACATGAAAAAATTAATCTTTTACTTTATATCTCGATAACAACTCAGTCGATTTTCGCCAAATTTGCCATGTAAGTAATGCTACAATACGCCAGGTAAATATAAGTAGTTGAACTTAATGAGGCACCTATTTTCAAGATGGTGGTCATACAAATATTTTTTGTTTAACTACCATACCGTTTGAACAGTTTCAACCAAATTTTGTACGCTGACAGTAACAACTACATGCATCATATGAGCCGAGCAACAACCACTTTCGTCCTCCATTTTTTAAGAGAGCGCTTCGGGGATTAATAAAGTTTTTGTGTAATAACTCGGGAAGCAATTTACAGATTCCTACCAAATTTGGCAAACAAATAGCAGTTACTGCGGCATTCGATACGAAATTTGTTCCAAGCATGACGTACACTTGTTATCAAAATGGTGGCCATAACGTTGTTTTAGTTTTATGATATATCGTCGACGCCATGTCAATAATTTCAATGAAACTTTGTGTAGTGGCAGAGTATATTACAACCATAAAAATGAGTCAACACAAAATCTCTTTTGTCTGGCAATTTATAAAATAGTGTCACATGATAAATTAAAATTACGTGATATAACAAAAAAAAAAAAAATGTCTACAAAAATTGGAAAACAAGTAGCATCGTGGCAGGTCGTGTAAACTGATATATTTTGAGATACATTTTCAAAATTGTGGCCATATAAACATTTTACAGCAGAATTTCTTTTATGTACGAACCTGCAAAACAACTTTCAACTTAACTTTTTATGCTGACAGTAGCAGTCACATCCGTCAAAAATGTCTATGTGAAGCCTCATTTCTCCGCCATTTTGTAAGGTAGCCCCACGTGAAATAAAACAGTATTTATGCTGTATCTCTGGAAACAATCAACCGAATTCTTTCAGATTTGGGGAAGAATTTGTACTGTAGCAGACCATATTAATTTATATGTTTTAAGCGTGTAAGTCTCTTATTTTCCGAATGGCGCCTACAAAACCATTTTAGCTTATAGTGATATATCTACGAAACTATGTTTTAGATACAAATTTAACTTTGTATATTATATGTATGGCAATCATCGAATGTGGTAACACACAAATTTTTGTCCTCCATTTATGAAGATCGTCACATGAACAACGCAGGTTTTATGCTATATCTCGAGGACCGTACAAACAATTCATACCAACATTTCAAGCAAGTATTGCTACAGTAAAGTATGTAAATTAAGGTGTGTTATGTACGGCAGTCAAGTATTTTTAATAGTATATATATAAATAATTTTGATTTATTTGTTATGTCTATGAAACCTTTCATCAAAAATTCAACCAAATTCTGTACATTCGTAAACAGTATTAATTAGAAGCATCATTTCTGCATACAGAAATACTCTTTTTTTCCGAATTTTTTATTTGGAAAGTAGTGTCCGGTGAGTAAATTGAACATTTTGCAATATTTCCGGAGTAATTAATTTAATTTACACAAAATTTTACACACTTACTGAAGGGCATGTAAAGTTACATGATTTTAATAGGGTCAGATAATGATTTTCAAAATGGCGGTCATATAAATATTTCTATATATTTGCTTATCTTTTTAACAGTGTAATGATTTCACTCAAACTATTTTTCCTGGCGGTATATATTAGAAACATCGTGTACAGAGGCTTTTTTTTTTTTTTTTTTTTTTTTTCCGTAAGATGGGCCCGTTTAGGAAAATAAAGTTTTTATGCTATATCTCGGATACTAATCAATCGATTACAGTAAAATTCTTCACATAAGTAGCGTTGTGGTAGGTCATGTAAACTTATCTGTTTTCAGTGACTCAGAGACTTATTTTCGAAATGATGGCAGTATAAATATTTCAGGTTAGTGAACCCTATTATTCATAACATTAGACTGAATACATCCGAAATTAAATGTTCCGAATCCTACCTCTGTGATGCAGTTGGTTTGCAAGCCAGCTTAAATAATCGAGTTTTTCCTTAGTTTGAATCCCGGGCAAGTCAACTCGTGAAATTTTCATTTTTATTTTATTTGTACTGTTCCACATGTTCCTAGGCTGCTTCATCTCTAACGATATCGCTGCCAATGAGTCGTCAACGCCTACCTAACGTTTAAGCTTTCAAGAACTCCGCTAAAATTGAATCGCACCCTCGTAGAGGACAGCAGGCTTATTAGTTATTAGTAACAGCTTGTTTAAGTGCTCTACGCCTGTGCTGTGTAGCGCCCACACAAGGCATCCGTGCTCTTGAAAGAGTGTTTGTACGTCCTTCGTGATACAGGCACAAAAGTTTATCGAGTTAGTTCACGCGATAGATAACAATTTAAGATCTCTAAGCTCATTTATTTTCTCGATATGTACGACAAAAAGTAATTTTTGACTCTTTATTCTGGAAAGAATAAAATAAAATTCCTCATACTCCACGTGGCGAATTGAAAAAGAGGGGGGGGGGGGGAGATGGTCACATCATAAGAGCGGAAGCCAGTGGGTATAATAACTGTTATTAGAGAACTCTAGCCAAATCAATAGAAGAAATCCTGATATTTCCCGACCTATTTTGCCATGAGGAGTATGAATATTGTAAATGTGAACAGAACAAATGGGTCAAAGACGAAAACAGAACTATCCCCCTCCCCCGCAAAAAAAAATGTATTTTTTTATTTTAGGAATGTGCAACTACCTTCTCCATACTCTGTCCAAGATTTTTCTCCCCATGTTTATGTTCCAGAAAATACATCATACGTGTCACAAAACACTGGTTTGTCTGCCAAATGATTTATAATACACTTAGATATTATCGGTGGGTACACAGATATGCCAAACTAAAAAATTGACTTTCTTGATACTTTTAGTTTTTTTTCGGTTTTTTCCTTTTTTTTTCAAAAAGATTTCACTGAGCTATAAAACTTTCAAATCGGTCTATTGGGGACAGAGAACCAACTAGAATAAGGGCCAAAATTAAGCAAATATGGTTACCATTTTCCAGTAAGGCGGCCAAATAGAAATTAAATCTCGAGAAATTAAATGGAAATTAAATCAAAGATAAGAGCTAACTCCTAGAATTTTCTGTATTGTAGTTCTGGTTTGTATGTCCTGCATAAACTTCTAAACTATAGCACATGTTCGAAAATATTTTCTGTAGTTCTTGGCAGGACCGAATTAACTAGTCGAAAAGTTTAGAAGAAGAAAAATTGACTGAATTTGGTTGTCAATGAAATACGGACTCTCCTAGGGGTTTAAAAAATTAATAACAAAAGAGAGTGACGCAAACATTATCAGCATGGAAGGTCCTGTATCAAGTCATCCGTTTTCGACAGTTGTAACTTCTGATCAAAATACTTAAAAAATGGAGGGTTCTGTTCTATTAGCAGAAATATGCGCCGATACCTCTCCCTTGACACGTAAATATAGGCCTAAATTTTATATATGTATATATATTATATCAGCATATCGGTAAATGGGTGTCTACGAAAGAACAAAAACTATAAAATAATGTGGTTTACTTGCAATACTATATAAAAGCTGCATACGTTTACTGCGGAAATTCAACGCCGAGGTGAAGCTTGGCAGCGAAGCGATTTGTGTTTTCAGGAGCAAAGTTAAAATTTTCATGTTATTGCTTCACGAAACAGAAAATTAAAATATCTCATGTTTGCTTTGGTCTGACCTCGGGTTTTTTTTAACTCTGTTCCTGGCTCATAAATGGTTAATTTATGCTCAAAACTCACCCTCTCTAATGTTAGCAGTTCTGGCAGAGCATGTAAAACTGAAATGCGTCTGAGCACGCTAGCAGCCCTATCTGATTGCATATGTTAAAGCATACAAACACGTACTATAAGGAGCGCTACTGTTTCATATTTATGAAGGGGAGGTTTTACATTTCTCAATAGGAACATAATTTAAATAAGAGGAAAAAATTATATAACTACAGATCTTGTGCAAACTTTTATATTTGGAACTGAAAATAATATCTTACATATATCTTACGAAATTGCTACCCTAAATCATTTATACAATTAGTTTATGGAAATTTTTTGTTAAATATGTTCGAGATTGCTGATATTTCAATAAGTTCCATTCCCCTAAGTTATTATTTAAGCTTTATATATACATACACACACAGACACACACACACGTTGTTACAGAATCATTGCGATATACTTCTAGGTGTAATGGGCAATGTAATGAGGAACAACTTTAGTCAGAAAAAGAATATCTGGAGAAGCTCAGTTCAGACCCGCGCCCCTGGGAGGTAGGCATTTCACGGTTGGCTTATAACATGCCTCCTGTCGATTGTGCAGGCATTGGGCTGGTTGCAGAGCCCCCGCCTCTCTCCCGAAAATGTAGGCAGTATCAGAAGCACTGAGAGCTGTGGGCAATTCGTTACGTCCTTTCACAAACACATTTCCTTACAGAGACCTGCGCCGTTGTTGAGTCGAAAACTGTCTTCGCGTGTTCACTGTGACTTCGGATCTTACACCACCAGACTAGTCATGTACGCTTATTCGTCGTCAGAACTGGCGGGTATGCATGTGATGTACCGTGATGCTTGAGGATATGTGCGCGTAGCAGCACGTCTTTATCAGAAACGCTTCCCCAACAAACAGCAGGCCACAGCACACACTGTACCGGGGACTACATCGGCGACCGCGCGAATAAAGGCCCTTCCATCTGCCGCACGAGGGCGTCAGTGCATAGGTGTTATAACTGGATAGAGTTGAGGCAAACCTGTCCACATGCCGCATGAGGGCGTCAGTGCATAGGTGTTATAACTGGATAGAGTTGAGGCAAACCTGTCCACATGCACACGTGCAGTAGTTCGTCGAATGAACGTCAGACAGACATCCATGTGGAGAGAGTTGCGTCAGCACAGACTACAGCCATTCCCCGTGCAAAAGGTACAAGCGCTTGGACCAGCTAACTTCGAGCTCCATGTGTAGCCCACACAGTGGTTAATGCAGCAGTGCATTGCCAAGCCGGAGTTTGCAACGTGTGGGTTGTCTATAGACGAAGTGTGTTTTTTCGAGAGATGGCTATTTCATTGCACAACACAGCAACTTGTTGGCAGGAGAATATCGACATGCAGTGATGGCAACACATCAACAACAGTTTGCGGTGAACGTGTGAGCTGGCATCGTCCACGAACCAGTTATTGGACCCTTTACACTTCCAGCCCGTTTACAGACGGACCAGGCGTATCACAACTTCCTGGCGAACGAGCTGCCACAGCTACCAGAAGATGTGCAGCTGAATCAACGCGTGGTTTCAAAGCTCCCGCCCCTCTACTATAGTCTTTCCAACTCTATTAACTAAAAGCATGTTTTCCAAACACACTACCTCCTCTAGCATTCTATTAAATTGAATTTAATTTAATGCATGCAATCATTTTTGAAATTTTTACTTCTCTGTCGCAAGGGTTTTGTGTCTCTCTTGAAAGTCTCTCTCTTGCTCTTCATTGTTAAGACTACTTCTAAGTACACTTAGGGAGGTAGTCATGGCCCCAAAGTGCAGGCCATGGCTGCCCAATCCCTCTTTGCCACGATGCATGTCTCCTTGCATGATTTTCCTTCCTAATAGCCCTGAGACGCAATAAAATCCCGCCCTACCTTCGGGCCTTAACTTCACATAACACTTACAATAACGTAGTTTAGAAAAAAAACACGTGGTTTCAACATGATGGTTCCCCGCCGTATTTCCACCGCCGTGTTCGTCCACGACCTCACAGACACGTTTGGTGTTAAGGGTATTGGGAGAGACGACTATGAGCCTTCCTGTGGGAACACATTAAAGCGGGCTTTCCACTGGTGCGTGTCCACTCGCACAAGGCGAAGTCACGTGCTCGTGGGTCCACCGAGACGACGTCCGCCTTCTCACAATCAGGCCTTTTTCCGCTGTAGGTCAGACTACACACGATCCGCTTGCTCGCAATGACCCGCTCATGCTCGTGGCGGAGGAGGGTTGGCATTTCCACTGTGCGTCTCTCCCAGCTGAGCAGACACTAGGCCGTGTCCCGTTCCCTGCACTGATGCGACCAATGCATAGCCGCCAGTTGTTGTTCCGTTACTCCATGCGTTCAATGCTGGGCTGGGGAACGGAACAATTTCCATGCTCTATTTTCGGCGCGTAATTTAAGCGTTTTGTTTACGAATGGCAAGACATTTACATATACGACGATGGGGAAACCCGTGATCCTGTCGTACGATTTGATAGGATGACTTGTTTACCAATTCTCTTATATGTAAACGGGGAATATTAAAATTAACCGAATATTAAATATTTAACAGCCACCACGAGTACATATTAACCTCAAAGTCGTATGCACAGCAGATTAACATGTCACAGGTCAAATTATTGTAACTACGAAAAATTTCTACTTCAATGAAAAAACAAAACGTGATACATACGTCGTTCTTATTATTCGTGCAGATGCTGCAACACACACGCACACACTTTGGTCGAAGTTAACCTTACACTCGTTGAATTCACGATATAGGCAAAGAAACAAATATTATTTACACACTACAAAAGTGTCGAGAGTGCGACTTTTTTAAGCCACGTGCATTTCAATAATAATAGTAACAGTTTACAAATACATTATTTACAAAACAGGCAAACTTACTGTTAGTTCAATTCGCAGCCTCTTAAAACCGTGTTTTTCTATGGAAATCCTTTCAAATTTACTTCACCAAAGCACGTTTGTTCGTCATTAGCATTATATAATTTATTTGCAGAATCATTCCGTACAATCAACACTGCGCACGTTCCTAAAACCAACGAACTTGCCCTTGGTCGCCGTTGATGCTAACCTCCAAACACGCAGGGTTTCTGGCATTTCCCCCGCCACTGTGACGTCAGCGCATGAAGAATTGGTGCTTTTTCCCTCGTGCAGTTATGCGTGAGATTGGCCGGAAGTAGAATGACGTAGAATGTGCGATGATGCGCCTGTGCGAAGGGATCGGAACTACATTGCTGCGCACATTTCGCATTGTGTAGGTAACGGAACATGGCAGTACAGTGCAGGTGTGTATCCTAGTCGTTAACGGGGGGGGGGGGGGGGGGGGGGGGAAGGCCCGACCCGTCTTCGGAACGACCAGCACTGTACGGGCGCTGTTTCCACTGTGAGTCTCTTCCCACTCTGAACCAGGGGTTTTCCGTCGGCATCTTTCATGTATATGCTGTTCACGGTAAATTGAGCACTTTTTAAAGCCATCCCAATAGCCATTAACAACTACTAAATATATCTTATTGCAGCCTCAGGCATTGCATTTTGATTGTGGTGAATTGTGTACACTGTGTTTAGTGGTTACATTGCAATGTTTATATTAAAAAATACAGCAGGAAGATGGAATTTTGACGAAAGGAATAATTTAAAAGGGCCTTAAAAAGTGCTCACTTTACCGTGAACAGCCTATACACGCACTTCTACCTGGAGGATTGCCTCTAGACGGATCCCCCCGCCCCCGAGCACGCCCGACGCACAGCAAACAAGGCTTTCCCACAGCCCGCTGTCCTGCACGCATCCCACTCGTGACGTCATGTTCGCCGAACACGAGTCAGTGGAAAGGCCCCTTAGGAGTCGCGTCTGTACTGTTCGCCTGCGGCGAACCTCGGAGTTCCCGCAGAACAAATACAGACGGCATGCATCGCGGTTCGAACCACTCCTGGCATCTTCGGGAGTGTCCTTGAGGCGCTGATTCTGCGTTGCAACGTCTTCAAGCGACCGGAGGTCAGCTGTTTTCAGCACGTGCTTTAGGGTAATGTATGGAAATGTGTGACAGGCAGTCAGTAAATTACTGCAGTCTTCAAAGTTCAACCTACTTATTAGTACAACCACATTACAATACTACCTTAAATATAACTCTTTCCTGAAGGGTAGGCAGCTGGTGTATGTTGTGTATATCGCTAACTGCCTACCTGCCAAGCGTTATAACGTGTCTCCAGATATCTGTTCACTGAAAAATAGTTTTTCTTCATTACATTACCTATCATACCTAGAAGAGTTTCGCAATGAACCTATGACAATCTGCACACACATATATATGTCTGTATATATAGACATATATATAGACACACACACACTCTATCTTACCAAAAGTAATTGGGCACCCGTGAAGATAGGTAATTCAGTACGTCAGTTGACTTGTGTTTCACGGCCTTCGGCTTAGGACCGCTGGTGTTTGTCCGTGGTAGCATGAACACATAGGCCTATTGTAACATTCTGGATAATGAAATGCTCCTAGCATCGAGACGTTTTTACGAAATAGACCCGTGTTACTTCCAGGATGGCAATGCCAGGTGCCATGTTTCAAGGGTTACTGTGCAGTGGTACGCCGACAGCAATGTTCGCCGATTGGACTGGCCCGCCCAGAGCCCCGACCTCAACCCTACAGAACATCTTTTAGACGAATTGGATCGCCGGGTGAGGGCTCGTCAGGCGCGGCCAAAATCCATTGCTCAACTCGTGGAATGGTTGCAAGAGGAATGGCGACGAATCCCCGTGGATGTCCTGCAGACACTCGTAGAGAGCATGCCAGACAGGATGGCTGCTGTTATAGCCACAAGAGGTGGCCCTACGAGATTCTAACGGGGTGATAACCACCGAGCAAACGTTGTGGACAGGTGCCCAATTACTTGTTGGTAGACAATGTCTATATACATACATATGCACCAAATAAAGATTTTTTAAAATTATGAAACCACATATATATTCTGGAATTTATCTACAACCGAAGAAAAGTAAGTATATGAACATTTGTATGAGATGTGGATAAATGATTTTTTTGAATCACTATGCTAATTTATTTCATATATTTAAGTTGTCGTTTCTGAAGAAAAATACAAATATGTACTTTAATCTGAATAAAATGTTACATTATCTCATACGTGTCTATCGCAACTCCTGCACCTTTTGTCGAAGAGTAACCTGACGATCTGAAACATTTATAAATTTAATATACATACTATTTTCGTCCACAGACTTCACCGTTTGAGGCAAGGTTACGTAGTATGGCTCCAGGCTAGCATAGGTTATAGACAATTTCAAACGAAATACTGTTGGACACTGTAAAAAAAAAATTGCTTCATCATTTCATACGCATACTCTGGAATAACGAATTTATAGTCTATAATTGTAGTATCTTCACACGTTTTGAATAAAAATTTTGCAAAATCTCCTTATGTACGGCGTGTTCGGTTGTTTCCTATATTTGTCACGTATCACAAGCGTTCCACAATTCCGTTACAATAAAATTAGCTTACTTTTTATTAAATTGAATATTTACAAATATTTCATTTATAAGTTATAAAATAACATTTATAATTAAAAAGAGGGAGAAAACGAGTTATGTTGGTAATGCTTAGTAAGAAATAGATCTTATGCAGAATTTTGTTAAAATTTATGCTCAAAACCGCAGCACTTTGTCACCTTTGGTGTAATTTTCTAGACTTTGTTAAGAGGAGGGTGGAATGAAACACTTCCTGTGAAATAGTTGTTTGCGCGAATACGCGTATCTCTTTAAATACATGTTCTGCAAATACCACTTTTTATCAGAAAATATAAAAAGCTTTTATCTATACCCCTATGTGCTAACTTTTGTTGTATTAGGTGTATACTTAGAGAAAAAAATCCGTGAAATTTGTCAAATATCGTATTTTTAAAGCTTGTCAATGCAGTTTTCTTAAGCGGCAAGAGAAAAGTACAAAGAAACGGGCTTAGTTCAATCCGTGGGCTTTCATGGGGTGTAGTAAAGTTCCTACGTTACAGATCTAGGTAGCACAGCGCAGCGTCAGGACGGAAACACTGCACACCTTGCGCGTAGGAGCGATGAGGCACTGGGCGTGCGTGTTAGTGTCGCCCGTATAGCTCCCTCGCTTCTTGACCTTGGAAGCGCAGCTCCACCCCACTCTCAATCTTTTGTTGCACGAGGCAGAGGAATAGCCTGCAAGTATAACTTTAACCGGGCTTCGGAAAAGTTGGACGTGACAATGAATTTATATGCATGAATGGTGGCTTTCTTATATTTCTTTAGGAAAATGTCAACTACGCAGTGAATTTCCCAACATTTTTTTATGTAGAATTCCTGTATTTTCACCTTGAAGTGCAGTAAATTTCGAATACTGACAATGATTTAAAAACTTTGATACAAAAAAATTTACCAAATAATTTTTACGATGGTGCTGTGAAGAATTGATGGAAACAGGAGGAAACAGAAAAGTAACATAAGAACTCCTACGCCACTGAAATACCTTACACAATACCGAGGCGTGTCTACCCTTCGTAATAAATATGTTTATGTGGGGTAGGGATGTTTATAATCCAAAATACTCGTACAAGATACATCTAAAGTACTATGCCAATAAGTAGCTTAACATATTTCAAAAAAATTAAACGTTGAAAAGGGAAAAAAATTAAATTTGTATATTTCGTAAACGTAACAGGTAGAAATGATACGTAAATAAACAACAATTTGGTATGGAACAAAAAACGCAATCAGTTTTTAGGAAAATACGCGTGATTTATCAGCGTGTAATTCCTTCCTACGGGGACACCGAAAGACAAAGGTGATTCTGGCCAACTCCAGCTCTAAATACGCCGTATTCGGGATGAAGCCGTTACGATACCTGTCGATGTACCTGAAAAGACATGCAAATCGTCGTGGCCCGACTCCGCGAATGGGCGAGATTAAATGGAGGTCACTTGGCCGACGTTGTATTTATAAACTAATTTATTATGCTGTGCTACACCAAATGATTGCTCATGCACATTACATTCTTACTTATTACGTTGATGTAATATTTACATTTAATTTATTTAATGCACCTAGTTATATTTGAGTTTCACTGGCCCACTCTTGATATACTTGTAAAGGGAGTAACGTTTTTCAAATATTGATTTCAGTACAGTCTAATTAAATATGAACGGCCTTTGGCCGTATTGAAACAGGTATTTATTTGTGCGGTACAAACAGCATTTTGTGATTGAGTGAAGAAATTTAGGCGGCTCTTAACGGACCTGCCTACTAAGCCGCAGCCGATACTTCAAAGGGGGAATCAATGTTAAACGAAATTCCGTCTCATTCCGCCAATTTTAAAGATAACTATTTAAAACAAAAAGTTTTCTACGTGAGATTTCTTAAGGAATGATGGTAAGTTTAAATATTTTGCCTTTTTTTTTTGTTTAATATTTTTTTATACTATATAAATATTTAAATTTACATAAGACTAAAAAGATGGATAAATATTTTTTTTTTTTTTTTCAAAAAAATGTTATGTATCTATATTCTCTAAGAAAATCGCCTCAGCGTGATTTTGTTTGAAAGAGCTATCTTTAAAATTGACGCAGCGAGAAGGAAATTCGTTTAACACTGATTCCCCATTTGAAGTTCGCGACTGCCGGCTTGGTAGGTAGGGACGTTAACATAGAAGTCTTGAGAGCCGATGATGGTGACAGAGGTGAGTATGGAGCAGCGCCGGAATGTAAGGGCGTGGGAAACAGGTGATCCCCGATATAACCCGCCAACCAGCGGCATCGTCCGACATGCGAAAATCCGAGAGTGAACCGCCTTGGCGGGAGGCGGGCAGTCTAACCGCTCGGCCACCGTGTCCCCAGGCGCCTTGTAAGGTCCGGCGAGGCAAAGTGACTTTGAAGGGCCCGGGAATTCAATGTCCAACATCCCGGACGCTCGCCAGATGCGCCAGTCACCCCGAGGTCTCTAATCAGCTGCGTTTAAGGACGAACTCGTTACAGCTCATCTTCTATTTGATTGCGGAGCGGCCCAGAGTTTCGCACAGCGATGACGTTGTCGAGACACAGTTAAGATGTTCTCGGCCTTGTTTACCACTTGCCTCTGTCGGCACAGACACGCATTTGTAGTCCGGCGCGGTTAAGGTCGGTTTCCCGTGGAAAACGTGTATAAAGGCGGTTCACGATAAAGTGAGCACTTTTGAAATCAACCTTAGGAAAATGTCACATCCCTTGCCTGCATGTATTTAAATGGGCACACTGAGTGACATACGCCCTGTAAAGTTGGTAACGATGGGTAGAAACCACTAACCCTTTGTGAATACTTTATTTATTTATTTCGGTTTTCTGAAAAAATTTTTAATGCGTCGGTGTATTAAAATGAGCAGATTTGTGAAATATTTACTTTAATAATAATTTTACAGTTTCGCTTGATCGACGCATGAATAAAGTGATGAAGCCCATGGGAATGTTAATTTTACATAAAGCGGAAGAATACACAACGTGCATACAAGTAGATCTTAACCATGGCTTTCAACAGTGCTCATTTTACCGTGAACAGCCTATACTTGTGTAGTGCCAGTAGTTACAATAATAACCTGGCGTCATCCCAGACAATTTTACAGTCTACCAACCCTTGCTCTACCCTAAGCTACAGCCCTCCATCATATATCTCATCCATAACCCCCCCCCCCTCCAACCCCTTAATTACAAGTATGGACACAATGCGTACTTTGTTACGATGTGTAGGAAATGACGATATTTAATTCCGTATCGTGTACATAAAGACTTCAGCCAATAGAACTGAAGGAGAACTATAAACTCTAAACGTGAAACACTGAGCATTGAGCCAAATCAGTTAAAAACTAGTGAAAATTGCTCGACTGGTAATCAGTGGCAGATAACTTATTAATATGATGGCTGAGTTTTACTGACATTAATACTTATTTCCGCTGAATGTCGTTAATTCCACTGACGTGAATCATTTGTTCCATAGTTTATTTGCTTGATTCGCTAGTTGGCGGTAGCTTATAGTGTAGGATATCTTATAGCTGAAAGAAAATTTAAGGTTTTTTTGCTCATTAAGAATACGTTGATATTGCAATTACAAATTAATTATATTTTAATTTTGTATTGTATTATCATGTTTTGTGTTACATAACTGACGAATTCTGCGCAGTTAGTGCTCACATGTTAAGGATGAAAATATAATGAGATGGTATGTTATTTACTTACAAATCAGTATTTCGCAAGGATCGAGTTTATTTCTAGTCGTTTGTGATCGGTCGGACATTATACGTGTACGTTCACTATTTACCACGCGTTTTGTCAACATTCTATGGATACCAGAAATCACGCCAAAACGAAAATTGCGAATCCTTCTGCTATCCGAGGCCCCCACTAACTTACCTACCAACTTACTTACTACCCGGTAGCTGACAAAGAGTTGAAGGTAAATTCAACAGGCAAACGAAGTGAACTTCTTACTCCGAGCGGAGAGAATATCGAGGAACGAATGAGCAGGCGTTTGACGTGATGTGTTGAGTACTCGTAGGTTGCTGACGTGCCATGCCCGCGGGCGAATGCCTTGATAGTAACGGACAGGCATGCCCTGGAGGGCTGCCCCGATGTGCATCTCTCCGCCAAACGATTCCTCCAGTTTTGCCTCAGGGTGACGCAGCGGTTTATTTTTTCTCCTCCCCTGCATACCTTCCCCCCCCCCCCAAACGCCCACCCACACAGGGCTTACCAAAATAAACTCCCTACCTACCCTCCATTTTACATACGACGGTGACTGTTACTTTTTCGCACGTGCTGCTATTCACAGTTAGCGACGATATGATTCTTGTATACATTTCCAAAGGTTGCAACATACATATTTGCCAGTATGAGTGAAGTGTGACAATTCATCGTTGCATGCCTATGAAAACTATTCTGTATTTGGTACGCATTAAAATATTTTGAAGAATGAAAAATTATTTTATAATTTAAAAATAATTTCATTTTCCTGGGAATAACCCAGTGACATAAAATCGCGTTTTAAAAATTATTATTGCTTCCACTGAAAATAAATGAAATTTAATTTCAAGTATAATACGGCCTACTTTCAAGAAATTTTCTAATTATATATCTAGTTTCAAAACCTGTGACAAACATAGCAAAATAATTAAAGCTGCTTTTCCACAATAATTGTAGATTTCCCAAACAATATCACTTATATGACTGTTTTAACATATAATTAAAAAATTGCGTGAGGCACTTAGCAATATATTTCTGAAGGGTTTGTGTCTTATGCGCATCCTGAAATAATGAACGAAAGTTTTAATGGCAAAATTGTGGTAATGCATAATCATTTATTCGGCTTTTGATACTTCTCATTACCGAAACTTAGGTAGCAACTCAATGAATACGTTTCGAAATTCGCTTGCATGAAACTCTGAAGTGTGGAAAGAATCACCGCTAATCATTCAAGTCTGTCATGTGATGCTTGGTAGTAGCCGGGATAGAAGCTACACGTAGGGCTAATAAACTGTGCTGTTTCACAAATAGCTGCTACTGTCGATATAAATCCACAGATAATTGCGATTTTTACATGGGTGCGGAATTTTCACAGGTTCCGCTTTCACAGCACATCCCTACTTCAATCCTGAAATAGAAAAATTGGAGCCGGATAAATGGCAACCAGTGAAAAAATGGCTCCAAATTAAATTAGTTTGGAGCTTACTGATTGATACGGTCGTTAAATTCCCCCGATTAAAATGTCACTCCAGAACCCGTTGTACAAAGCGGATACCTGTGAAAAGGTTAGGATTTACATATCTCGAAAGTGGGGTGGAAATATGTGAGCGGCTCTTATCATCGAGGTCTTGAAAACCGATGAGGGTTAAGTGAGGTGAGTATGCAACAGCACTGGTATGCAGGAGATACCCGAGAAAACCCGCCAACCAGTGGCATCATCCGGCACGATCCCCGCGTGAGAAAATCTATGGGCAACTTCACCAGGAATCGAACCCTATTCGCCAGTGTGAAAGGCGTATAGTCTTGGCCACTGCGCCACCCAGGCCACCTGTTTGCAGAAGTGTTAAATTTCACAATACGTAGGGACGATGGAAAATCGCGAAAATATTTTGAGCTAACATATCTTTGATGACACTATAGCTGGTTTATGCTTTTATGATTGGATAACCAAGGTTTTGACCCGGCGAAGTTCTTTGCAGGCCAATCACAAACGTTTTGCTTTACAGTATCAGAATCCTCATTGGCCGAGTTAAATGGGATAGTGGCTTCATACATTCATGGCGGCCAGTAAGAAAAGAAAACTGTCGGAAATATGTAGAGTTCGTTGAATCATAGCAAGCTGTCACCTTTTCCCGCGATAAACCATGATCTCTAACAATATACGTTTATTATGGAAGCGTGAAAAGTTTGCTGTACGTATACCACTACATTTACTTCACTTCAACTAGCCTAGAATTTTAAGTAGAACGGTCGCCTTGCAAACGCGTGATTTAACCCTTTGGGGAGTATGCACGCATATACTCGGGGCTTCGTTTGTATGGATTTTTTTTTTTTTTTTCGCCCTTGAAGACAAAATTCACATTTTTATAGTTTCAGTGCTTTGCTGAACTTTATTGGAATCTAAGTAATGGAAGCATAACTAGTCAACATTTAATACATAGGAATAAACATTTTCGGTCTAATGTTATCTCAAATTATTACGATAAATTGTAAAAATGGTTACCTCTGCCGCGACGCATTGATTGGTACACAGTCAACGCGCGACTTTATTGGCTGACGGCCAGCCAATAGTAAACTTTGCAGAGTACAGTAGGCGTGGTGGGTGGAACCAGAATAATAGGACGATGGTAAGTGGAAATACAGAGACCAACACAACTGATATTGCATTAGTGCAGAGTATAGTTAACTTACTCCAACCTTGTCTTCAGTGACAGTAAATCGGTACCGTCCTCAAAGGGTTAATATGTGTTTTGGGCGGAGGTACAATGCACCCACCTCCAAAAAAATTTTGGAACCATAAATTAAATGCGTTTGGTTATTATCGAAATAAGTAATTTTAATTCTAATGGGGGACCATGGTGGCTGAGCGGTTAGCCTGCTCGCCTGTCACCAAGATGATCCGGGTTCAATCCCTGACCGGGTCACCGGATTTTCGCATGTGGGACTCGTGGCGGACTATGCCGTTTATCGGTAGGTTTTCTCGGGGATCTCCCGTTTCCCCGCCCTTTCATTGCGGCGCCACTCCGTACTCACCTCAAACCCTCATCGTCTCTCAATACCGCGATGTTAAGAGTCGCCCGAATCTCTTCAATCAATCAATCAAGCATGAATGAACGAGAAAAGATAAGTAAAATTCTTACATCACTGCGACACTGATTACCCTTCCATTCGACTGACTGGTCGGTCTGTAACAGTCTCTTAACTGATTTTCAGCGACTAGTATTTCACTTGAGTGTTATCACTGATTCGGGTTAAGAGCAATGCAGTCAGTATTACGTTCTAATACGAACGCCAGATCTCATTGTCAAGGAAGGCCAAATCTGCACTTGAAATATACGTTTGTTGTTTACATTTCCACGCCTGGCAGTTCGTTGGCAACTGTTCCCATTTCACGATTTCAGCCATGAGCCGTTCCGAATAAATAAAAAAAAAAAAGGATACCTTCGACAGCCATCGCTCGTGAACGTAACCAAAATAAATACTTGGCTTTTGTCAGAAACATTTGTTTTACAATCTGTGGCAACGTCAAGTACTGCCGTGCTCAATACATTCTGTACGCGAAAACAAATCAAAAAAATATAACATTTAAACGAATATAGCAGCCACAAAAAAATCTGTTCTGAATGATAGGAGTTCTCTTCAACAATATAGCTTTTCTCATCAAATCCAAAGTTTACTGCATTAACAAAAACTGATAAAAAAAGATAGAAAGAAAAATATTGTATTCGGGGCGTTTTACATTTTTTTTATCCGAGAATTAATTCAAGAATATATTATTTTAGTTGGTTTTTCATTTTTTTTTTTAGATAAGTGGGTCCAATTCATCGAACTTCAATATAAAATTTTGCTAAAGCGTCATACAAGTGATTATCATATTTTACAGACAAGATTTATACCGATTGTTCTATTTATATCTCCTCACTTTACGATGTCCCACACAAAATTTGCTTTTATTATAATTTTACTTTCGCGCTCAGCTGATATTGAGCTGATCTTTGTACTGTAATCAGTATTTTACAAATTTTATTAAGTCAATACAATTTCAGTTTAGCAAACTGTTTCGCGATGATTACATGTTTAGCGAACATACGTATGTGATTCCAAGTTGAATCCATCTTGTAATATCTAAATCACTTGAACGTAAAAATTATGAAAAATATGAAATAAAAAAAACAAGATTATTTTTGGCATACTTAGATTTGACATTTTCTCCTTTACGTAAATCTTCACAACAACTTTTGTGGTACCTTCATTTTGTGGAGGTAATGCAAATTCTATTAACCATTTATAAGTTTGCCTATAAATAAAGGCATGTTTTTACGAATTTGTGTATTTTATTTTATTTCCAGACCAATGAAAGATGCCTCGTACAATTGACCGGGTGACGAAGCATATGTCCATGTCCGTAAAAACCAGTTGTTCAGTTCAGCAAATGGAGTGGTCGCACTAAAGGTTGAACTTTTTAATGTGAATTTGTTATAATAGCCGTATTTGTACACATGCAATAATACGATTACTTAAGTTCGCACGTTCGCATGGCTGCATATCTGTAACTGAATGCAAACGAAACAAAATCCATACCTTAAAACCACGCTCCAGCAATTATTTAGCATTTATATTTACGATTCGTTTTTAAATGTTAATTCGGGTAAACTTTATTTGGCTGCAGTGCTACGACCTATATCGGTATATGGCCGGGCGTTTTATTTATTTGAGCGAATACTAAAAACCCGCCAGTTTGAACAGTTTTGATAACAATGCTTGTATTTACTTTGTAGCAGCCAATTGGAATGCAACAAAGGAGAAAAGTCGTTTTGATATATGTACCTACACAAGCTATCAACTTTGAACAAGCTCGGAGTCGATGCGACTGTTTAAAGAGCTGAGCATGTATGATGTGAAGTACTTCTGGGACCCGTGTGTGTACAGTCCCACATATGATCGATTAGTTTTTTTCTTCACACATTTTGAGTAGAACCTTCCAAATTCACCCTACGTATGAGGTGTTCGGTTGTTTACTAGACATACCATGCATCACAAGCTTTTTATAATTTTTTTTTGTTTAAACAGAATTTTAACTTATATTTAATCTGCAAATATAATACTTCATTTACACTTATATGAATAAAAATAGTACAACAATACGTGTTTTGGTAATACTCAGTAATAATTAGTTCTCAACCAAAATATTATTATAACGAGTGCGCATGAATGCGGCGCGTTGTCCCTTTGGCGTAACTTTGTAGGAATTTTTAAAGCTTTGTTTGCCGGAAGAATATCCTGAAAATAGAACTTTAACAGGGCTTCAGATAATTTGGAAGTAACCACGAACGGACTTAACATAACCCTATCTGCCCTAGTGGTTAGTAAAAAATTACGTAAATTTGATTGGGTCATTAACCTTCGTAAGGTGCTGAATGAGAAGACGTAAATGTAACTAACTGGACTCTTTTTCAGGAGGACGTGGGTTCGATTCCCGTAGAGGCCTTCCTGATATAGTTATTCATGGTTCCCAAAAATTCCACCACTTGGAAGCCGGGATGAACCTTTGATACAAACCCTGGTTGAATTTCTTCTCTACCCTTTGTATTCTGAGACGCTATTTGTACGTCTAAAACCGCATGTGAGAGTAATATTTGTCTGTTGGGGATATATTTACCGTGGGCTGAAAAATGTGTGAAATTGAAATTTCCCGTGGAAGGAGTTGTATATTTACGTAAATAACTGACGCCTGTGATGTATAAAATAGCTTTCCAGTTTGCAATGCGATGTTTGTAAAACAGCATGTGTCGCAAGCAAATTGCAATTATTCGCAATATAGTTTGACATCGGTTCTCCTTTAGATAGCGCCTTCTGTGCACGACATTCAGATAGCAGTTATATTGACACAATACATTTACTTTTCAGAAAGAACCCAACATATGTTACAATCAATATAACATTCTTCCGAATAAATTTTAGAAAATTCAGTTTGAATATTACTCAATCTTTTTTCTTTCAAAGAACCAGGTTAATGAGGGGAAAGCTGGAATTAGAGGATCTGATTGATTCAGAGACCACTGAAATGGCGACAACTCAATGCCTTCAGCCATCCCGCAAATTAAAAAAAAACATGAAAGGAAGCAATTAAATTGGCAAAGGAAAACTATGTACGAGTATTCACTTAAACACTACCCGTGTTATAGTCGTGCTGACGTATACTTTTCTATATTAAGCTAACTGGACAGCAATCGCTCATTCCCTTGATGGCGCTGGAATTTTCAAAACCAAATTGACGAAACAACTCACGTTAGCGTTAGTGTACTTTTGGGTGTGATAATTAGTAATGCGAATCACATTTTAGAGAATTAGCGTAGTTCAGGCATACGTGGGATAGTTGCCAAGAATCCTATGTTTTTCATCTCGAGTTTAATTTAAGTGTTTACTTGTTTCACGGGCGTTGGTCCTCCAAGAAAAATAATATATATATTGCGATTTATTACTTAATTACATTGAAGACGCCTGGTTCAGGGAAAATAAACTGCCAAACGTAATTTTACATTCGAATATTAAGTTTAAAAAAAACTCTTTAAAACCGAACTTTTATTTATAAATGAACTAAAATGATTAAAATAATTATATGAATTGGTTACATAATTTGTAGAACTTGTAAGACGTGGTCGAACAGCAGGGACTTCAAATTAATATTTTTGTATGAGTGTATATTTTGTTTATAACAACTTGGCGCAATACAGAACGTAAACCTCATTTGCACAAGAGTAATAAGCACATATCTTCGATATTAACTATTTGCAATATATAACGTATACCTCATTTGCGCAAGCGTAGTAAGCTCATGTCTAGCGTAAAGCTCTTAAATATTTGAGTCTATCCTACATACAAAAAAGTGAAGTTAAACAAACGTTTGTAAAAATATTGTATTTCAAAGATATCGTGTAAGTATAATAAGCGAAACCATAAAAAAAAGAGTTAAATAATCACTTCACCCTGAAAGAGAACGGAAAAAGAGGGTTTAATTTTATCACATAAATAATAATTACGTGTCCCAGGACTTAATGCGATAGTATAGCTTTTAATTACGCCGTAATTCAATTGCTCCGAGTTTTGCACATACTGCACGCAGAGCGAACTACCCTTGCCGTGCTGTCAGAAGACCTGCATTAAGAAACTTGGTCTAAAAGTTGCAGACCGGTGTATGAGAATGGCACTACCCCAACTCACGATCAGAGTGTCCTATAAACCCGAACAGTTTGTGATGCGAAACCCGTTTGGATTGGACGATATTTAATAGGTGTTTCTCAATGCATTTCCACTTGTTTGTACGGTCGTAGACTTCAAATTTCATAAGAAACCTACGGATCAATATGAATGTTTTGTTACTACACTAGCGACCCGTCCTGGCCTCGCTCGCGTGTGATTTACAACTATGGCGTTGTTTAGGTTTACATCAAGTATATACACTATATGCTTAAAAGGTAACTAACATAGGATTAATACCGTGTTGTTCGAAAAATCTTCGTAAGTGAACTTTAAAAGACAAAAATTGTTACTCTGGGTCATCCTTAAAAGATAAACATATGCTATCGCGGACTTTTCAGTATATATTTTTGAGAGATGCAATTCTGTAGTACATTAATTTGGTGTATCTCTTATGGTTTAGTCATCAGCGTAAGCAATGTAAGTGCCCGAAAAAACGGTCTTTTTCGACTTGAGAAAACGTTGACATTTCTCTGCTATCGTTACATTAAATGTTAATGTATTTAATGCCCAAATCTTCGTCAAGAAATTCTCTAAATGATGGTGGAAACCGCATCAAAATCCACCAAGCAGTTTAGAAGCCTTAGCTGAATACACAGTATCACGCGACCGAGCGACTTTGTTTTATAATACGTATATATTTATAGCATTTAGAGTGGTCTGGATGTACCGCGAGTATAATCTCAGAATAGTGAATGATATTTTAAAAATGTTACCATAAGCAGAATTTAAAAAAGTACTCTTCTATTAACTGCTGATAGTCCAGTTAATTCACTTAGGTTATTAGGTGTTTATTACAAAAAATAAAACGAATATTTTATATTGGCAAGTTTTATGTTCGTTTTATGTCGTGTAACAATGTCCCATCGCTGGAAATGAAAAATTTACACACCACTAGGCAACATAAAAGTGTTTTTATACTACCCAATAATTACAGACGTGAGTTGCATCGGTGTGTGGCTACGGAATTTGGAGTTAATTTGATTAAACGGGAACACTTCATAAAACTTTGACCAGTTCGTACTAAACTATACATAACATTTTGTTTATTCTTTACTTCGCTTGTGAAGATTTGATGGTGAGAAATTATTGAAAATTTTGTTGCCGCTAGGACCGAAAGCACCACGGTATAAAATTTAACCTACGTAACATGAAATCGGTCGATTACAGGCCACACAATACTGTGATGAATAAATAAAATTGTGCTTACGAAAACGTAACTTCAGCAAAGGCCCAAGATGTTGAGGACGACTCAAGTACCCTAATTTGTCGTGTGAAATGCCACACATGAGCATATGTGGACGAGTAATCTGATGTCTCACCCTGACATACAATTTCATAGTCCTTGTAATTTCCCTACTAACTTATGAACCCATACTTACGCTACACATGCGGGTAGTGATTCTATTTTAAGCAATACACGTGTTCCAACATTTAAGCATGTCGTGCAGTATTACATAAACATAGGCGTATTACATTTTACGTAAATATTCATCTTGTATACAACATAGAATTTTGGCAACTACACTCGAGAGCAATAGTTATATTGAAGATCGCTACTTCATATTGTCGTAACGCAGATAAACTGCTACTTTTACGTTACAAAACGATATTTGAAACTAAGTGTGCTTCACTAACTTTTGCTTACTGCTAATGCATCCTGCAGTGTTGTAAAGGTAGCGTACACCTGCACGACTTCAGTAGATACGCTTTTGTACGTCTGTTCAGGCATTTATTATCATTACCCTTGCGAAAATTTGCGTAGCAAATAAAATAACGAAAAAATCTTCTAACTGAGTGTTTTGTTTCAATAGATTAATAACAGACTTTTCAATGTGCCTGTATCTGTATAAATAATAAAAGCATAAATATAAAAAAATTCAGGGCCGCTAAGCATTTATAAAGATCTGTAGAAAAATACGATAAATGTATCAAAGAAAGTTACAAAAATTGGTGTGTGGAAAAGATAAGAATCGATAGTCATGTGTCAAATTTAGGTGTGTGTATGCATATAGGCGTGTACTGCGCGTCATTTTGTTTTTATTGTATTAGCGTTTGTACAGGCGATATATGGGGAGGAATTTCGTCTCGTAATAAGTTATAATTGAGTCTGTGAAAGTTGGCGACACTCGATCTTCATTTATTATGTCTATAAAGAGTGAATTAAACCTATGAATATCGTAAACATATATTACGAACCGAAAATATTTTAACGAGCTTGACGGCACATACTATTGGCGAATTAATTAATTACCAACCAGTGATTGTCTTTTGCATTTATCTTAATAATGAATCTTTCCAAAAGCCTGACGCTTCTATTTATAGTGAAAAGTTTATGTTACATCACTTTATTGTACGTGAAAAAGTAAGAACATTAAGACCTCGTGAAAAAAGGAAACAATACATTTAAATATATCCCTTCAACAACTTTCGCAAATAAACATGCAATTATAGTGCTCGTAGTAAATCAATTTTCGGATGGTGTATTACCATTCCCATACTTTAGTAACATTTTTTTTTTATATAAACATACAAACTCAACAGAGAATTCCATGGGTATTTACAATTTCTCTTGGTAAAAGTACGATGTAAGAAGGAGATCAATACTGAACCGACTGTTTAAAATTTGTATTCGGATTTCTCGACTCCTTTCTTACAGCGGAACCGACAAAACCGGGCTCCTATCTTCCCCGCGACCCCGCACCCCTCCCACCAGGGGGGGCACAGAGGCCCTCCATTGCGGCCAGGAAAGGGAAGAATAACCTCTGCCGCTGCCTACGAATTTCCGATTTGTATTCACCCCTCAGGCATATTTATTGAACGGCGGGGCCTCCCTAACCACCTGTCGACTCCCCGATGTAGTTCTTGGAAATCACAACCCCCCGCAGATTTGCCACTTCGCTGAGACTTCTTCGCAGCCCAGAGCAGAGTCTAACGTGTCGGCATCTTCCCTCGTGCACGGAGAATAACATAACAAGCTGGAGTGAGTTATGTATAACGATGAACACACAATTATATTCCGGCTACCAAGCATACGCTACTGTGAACTATATGGAATTAAAAATATTAACTGTATTAAACGTTGGATCGTTTAACTTTAATCTCGTGAATTAAGTCATGCCGCAAGACTCTGCAACAGAAGGGCAGGAAGCTAGTCGCATACATCATAGGCGTCCTGTATTTCTGTGATAATATTCTCAAAGACGTATATAAATTAATGTTGTATGATTTTTCATGTATTATGGGAAATTTAATACCAAAGTAGAGAGGTAAATAGAAACTTTCCTAATTTATTCCAAGTATAAGAGATATTTACAAGGCGCTACCTTGAAAATTAGGAGACAACTGACACTAATAGTGCACAAAATAGGTACTTCAGCAGGCCAAGTGGGGTTTAAACGTGCTTCGTAGTTCCGCTTTAAAATAGAGCAGAAAGTTCTCTATTAATAAAACCTTTAAGGTACTTTGAAGATGAGTTTTATATATATCCATCCTACTTCATATGTTGTTTATATACTGTCTGCAATTTTGCAAGACAGCATCATATAATAATTAAACTTATATAACGTCTCAGGAAAGTAAAAGCGTGATAGAACTGGCAAATAGAAGCCTCATTTCTCATAAATGACATATCTAACATCATCATAGTCGTCGAGAGGGAACTTTCTGATGTCCGAATGACTACCAAGCCTACGACTTCGGAGTAAATAATGACACAGGCAGGCGAAGAAGGAATTCGACTATAAGTTCGTAAATATTGTGTGTAATTTAATAAAGTTGAGAAATACAGTTTCTGGTACACGAATTGATTTTCTTTTGCACAATTTTTACAAGTTGATTCTGCCATGCAGATTATTTTAAAATGTACATAAATCAGGAGCTTTCATTATTCCCCCCAACATTTCACAGTATAGTCTCCAGAGTATACTGTGTATATCGCATGATTACTTCGTCGCGATATAGTACGACGCGTTAGCAAGAATTTTCCTTTCTTGGAACACGGTCGCTCGTGAAGGGACCACGACGACTTCATTTTGTTACTACGTAGGCAGCGCTCTTATTGGTGCATAATTTTGGCACGGAAAATATGACTGCGCTGAGACCACACGGAACATTAGTTTTGTGAGCGAATGAGAACAGTGAAGGCAAGGCCATGCCTTTACATGTAAATATAATAAATGCTTTCACTTAAAAATATATATATTATACCCGTAAGTAACGTGCATATGTTGGTATATCTAGAGAATTGTTTATTTTTTCCCCTTTTACAAGTTCACATTTTGATGATTTCAAAGTGTTAATTCCCTTGCAATAATGGTTCCTCAGTCGACAACTGCATACATTTCGTGCGGTTACAAAGATACACCTAGCCACTTACAACATTACATTTGTAATCATATATTAGGATTCCACCCATTACAGTAGTTGCAAAAGATTTTCTGGATATATCTGACATGAAAATGATCACATTTGTCTTATGGTTTTTACTTTTCGGAGAACGTCAATTGCGAAATACAGTGAGGCAGGATGCCGGGTTTCGTGCATAACAAACTTATATCAAATGAAAATTTCAGCATTATATTTCCGTAACGCTGTTCAAAAAAACTAAAACAGCATTTAAGTTTAACGGCATGTTATATGAAGCACATTACCAATTTGGTTTGAAAACTATGGTTTAGAAGATCTTGTTTGTAAATGTTTCACTGTGTTGTTATCGCAATATATGTTAGAGGGAAGCTAGGTGACTATATTTCTTGGTTACCAGAACATAGTTACCAGAAAGAAGGCTAACACCCCTTGCTTAATATACATAGTAACTTTGTTGTAGCAAGCACGTGGACTTAGTGGGTTTAAGCAGGACGTCTAAACGGAGGGCAAACTTTAAATCACAGAAGAATGTAAACAGTTTTTATGTTGTTTTCTTTCATTTTGCCTACCTTTTTCTCGAGATATATGTTTGGTTTTCTCACAAAGTTTCGTCATAAGTTTTGGTAACTGCCTCTCTAAGGTATGCCGTAACCAAGAGGGCTCGGAAACGCGAGCAGAGTTGGAACATAACTATCCCTCCTTTATAGCACCCAGAGGAGTCATTTAGTACACACTTCTCTGCGAAACAGTAATTGGTCTGCCAGAGTCTGGTTCATTCGTGAGATGCCTGGTCAGGTTCACTGGTCGAGGTTCAGCCATTAAGTAATGGAATTGGTGAGGAAAACGTCGTTTAGTGGCCGATATTAAAACGCAGCTTCTATCTGGTTCGCCATTCTTCCCTTCTCAGCCCATGGACCGATGAATTGGTATCTTCCACAGTTCAAAATAGCGCTGCAACTCATCATATGTCCTTTTCCGCCTCTTAAACACACTGAAAATGCGTTCCTTTAAACACATTTTTCTATTTGGGGAACATTTTTACGTTTTGTCACATATTGCAAAGCTGGGGTTTTGTCGAGTTAAATGATTGTCTTGGGCAACGTTTCTGCACACACTTTTGTTACTTAAAACTGATCATGGACCATTTGAATGACTGTCTTCTTGTCCATTTCTGTCGTGACTGCGGTCATCGGAACACTCAGACGAACATTTCGTTAATGTTTTGTGATTATCAGGAGGTTCTCCATCTTCCACCTGGACCCGTGGCGGTTGTCGCGGCTAGAGTACTCGTCTTAAAACAAGGCGAACCTGGTTCGATTCCCAGCGGGATCACTGCTGGATTTTCTCACGTGTAAATCGTGCCGAACGATGCCGCTGGCCGGCGGGTTTTTCTCGGTGGTGTCCCGTTTACCTTGCTCTTGCGTTCTGGCGCTTCTCCATTTCCACCTTGCTTCACCTTCATCGGCTAACATGACAGCCCCAATTCATCTTCCTCCTCCTCCTCCAAAACGTTTGTAATCGTTTGTGCCGTACATACACTCGCGAACGCAATACAGAATAATCACCGTAAACTTTGACATTTTCAAAACGTCTTTTGAAAACATTTGTAATTTCCATTGAAAAAAAATTCCCCAAGCTGCTTGATATTTGCATAATGATCCCAGCAAGGCAACACAGCAACTATTTCCTTCGCCGGAGCCCAAAATGCGAACATAGCCACGCGGAGATGTGGGCTGCCTGACTGTTTACTCCAGAAGCATCAAGGACACATACCTGACCTTTTCTTCGCTCCCAACAAAGCGTCAACGAGACCCGTACTTACGATCCACACTGAGAGAAAACAGAACAAAATATTTGATTCTATGGGGTCACAAATACATTTAGTTGCCCTAACCAAATATATTGTTGAAAAAAAAAAAAATTTGAAAAGCAGCACAATTACTTTTGTTCATCTAACAAAATACGCGTTTGAATTTACAAATTATCTGTGTTCGGCGAAGAAAAAAAAAAGACTATCAACAATATATTTAGTTCATTCAACTGTATATAATTGTTTGTCCACGTGTTTGACTACCTTCGTTCGAAAATACAACTCGAGAGTTTGTTTGTATTTTTTGTGACAGTTGGGTAGTAACAGTATTTGCAAGTGCATTCATTGATGCATAATAATAATTAATAACACAAGTTTAACAGGAAACTGAAACGTAGGCTGTAGAATTTGAAATATATGTTTGCGCACCTTGTACAGTATTTGCATAATTTCTAATTATAAACATCCATATTTCATCAGTAGTCACATTAGCTGAGGTTACCAAGGGTTAGTGCTTGGGACGCATGTGATATAGGTTCGAGTGGAGCCAAACAAATCTGTAGTTGCCCCAATCAAATATTCTTCTGGGGCAGCGGAATATGAAGAACAAAATAATTCGATCTCGCCGACAAAATATATCAGCGCCCCTAAACAAACCAATAATTTGGTTGCGTGATTGTTTGATTCAACGAAACCTTTTTCTCAGTGCACAACTCGTGTACTTACCGTTGCGTCCTTGAAAACGCTCAGTGCTGCAGACGTAATGTTACGTTTCCTTAACTTAGCTTATCTGCGTGGAGTTCGCCGTGATACCACGACATCCTCATACTTTGAAGACGCGGTCGGAGAAATATTACTTCGTCAAAGAGCTTTCATCGGGTTCTCTGCGACTTGTCATTAAGGCAACAACACTCGACGAGAAAATTACGTAGCCCGTGTCCGAATTCAGGTATATACTTGCGTCCTTGCAAACTTCACTTACCCTCGGCACCAAACTTTATAAATTCGGACAGGCAGACTTGTTGGCTTCGATAACTGTTGTTAGCCGGCTAACCACTTTTAATTTACATTACTTGTATTCCGACGAAGGATTTGATAATAGCCGGAAGTTTAAGAGGTAAAATATAGTATTAAATAGTATTTCAGTAAGTTCAATTTGGATTGCTTTTTATTTAAGCTTCTGTAGGAAGGCCTAATTCGAATTTATTATTTAGATTTTTATTTTTAAGGTTAATCTTGCGATAATTATTTACTCAGTTCAAAATTCTGCGTCTACGAAGTATTAATGTTGCTCTATTAAACTTTAATTAAAATAATTATATCGGAAATCGATTGTAATATAATAATTGCCTCTCAGAATGGTGGAATATATTCCGCAAGTACGCGTGAAGTATATATCTTCGTTTACTTGCATACTTACAAACTTCACTTGCCATTCGGACAGCACTTACGACGTCCCTTTCGGGGACAGGTACGCACAAGTATGTACTTCAGGCGAATTCGGACACAGCCTTAAATGAGGAGGATGGATTTTGTACATTTACACGTAGGAAAGAATGTTTGATTGGGACGCTTACAACTCGGCATTGTATTGGTAGGGAGGCGGCCAATGAAGATTGCCTTACCGTATAGAAGACGTGTCCGTTGTATGAACCAATGGGATGGTTGTAAATGGGAATACAGAGGTTGAAAGAACTAATCGTTATTCAGTTGTGAATATAGGTGACTTATTTCTAGCTTTCCTTAACTGTCGTATATATATGCCGCACCTGACTGCACGATGTGCAGAACTCAGTATAAAGTGGTACACACTACCAATATTGTCAGGAAAGTACGATTTATATTGGTAGTATATGATAGAAAAACCTATACTTCTCGTAACATTGTACAATAGTTCTCGAGAATATACTTTTTTTAATATTAAAAGTATGTTAATAAGACTACGTATTTCAACCAAAATTTAAAAGTGTATTTATATTTTGAATTTTTTTATAAAACGTGTATTTTGCATAAAATAGCCCGCTTAGTTGAGCAGGGATCTCATTATATTTCCTTTCGCTGCATGAAATCAGAAATTATTATTAATGTATACAAACCTTTTTTAAAATTTATTTCACGCACATCTATTTCAAGCACGAAAATTATGAATCTTAAACTGAAATGAATGCTAAGTAAAATAATATTGTGTACATAAATACTAATACTTCTTTTCACATACAACCACAATTACTGTTATGACTGCCCTACAGACGAAGATTTTCTTGCATAATATGCTTTTTGTAACAACCTGAAATAAAACCTCTTAAAATTTTATTCAAAGTATGTTCTTATTAGTTACTTTTTAAATATTTTAATAAGTGTTTTCTAGCAGAATATTTTGCATTGATGTTAAATATTAATTCTTCTTTGGTATGCAGCATATCGCCTATCGTTCTAAAAATTTCATTAGCGCGTGTAATGTTTCATTGTGATCCACGCTCCTTCTACCTTATGCATGTAACCTGTGTATCACTCCAAAACCATTCGGAATGAATTGACCGATTCCAGTAAATATTCTATGTAGGTATGATAGCAACAGTGTGGTTGAAAAGAAAGAAATGGCATGCCGTGACTTTCATTGCAGAATTTTCTGCACTGATTTGTGTTTGTGTCTGTGAGAAAGAGAGAGAGAGAAAGAGCCTCGAGTTAATCTATAGAAGTTGCTGCTCGCATGAAGTAGGTCAGGCAGTGTTTTTTGCAAGCAAAATATTACGACTTTGTGGCACACAGCATATTCTATACCCTCATATTACTGTCTAACAAGCTTATATTGCTTCAATATTGCTCTCATGGGGACCATTACTTAAATGAACCGCTGCATGTTATATTCTCTTCATAAAGATTTCAAATTATTAGCTATGGGTCTAAGATTTTATCAATATTACTACATAAAATATTGCACGTTGGTTAGTAAAGGGTTCAAATTTACAATTTCGAACTAGGTTGTACAATATTATATTCATCAAATACCAGCTAAAGTAATATGAAGTAAAATTTTCAGAGCTATTAAGTCAAGCTGTTACGTAACTCAGCGCTTTTTAGCGAAAGCTGACAGCAAAAAAAGGAAGTGATATGATTACTCATTTAGCATTAATTAATTATATTATGTAAATTTTCACATCAACTTTGAAACCGACGTTGTCAGGAAATTCCAAGACGCCTTTTATACTGCGCCAGAGAATTTTCTTTTTAAATCCATTGCAAAACGACAAGGCAAGAAAACGCTGTACTCCACCAGGCATGTAGAAGTTCGTTTATTATTCTGTGATACAACTAATTTGCATTTAAGAAGTTGAATCATTTGTTGATGAGAGAGTGTTGGCTGTGGTGTCCATGGCGATTACGTATGCATTTATAAGCATCCATTATTGCGGCAAATGGGCGTTGCCTCCCGTCTTATTTTCAACATAGCTTTTCAAGCTAACGTTACCAGCTAAGATCTTACGGCCACTTTACACGGTTCAATATTTCATTGAATTTAACGAACTGAATTCGACTTATTGAATACAGAAATTGAATTGAATTCAATAGAAAATGCATAATTACTTCAAAGTTTCGAACGATTTTTACACGTGCAGCTGTATTCAATAAATATTGAAGTTGCAACTGAAAACATATTCGGAAATATTGAAGTTAAATATACAAGTATTAATTTCAGTAATTTTTCTTTCAAACCTTTACAAATCATACAATCCATTAAAATAATTGGTTAACATAAAAGCCATTTTTATACGAAAATATAATTACATTGGATGGAATAAATATACATGAAAATATTTTTGCAGCTTCAATGCGCATAAATTACTGTATTATCATATTACACTTTATTGTTTTAAACATTCATACTGCTAATTATCTTTGAAGGAATATGAGCGGTTCAATTGCGTGAAAGAAAAAAATTACCGAGATTATAATGTCAGAGTGACACCACACACCATTCACGGAATTGAATGAAATAAATTGGAAAAAAATCTGAATTGAATTTTGATTGTGTGAAAGAGCTTTCAGAGTTTATGTATAGGTTATGTTCATCCTATACTTCACACAATCAAAATTATAGCTGCAGAAAATCAACTTCAGTGTCTCAACATTTAACTACTTTTCTGCCAATACGACTGTCATTAAAGAAGTGGATAGGATTTTGAAGTTCGAACACTATTTAGTAGTTTTATAAAATAAATATTGGCAAAAGCATTTTAATTATGTAAAAGTATTTGTTTTATGAAAATTAGTATATAAACGAACACGTCAGTATAGCAGGTGAATTAATGGGTTGTTTTAACAAGCCCTCGCTTGCTAGCCGCTTCGAGCACTGTACAAGGGCCAATTCCCGCTGTTCGTGTCTTGCAATACATTTCCTTGCCAACATCTTATGTGATTCTAAAGTGTAATGTAAATGCACGTACCGATGAGATGCATTGTTCTGCAGGTCGGATGGTGAGCACAGAAGATGATGTATAAGGAATTTAGTAAAAGTAGATGGTGGTATTCGTTTTTTTTTAGCTAGTTCCCGGGTAATCTTTTGCCTGGTTAAGTATATGAGAGAACTAGGACAACCCATCATTCTACCTCTTCGTAACTTCACAGTAGGGGTAATATATTCCTGCAGTTGATTCTCGTCAGACATTCTCTACACCCAGGCGTTTCCATCGGATCGCCAACACATGGGCACTTCGAAGGATGCCCTTCTATTGTCTCAAGAGTTCGGTGGCGACGTGCCTCACTCACAAAACAAGTTCTGGTAAACTTCCTAAATTGAATGGGGAGTTTTTGACCGATATATCGTATGGAAATAAAACCACACACCAGGCCACAAATATGGAATGTTTAGCGTCGCTACTACACACATTTGTGAAGTTACCTACGCATTTGATAGTTCCCTGAGAAAATGTAGAAACGCTAACATGAATGTATGGGAAATAACTTTACCATTTGCGCTTTGTCACTCTACGTATACACTCGTATAGTTAATTTGCGAATAATTATGTTTATATCACTTTGAGCAACGGGTCGTTATTTTGTGGAGTGATGTTGGGCTTATGAAATGCAGCTTATAGACCAAGTGTAATTACTTATACAGAAGCTAAAATATCCATCAGCTTGATCCAAGGGACACTATCACGCATACTAGCTGCATGTTGTCGGAAACAATTTCAGATCATAGGGACTTGCTTACTGTTATTCCATATCGTGTGTTTTTTTAAATGGTGAATATGGAGGAAATTACTTTCGTTGAACAAAATTTTTGTACCTGAAAAGACGTTTGGTACCAATCCACTCTTGTTCGAATGCCGTTTGAAAATTATTCATGTGGGTGAAATTGTGAAATTATATAGGACCTAAATGTAGGGTAAACGAGTGTATTGTCATGACCTGTTTTCACTAGTTTCTGGAGACCGAAGAACATACGGGCTGAATTCATCTGATGGATGTCATGATCACTGTCGGCACTTTCTGAGGCTGATTGAAAGTATCTGTCGATCGTTTTAAACCAAGTCTGGTGGTTTGACATTTCCACTCACCAGAGTTTTTGACTGCACAATATGTTCGTGATGTCTACCAACTGAGTCTTGGGTGGTGAGTTATGAACAACCTCGATGGTTTTCTTTTCGCCGCATCGTGCACTGATAAGCAGCATATTTGTATTTGGCCTCAAATCTCTCGGATAGAATGGCCTTATATGTAGACTTCAATAATCGTTGCTAAGTTCACATCTTTTTTTCACACTGACAAGTTTAGCTGCTATACACGCCGACTTAAAATTTGAGGCATACTCTTATATGGTCATGAATTATACAGACGATCTTTCCTAATTTCCAGGAAGGTAAATGGCTGGTATAATTAATCAAACGTTGCGGAGTTAGTATTTAGTGATTTTCGAAACAGTTGGCATTGCCCGGGTATTATTACATTCATGGAAAACTTTATTGTGGGAGGGAGAGATGTTGGCCCAGTGGGCCACCGGAGCCCATTTTGTTCTATGCAGCATTTTAAGTTGCGCGTTGAAGTGTATCAGTGCCAAATTTGGTTCAAATCAGTCAAAAATTTTAGAATCGTATAGAGAACAAAATATTACTTAAAAACTTTGAATTACATATATGTGTGTGTGTTCGCATATATCCAATATAGACGATGTCTTGTGAGTTTCGTAGTGCCATTTGCGAATTATAAATAAAAATGTTGATATCTTCAGCGAATAATCGTGTATAAAAGCTCTTGCAGGAAATCGTTGGAAATTAACTATACGACTTTTAAAATTACATATCACCATGAATTTTCCAAAGTAATTTCACGTTTTGTAATGAGCTCAAAGGCTGCAATAAAAAATATTTTCCCCCGCTTCCGCCAGCAGAGGAATTATTTATCATCATGACCGGTTTCTAATGCACGAAAATAACTTATAAAATGACACGTCACGTTTCAAAAAGTACACAAAAAAATGGTATTTAATTTAACGTTCATCTATAGTTTAAACGGCCTAGTCCAAGGACAATCAACTGTTCTTGCGAAAAGCACAAATAAATTTTTTGTGTAACTAACAGCCAGAGTTTGACGCTGTAATTAATCGTAATCGGATGTATCGGGCCGATTCAGAATAATTATGACGTTAGAAATGTAGAATAAGGACGTGAAGAGAAAAAAAACATGTTGCGTTGTAATGTCTGTACCGCCAACCTATGGCCGTTAAAATTTAGCAAAGCTTATGCACGTTTGATACCCAGCACAGGATACGCCTATAAAATTGCATGGAAGGATTAGCGCGAAAGTATTTATCGTAAGAAGATTATATAAGGTACCTGCCACGGTCTTAAAAGGGGATTTGTACGTAAGCCGGCTATTAGAATACAAGTTCAAGGGTTCCTAACTCTGCGTGGATGCTCGATTTGCCTCATTTATCTCGTTTTTACGAGAGTAGAATTTATGCCGGACGTAATTTTACTTAAAAATTATCCAGCAATTTTTCATATTTTCATTATAGATAAGTGCGACAGAACACGATGGCGAAGTTACAGCTGATTGAAGGTGGATAAAGTCACCCCCACACATGGTTGGCTCATTGTTTAAACCCATGTCCCAAATTGTAGACGGTTTGATCAACGCTCTAGCGGAGAGAGAGTTTTTCAGACCTTTTCCTGTACAATGTCACAGCGTGGATGGTTATACGTTCCGCCATTGCTCCATCCGTACTTCATAGTAACTCACTTGATTGCTTTAAACATTGTGAAGCTTCTATCTAGCGAAGACTATTTCTTTTAAGAATTGCCTATAAATAGGAATTTATATTTTATTACGAAAACAGATTAATAATACACTGTTAAAAATTTCCGTATATTTACGGGAATGTTTTACGGAAATGTACTGTGTATATACGGAAAGGCAATCCGTAATGACGAAAAACGGAGTTAAGTCCGTAAATACAAAATATGGAGAGTCTCCGTATTCCCTTTGGCTTCTAGTTACGGGGACGAACAATGCCGATTCTACACAAAGCTTTCTTCGCCACTGCAACAAGAAAATTATCGTTTCTGCGGCGGTTAAGGTTATCCACGCGACTATGTCGTATTACTTCAAACATTAAAAAATAGTATCAGGCATCTGTAACATTTGGCAACACTAAACATACACTGGATTTAATAGAAACTGAATTTTTCCTTTTGTGGTTTCAATACAAATATAAAAGTAATACCACAATTCCCAAGTGAGAGTTGTAGGTGAATGGCTAAAGTCGTGGACTGGTGATAATTTCACTCAAATTCAAATCTCGCTTAAGTACAAAATATTTCAACTTATTTAATACAATTTTTACACACAGCAGAACACCCATGTAACGAAAATTAAAGACATTGTCATAATCCCTTTTTATTTTAAACGGAAAGTACAGAAAACTAACATGGAAAATAACGGAGCGGTTCCGTGAAATTTACGGAAAGTCCGTTTCTGAAAATCAACGTGTCTGTGATTTTACGGAGAGTTTACGGACACTTCTGGATAAATTTTTACCGGCACTTTTCTGTAAAATGAATGAATTTTTTTTTTTTTTAACTGTATACCCACAACACAACTTACAGAAACTAACTTGGTATAACGCAATTGAGAATTTGCATTTTACGAGATCTGCGTGGAGGAAATAGGCTCGAATCTCTATCAGTGCATGTTAAGAGGAATATAAAGGTCAGTGGAAAAACGAAACGTGTGTTGGGAGGAGACAGAGGTAATTTTGAAGAGGTTTCTGCACTGAGGAAAAGGTTTCGTTGAATCAAACAAAATTTGTCCGGGGCAACCAAATTATTTGTTTGTTTAGGGGCAATGAAATATTTTGTTGGTGAAAACAGATATTTTTGTTGTTCTCGTTCGGTTGCCCCAAACTGTAAGATTTGGTTGGTGAAACTAAAGAACTGTTTGGCTACACGTACATTAAACAGTTTGGGCCGATATATAAAAATGTTACATGTTCGGCCGAGTTTCGAACCCTGGATCACCTGCGTCCGAGCGCTTTGTCTTAGTAACCTCGGCTAATTTGGGCAAGGTGCGAGAACAAATATTTCAAGTTTTACAGATTCGCTTGTCAGTTTCTTGTTACATTGTTTTATTAATGTGTTCATACGATTGTTAAGCATTGACAGATGCACTAACAAACACGGTTACTATCCTTAATGCGACAAAATTACAAACCAAGTCTCGAGCTGTATTTTCGAACGAAGACAGCCAAATGAGTGGCAAAAAAATATATATACAGTGGATTCAATAAAATGTTTAATTGAGAGTCTAACTTATTTTGACCCAATACAGATATTTTGTTTATTCAAACATATATTTTGTTAGACGAACAAAAGTAATTATGTTGCTTTTCAAACTTTGTTTGCTCAACAATATTTTTGTTAGGGCAACTAAATATATATTTGGCCCTATACAAACAATTATTTTGTTCGATTTTCTCTCAGTATACATATAAGCCACTTAATTCACTAACACTATTGCAAATTATCTCTTTAAACAACAGGCAAAAAATGCAGTTTTAATTATACGTTATACGATTTCCTCAATTAACATATCATCGCATGTTGCTGAAAACGTTATTTTTAATTATTAGTTGAACGTAAGCATTTTAACAGTGGAAATTTATTATGTCGCTGAAAAAAAATCATTTCAGAATACCCACAAAATTAAACTATTTACATAACCTTAAAATTATGGAATTCCCAAAACTCTTAGATTTTGAACTCGGTGCAAAATTCACAGAAGAGATTACGTTTCAATATCATACTAGTCCCATTCGCCAGTTTCATTAGATTATACACATTCATCCGACTTGGCTGTCAAAATATCGAATTAACAATTTATTTTCATACAATGAATTTTTCGAATTCTTATCGATGTGGCAAGCTGCTATGCTGATTTTATATAACATTGACGTTAAAATATTTTATTTACCTATTAGATAACTGTTTGGCATGCGATTTTATTAACAATAATTTGTTTTGAATACAAATAATTCATGCATGTAGGTAATTAAAAAATAATTTCATTTCATTTCGACGTATAACCAAATAATTTATACAGTCTCATATAACACACTTCATAACACAGACGTGTATAAAAATCTCCTGCAACATAACTTAATTGAGGCAATACGCTTGTAAGAATTTTCGGTTTTGTCTATTATTTCGTAACTGTTTTACATCGTATTATTTTTTATTTTGTAAAATTGTTGTTTACTATCTTTATATGTACCCAACTTAAAGACATTAATTGTAAATTTATATATTTGCAGTTGCGGAAATAAAAGTTTAACTGCCAGGCACTAGTGGCAAAAACTTTTGAGCCACGTATTAAGTTCGTCGGAATTGAAAATATTTGGTTTCTCTGAAGTAAAGCGAAATAATTTTTAATTTTCTTATTAGCATTCTCAATTAACTCCTAGGGAATAAAATTTATTTACAATGACAGATAAATAGATTACTCGCTACGATAAAAAAAATGTTTGATCTTTCACAAAACCAACAAATATAAAGTATCTGAGAAGTTTCTGACTCTCTTAATATATTTTAACGATTGTACTAGTTCACGTATGACATGTTGCAGAACAGGTAAATCATGGTCGGTGCTGTGAAATGTAAAAACCTAGCTGGCACTTAGGCAGGCGGCATATTTCCCTGGACAATGCTATTGGATGCTGCTGGCACTCCAAAATTGGATCATTTGCATCTGCTCCTAACATATACCCACTGCAAACCATTTTACAGGCCACAAACTGCAAGTTGTTACAAGAAATGTTACTTTTCACATCAAACTTGTACTGTTCTGCAACACCTGAAACGAAAAATTAATATGTATGTTACGGGGTTAACTTACGATTGCGGCGGAAAAATTTACGTCACACTTTCGTACAGTGCCTTTGTATGGTTTTCCTACGTTTTCCCCAGTTACAAATATAATTCAAATTTGAAGATGGACTGTCAAAATTTACGTATGCGAAAGCGTGAAATCTATTTTCAGACATTTGTCACAAATTTTATTTTGGTTCTTAATGAAAAGGCTTTTTCCCGGACATGTCCACTTTTCACGGTTAAAATTTATTTCCGTGTGGAATTTCAAAATTGGGTTTTCTCGTTGGATACAATCAATAGGCAATAAGAACGACCTTTCAATTTTTTTTTTACGCGTGTGCAAAACCTCCGCGGCGTAGCGAGAGTCTTGTGTTTCCAACACAACTACTTTGTGCACGTGTTGTGTTCGTGCTCTGCGAAACTCCGCAAAAGAAATGCATACATCCTGTCGAGTGACAACAAAAGGACTCTTATTTAAGAATAGGTGAACATGATTTCCAAGGTCAATGCATGGCAGGTAGACCAGGTACGCTAGGCTCTGTGGCAAATAAAGGAGGACATTCGCCATAGCTATCCATAGTTAAATGTATATTCCAGCAAGTGTGTCCTTTTATTTTGTTCTAGTAATGGCCAATTTTATGTTATTTTAAACAAAAATGCTCTTGTTCGAACCGCGATTGTGTTAGGTCTCCAATGGAAAAAAAAATGGAGACAGTGTTGTCGAATCTTATTTAATGTAATTTTAAATGATTAATTACACTTAGTAAATAATACTGAGACATGGCGTATTAAAAACAAGGGGTTTTTATAACTTTTTAAGTATTATCATTAGCGCATAGGAAACAGTACTATCGATTTATTCGTTTTTAATTATCTGGCTTCCATTCTGTCGTGTCTGGTAAAACTGCTGTATTTGAGTGCGTTTATTTGTTGTGTTGTCCCATTTTGTTCCTACAAGTTTTGTCTGTGTTGTCCTATTTTTCAGGCAGGTTCCTAACCGGTGATGTTTTCTGCGTGTTATCTGTCTGTCGTGTATAGGCTATTCACGATAAAATGAGCACTTTTGAAAGCCCTACTTAAGATATACTTGTATGCATGTTGTGTATTACTCCGTCTTATGTAAGATTAATATTGTCATGGGCGTCATCACTTTATTATCCGTCGGTCAAGTGAAACTGTGAAATTATTAGAAAAGTAAACATTTGACAAATATGCTCATTTTTACACTTCGATGCATAAAAAAATGAAAGCGAAAGAAATAATTTCAGAACTACTTTCTCATCCATCGTTACCAACTTCACTGGGCGCCCGTCACTCAGGGCGACCGTTAAAATATATGCGGGTGACTCTTTTTTAAGGTTGACTTCAAAAGTGCTGACTTTATCGTGAATAGCCTCTATACATATATATATTTTCGTAGCTAGTCGCTGCCCTGGTTTTTGACTATATTCCCTCTTGGAATTTTTCAGTGTTGTATGCATTTTAATTTTCTCGTCCATAAGTTGCTTGTCTTTTTTGAGAATTTTTTGAGCTCAGTCTGGTTTTTTTTATTATAGCAGACATCTGCATCCCAATGGCGAACGTCCAAATATCTACATCTATCGTCCATTCCCCATTGGAAGCAACTTTCTCGGAGCCCTGCTAAATATCTACTTGCAGGCCCGTTTTGTATCCTTCCGCCAAATGTATACAAACATTGCCATGTGACTGCCATGTAGCATCTGTCAAAATCAATGTATACATTCCATCGTGTGTGTACATATGTTCGTATACTTTCGCTACACTTAAAAATTAACATTGAAATGCGACTTTTACTCTTATACCTGCCAAATGAGTTGTTTACTGTTTACAGCTTTTCAAAGAATCCTGTCTTATTCCAAAAGCCATTCCGTATGAATATTCACAGTTTAGGCCTCTAACATTATTTAGGTGAGCTTTATGACGATTTAAAAATGCCTGAATTGAAGAAAGTTCTTACGATTATTTTACATTAACATATTTGTTCTCCGCGACATAGCTCAATACATGTAATACACGTTAGTATTTTGCCGCGACTGTGTTTAACACTGTTGCAACTGCGAGGTAAAGGGCTGTACTAATTGTAATTATAATTTTGTAACTGATATGTGTTGGGTCATCATTTCTCTAAAAGGACGGCCTTAGTTGGAATAAATTATAAAACGAAGGAACAACCAGTGAAAAAGGCACATTAAATTCAATCTCGCAAATCATGTTGCTCATTTTTGTCATACAAACGTTAAAATATAGCGGTGAACATGCACACAGATAAGCCTACGATAACTTTTATTCCACTCTTATTTCTATGTATTGCTACTTACTGGTTATTAGATTTACTGAAATTTATCGGGCTAGGGTTAGAATTTTTCTTCTGGGATTGTGGCAAATTACGTTACACGACTGTGTTTCAAACCCCTTAGGGCAAAGGTACAACTTTGTGATAAATAAACAGACGTGGATGGAGATAAATAACCTCGTCATAAAAACAGTTCACATTTAAAACGTATAAATAGTGCTAATCAATTATTTGAAATCACGCACACACACAGGGCCAGCGTATCGACCACGATTCACAAAGGCACGTCATTTCACATACGCAATGATTAACAAAACACACCTCACAGTATATGTATTACTGTAGTAAAAACTCGGATTTATCACAACATTGTAACTTGTCTAGGAAGGTTTAAAAAACACAACGTCTACAAACGTGATGTGGCAATTTGAAGTATTTTTCGGAGTTAGAATAATTTACGTTTCGTTTGACAAAAAGCAACACGCCATGTCATGGCTCATCACGTCTGCCAACTTCACTAGGTAACTGCCCCGCCATCATATCTAAATATATTAAAATACGTATTCAACCATTACAATCTCTTTTCAGTTGAAAATTTCAAATTCAAAAATCATTATTTTGCTGTAGTAAGTATGAAATATGCTACCATTGAAAGCATATATATTTTCCTTGAATACTAGTGAAGTGAAATTTCCCGAGTGTGAAAGAGACGAAGAAAGAGAGAGAGAGTGCGACAAGCCTCGCCAGCAGACAGTTTTTCAATTGCTTTCTCGCTCGATAAAACAATACAGTACCATTACGGCCTACTCACGACATTTTCCGCTGTTATTTTAAACTGTAAAAATTTTGATATGTTGCCATCGGGGCTACTTAAATATTTAAATATTTCAATAGGCACCGTTTGATTTACAGATAGTATTCCAAAAAAACTAGGTTAAAATAATATTTTAACAGTGAACTATTTCTTACCGATCGTTGCCAACACGTCGCTGATCTCGCTGTTGTTAATTCATATTTAAAAAAGAAATAAATATTACAAGTTATAGAAGATATTAAGGTAAAATTCATTTAATCAATAATACAGTATTCTAAAGTTAACCACGGTGTTATATATTCCTGGAATACAGGTTATTGAAAAACAGGTGACATGTTATGCCTAGAGTGTTTTTTCAAAGGATGATTTTCATAAGTCGCTTCCAATAGGGAATGGACTATAGTCATTCACCTCCGTTGCGCTATTCATTCAAAGATCAAAGGGTGAATATATGTTATCCGACAACAATACTCTTCGCTGATTTTAGATTTGTTTTCTTTTAGGTATAGTTCTTTTATAAAAAATGAAAACAACATTTTCAATCAAATTAACGAAGTAGGTATAGCCGCAAACTGCTTTTTAAAACGCCTATTTATGTTCCGTCCAAAGCAGATTCTCTTATAATCAATGAAAACAGATTTTTTCATTAAATTATTGAAGTATGTAAAGCCACAAATGGCATTCTCAAATACATATTTATGTTCAATAGCTCTTATAAACGATGAAAATAAATTACTGAATTAAATTAATGAAGTAGGCGAAGCCACAAACTGCCTTTTTAAAATCGGTGTTAATGATCTATCCGAAGCAGGTTTGAAATCCATAAATAGTTCGCATGATTTCGGTTTATTGCCGCGGGCGTAATATTTAGGTCGAGAGATTACGAGAAAGAATTTAAATTCATCTGCTACATATTCCAATTATTTCAGTACGTATAATGCTAAAAGCGAATCAGGATTTGATTAGCAAGAATAAAAATATCAGTTTGTGATTAAGTTTATTGCGTGGCACACGTTATTAACGAAATATACGAACGCGACGCTGAATTTTGTAATTCTCTATTTGACTTTGCGTAAGAGAAGGTTAATTAATATTGTAACACAAAGCCTAACATTTCCAGTGCGTAGGCTATTTTTTCAAAAGACAGTTATGAACGTAGTTTAAATTAAATTTATAAATATCACACGCTATGATTTGTAGTTTCTTTTGACTTACAATTCAAACGAATACAATGTAAACGAGTGTGATATATGACAAAACCATTGCAATAAGTCAAATACTAATTAAATTAGACCACCTACGAAATAAATTTCCGGAGCTGTAGTTAAAAGCAAGCTATTTTCTTGAGAACCTTAAGTAGTGGTACTCGAGTAAGTGAGTGAGTGAAGATATTTGAGCGGCTCTTAACATCGAGATATTGAGAGCCGATGGGGATCAAGTGAGGTGAGTATGGAGCGGCGCCGGAATGGAAGAGTAGGGTGAACGGGAGATCCCCGAGAAAACCCACCGACTAGCAGCATCATCTGGCACGATTCCCACTTGCAAAAATCCGGAGAGAACTGGCCGGGGATTGAACACGGTTCGCCTTGGTGGGAGGACAGCAGGCTAACCACTCAGCCACCGTGGTCCCCATTATATAATTATCTACTCAATTAGTAGTGGTGTATTAGTATTTTTGCTGGAAAGAAATTTCGACCTGACTTCCTGGTCTATTATGATAACTGTGTCTTGTCATTTCCTTCATAAAATTATGAATTACATTAAGAAGTGAACAATAGACCAAAACAAAGCATTTGTCGAAACACAAAGCGCAAGCATTCGAATATAAACAAGAAGCTAGTGATAAATATTGAGCTTACTTACCCCCACATGGGTGCAGATAAATATTGAGCTTACTTACCCCCACATGGATGCAGATAAATATTGAGCTTACTTACCCCCACATGGGTGCAGATAAATATTGAGCTTACTTACCCCCACATGGGTGCAGATAAATATTGAGCTTACTTACCCCCACATGGATGCAGATAAATATTGAGCTTACTTATCCCCACATGGGTGCAGATAAATATTGAGCTTACTTACCCCCACATGGGTGCAGACAAATATTGAGCTTACTTACCCCCACATGGGTGCAGAGAAATTTTAGTGAATTTTGTCATCGTCATTAGATACGAAACCAGAATCATGTGATGCAGTACCAATACAGTTAAAATACACGAGTCAATTACCCGGGATTCGAATTAAGAAAAACTCGTAAAAATTATGATAGCTTGCAATCAACTGCATCACGGAGGTAGGATTCGGGGCATCAATTTTGAATGTAATCAGTCTAATATTTTTAATGATAGGGTTAGGTAACCTGACATATTTTAACGTCTATAATTTTGATAACAAGTGTCTGGGCCACAAAAACACATACGTTAACGTGGCCTACGTTACGCCACTTGTGTGAAAAATTTGGTGGAAATAGATTTATTGGATTCCGAGATATGGCGTAAAAAATATATTTTTTTTTAAACAGGGATATTTGATAAAACCTGCGAAAAAAGAGTTTCTGTATAACATATGTCCATTAGATACTATCAGCATAAAAAGTTTAATTGAAATATGTTTTGAAAATTCGTAGATACAAAACTCTGAGCTAAATAATTATATGGCCACCATTCTGAAAATACGTGTGCATGACCTTCTCAAAGCTCATCATTTTACATGGAATGTCATAATGCTACTTAATTGTCAAATTGGGTAGAAATCGATTGTTTTTACTGAGAGCGCATTATTTCAATTTGTTAAGTGATACTATTTTACAAAATGGTGGACAAAAGAGCTTTTGTGTGTGCACATTTGATTGTTGTAATATATAAAAGTTTCGTTTGAATTAATTACATGGTTTAGACTATATAGCATACAAATAAAAATAGCCACATGCCGCCATTTTGTAAATAAGTGTGTGAAATACCTAAAAGATATCTGTTAACATCACCTACCGGAATACGACTCGTTTACCATGTTTGGTAGGAATCGGTCAACTATTTACCGAAATATAGAATAAAAATTTGATTTATTTGTGTGGCACAGTCTCACAAAATGGAGTACAAAATAGGCTTTTTGTAGACACATTTGATATTTAGGGTACACTCCCAGCATACAAAATTGAGTTAGATTTTATTACAAGGTTTCGAAGATATAATATACTATGCTAAAATAGATATATGGCCGCCATTTTGAAAACAAGTGTCTTACACACTTGAAACACATTTGTGCATATCAACTGCTGCTGTGATACTTTTTCTTTGTCATACTTGGTAGCAATCTGTCAATTGTTTCCCCGAGATATTATACAAAAGTTTTAATAATTATTGTAACACTATCTTACAAAATGGCAGACAAAAGTTATTGTTTTTGGCTAAAGTGATTCTTGTAATAGATACTGCTAGCTAACAACATTTGTTTGAAATTGGTCAAACGATATGGTATGGATACCAAATAAACATAAAATATTTGTATAGCTGTCATTTTGAAAATAATCGCCTAATAAAGTTCAATTACGTACATTTAGCTGGCCTATCATAGTTTCATACGTGCCGAATTTGGCGAAAATTATTTGAGTAGATTTCGATTTATGACGTAAATCTCTATTATTTCATGTGGCGCTGTCTTCCAAAATGCAAAATGGGGGGGGACAACAAATATATTCAGCTCTGAATTAACTGCTTACAACTTGCGCTGTCAGCATTCAAAATTTGTTTTGAATCGGTAGAAAGGTTTTCGGGAAATAATACATCACCTTAAATTTTGAAAAAACAATAATTTTGATAGCGCCCGTTGTTGCCGAAAACTATAAAAGCCAAGCATCCTTCCTTATTACTACATGTGCTTGGTGAAATTCGGTTCACGCGTTCAAAAATTGAGAAGGGACGTAGGGGAATCACAGACACATAGACACACACACACAGATACACACAACTACACACCAAGAGACACGCAGAAAAGAAAGTGATATAAGCCTTTCTTTCCTTAGGAAAATAGGCTAAAAATAAATTAATTAAAAATTCGTGTTTGTAATGGATTCCCTGAAATATTGTCTGGAAATTAAAACATGACAAGAGGTTTTAATAATTGTTAATCATTAGAGGTTGTGATATTATAGTGTCTACACTGCATTACAAAGTTTTGCGTAAGTCATTCTAAACGCTTATAACAGCGCGCTTTCTTTCAATTTTGGTTTATGTTGGAAATTTGTCATATAACATTGCTCTCCTTTAACATACAAATGAATATAGTGTTTCACTCCAAAATCACGTATAAGCTTGTAAATTATTTACCAAACAGAACCATTAAAAACAAATTAATAGACGGTAATGTTTGCTCTCACACTAATAACCCCGTGTTTGAAACGCGATGTTTCAGTATTATTTTCAAGGTCGACTTAATGATTTAACCTTACATTAAATAAAGTTTGACACAACTGTCTTCATACATCTGCCACTGGAGAAATAACGCAATCGCAGTTCGAACAATAGAATTTGTGGTGAAACCGTATAATACTTTTCATTACTATTACTATATTTTTATACGAGGTTCGCGGTAAAATGAGCACTTTTGAGGGCCCTGCTAAAAATCGACTTGCACGCGCGTTGTGTATTCTTCTGCCTTGTGTAAAATTAACATTGCTATGGTCCTCACCACTTTATTCATGGGTCGGTCAGGTAAAAAGTGAAATCATTAGGAAGGTGCATACTATACAAATCTGCTCATTTCTAAACGTCGATGCATAAAAAAAAAAACAGAAAGCAAATAAATAAATTTAAATCATAAGAAATGGTCACCTAACACTTTTTATTCGACGTTAAGATACGGAACTACTTTCCAGCCTTCGTTATCAGCTTTATTGGGCGGATGTCAATCAGGGCAACCGTTAAAAAATATGCAGGTAGGGACAGTGACATTTTTCTAAGGTTGATTTCAAAAGTGCTGACTTTATTGTGAACCACCTTTAATTGATTATACTGAAATATTTGGTTGCAGAACTGCTTAGTTTTAACAGCGTTAATTTTTCAAAGTTATTACGATAGAACTGTTACTGCAATAACTTATTCGTCAGTAGTTTTGCACCAAATCTGATTGCCATGTATATCCAATTCTGTGGTAATGAAAAATACTCTTAAGGAGTTACTCAACACGAAAAAATGCCCGAGTTAATGATAGTGTAATAAGTTTTGAGAAAACATTTCGTGTGTTCTGGTATACGGTTCATTGCCGTAATAATTTTAGGTGTCTGTCATTTCTCTTCGTGATGAAAGATGAAGTGTCATTAAAAAACCTATGTTCATATTTGGCTCAACCTACACGCCAAGATATTTTTTCTAATTAGTTTATATTTCGAGGGGAACGAAAACTTACAACTGTGTCACCCGCAGTTTTAAAGGGCATTGCCTTATCTTTCTGAAAACCATATTCCCATTTCCTTCTCACAGACCTGCTTGAATTCCGTGTGTCTGGTACAGACATGGTTAAGTAAGGATGTCAGGAATACTTAGGTTGTTTCTGCCAGTTCCCCAGGTCTTACACCCGAAGCCTCGTTATGTGTACCACCAGCTATCCGTTCGAATCGTAACACATCCTAGTAGGATAAAGGTTATTTTGACCACGCCCTCATAATCTGCTACAAATGTGCCTCTGCTATTACGCTCGAATTCACATTGATGTTATGAGTATTAATTAAATTTTCAAGAAGACAATTTTCCTCTGCTGCTTGTATTTTTCTTATAATCATAAACTCCAGCTATCTCACCTGTAGAAATAGTTTGAAATTTCTTGACGAGTTTTTACATTAATAGAACAAACGATTAATATAACATGATAATATGTTATTCTATCCCATTAACTTTATGTTAGTTATACCAGATCATGTTCAATGCTAAAAAATATCAGTAAAGTATTTCCTACAGATGTCAAAGTTGTTCGCATATAGAAAAATTCTCTCTACCTATATCGAGAATAGTAGGACAAAAATAATTCGGCTGCTGATACTATTGAAGTTTCGTCACCACATTGACAGGATTAGGAGTTCTAAATTTCGAATCATTAAGTTATTCTGCGTATTTTGACATGTACAGTACGTATACATTTTCAAGTTTAATATAAATAGATCTAATATATTTGAGAAGAAGATAATATTTGAAATCAAATGAAAATGCCGCCGTTTCAAAATGCATTCGGAATATCATTTGATGCCTTCTTTTCTCTACACATATCGTGGATGTACAGCACACTGTCTGTATGTTTCAATAAATAATACATAAATATTCCCTTTTGGTGTAAACGTTAAAATTGACTCTCCACCTCTTTTGATGGACCTACTTTAAGGCAGAAATCCAACAAAAGCATAATTGTAAAAAAAAAAAAAATGTTTGTCTTATGTTTATGAAATGCAGTTATGGAAACTCAGTGAAACACAAAGAGAAAATGTGATCCAATTAGGGGGGGGGGGGGTTGATGTGGATCAAAGTTCACCGCAAAGAATCAGAAATATTAGGTTTCTGTAACAATCGTCGCAAAGAATGTAGTGACTCCTTTAAAGCGCTTGTCGGTTAACAGTAGTAAAAATTTAATAATTTTGGAGATTGAAAACTTTCCACGTTAATGGACGGGGTAATTAATTCACGGAATTCAGTAAAATGTCGCTAATATCTCATTTATAAAACTTTAACGATCATGAAAACTAAAATATCGTCACAGCGAAAAACGGCGATACTGACGCTGAACAATATCAGGGATGCACATTAATCGTATGGCAGTTGCTATTGTTAATCACAAGCAATGGCGTGTGGCGAGTCGTTTTATAGGATAAGTAATTTCGACTAACAAACGCAGCTTCCAACTTTGCTGACCCTCCACATGTATTTGCCGTTTTATAACACCGAACATTAGTTATAAAAACGGAAACGAAATGAATGTAATAATAATTAAACTGAATATTATTTAAAGAGCATATTGCGAATTATAAGAAAACTCCAGTTTTCCCGAACACTTTCATCCACTCTCCAAAGGAAATGTAGGACTGGAGGAAGCAAACAGAACGACTGCTTACCCTCCCGAAGGAAAGTGGTGGCGTGTTGTTGCTTGCAAGTTCGATTCATCGATTGTCCCTCCTGTTTGAGGAAATAAATACTAGATAGCAGCACTATGCGTGTACAGTACGGGAGTTACCAAAACTCTTTTTTCTCGATTCGGAAGCGGGAAACTCAAAATTAAATGTGTTTAAAGTTAAGGCCGCGATCTAAGGCAGTGGTTAAGGCGAAAACTATCAAGGGTCAAACATTTACAATATGTATAGGGTAAGCATTGCTTACCTTGCGTCTATGGAATAAACGCCACTGATATCAAGCACATTATGACCTCTAACGTAACGCTATAGTAATCGAAAACGAGCATGCAACAACGTATTCCGCTTACTGACTGCATAATATTGGATCTGGTATCTGGAATGTGTTTCACGTCATCTCCTTTCAATACTGTATGATAAATATGTTTATTTACTTCGTGTATTTTTCGCTACAAGTAACTGTAGAGAAAAAAAAAGCAAGAAAACCTCAGTACCAATATCTGAAGAAAGAAACGAATGTCTCTTTTTTGGGGAAAGAGTTTTTATTCGTTTGATATTGTTCTCATCCATTTTTTCAACGCCGTAAAAGTATTTCAGTAAGCTTCCTGAACTGTGCCACACGTCAAGACACAAAATAAAGGAAAGCTAGGGTGCTAAGTTGAAAAAATTTTTCTACGCGCCTGAGTCTTTTCTTCACAAATGTAGGAAAGTTATCACGCATGTACTGAACAAAACTTTACCAATCGTACTTTCTGGATGCACGTTTACAATCGTGTCGTATTTTACAAACAATTTCTAGCCGCGTAGGCACGTCATTCGTGCAATTTAGAAGTCGAAATACGCATTTATTGATAGTTTCCAGGTACTCGTACACTTCATATTAATATTATCCATTCGCAGTTACTTCACACTTTTCTGAAGCCTTGCTAAAGTTCTACTTCCAGGATATTCCTCCGCCCCGTGCAAACTAAGCTTAACTAAGTCTATAAAATTTGACCAAAGGACAACGCACCGAATTCGTGCGCAATTAGTTGTAATTATATTTTGCATGAGAACTATTTCTTACTAGGCGCTACCAACGCACTTGTTTTATCACTGCTTTTTTTTTCATATTTATTATAAATGAAATGTAATAAATTATACCGAAAATATAGTTAAAATATAATTTTTACTAAAACTAAGACACTTTTATATTAACAGAGGCACAAAACGATTGTAATAAATAACAGATTTAGGAAATAACTTAACACGTCATACATTGTGTAATTTTTAAAAGATTTGATTTAAAAAGTATAATGAAACCGTGAATATACTATAGTCATTAGTATTTAACCAACCACGCACACTGCCACGCCCAAAGGCTACGCTCGAGAGATGATTTACATAGTAAAATATTTTCTAGTAAACTTCCTACACTGCAATGGAATTTTTGATGTGAATACGTCTTTAAATTTGCGACCATAGTGGGAGGCAATCCAGAAAATCCGATGATAACAAAATCGAGGGTTTGACATTACAGCTCCGAATCTATCGCCTGCATTCCAAATTCAATTACACCACTCGGTTGCCAAAGGATCAAAGAATATTTTACGTTGAGTGAGGATTGCGAAACATCGCGCGTGGCAGGGATTTGAATGGAAAAAAAGAGGGGGGGGGGGGCGCACAATTTTGAATTCGTTTCGCCGCGTCTCATAAATTCCGCGCAGTATAACTTTTGACTAGGAGAAGCTACGACCCTCGTTTAAGTTTCGATCGACAGCTATCGTCAAGATCAATCTATCGCGTGCATAAAAACCTTTGTGTGGCGTGGTTATGTTGTTGAAATTGTATTAGTTTAATCTAAAAAATTAAGAAATCTTAACATGTCGGCTTATAGTCGTCAAAAAACCAAGTCGGAATTCAGAAGTCGTATACGGTTGGAAATAGCATCTGAAAAGCAATCCAGTGATACTCGTAAAACCCCATATGATCTAGTGAAGCGGCGCCGGGAACGTAAAAAAAAAAAAACATGAAGGCGTCCGAGCGCGTCAACGTAGACGTATTCACGCAAAACAAACGGCCGTGTCCCCAATACAGCCACACCACAATTTTTAACCGATGCATTGTACGGAAATAATACCGTATGTATCAGGTTTCATGTGTAGGATTATTTAGCACCGTTACAGTACATAATATGTAACTTACCTATGTATTTGACTGTTTGCTGAGCAGATGTAGGAACGCTACCATAGATGCATGGCAAATAACTTTTACCAATCACTCTTTCTCATTATACTTATACACTGGTGTGGTATATTTGCAAACAATTTCTTACAGTCCAGTTAGATAGGGATTCAACCTCGGAATGAAAGTTAGAAAGCTGAAAATTTGCGTAAATCTTTGTTTTCAAATTCTAAAAGTTGGCTCGAAATTCTCATAGAATCCCGTGTCCGCGAGTCAAGATATTCAAGGTCGAACGTCGCGAAAATCGGGTTTGTTATAAATATCTTGTTTCCTACGCTTCAAGTGATGTTTGAAGTCTCTACAACACTTGTAGAGCATGAAATTCTCTACAAATGTGGCCGGTCTTATGCGAGGTTTTATATGATTAACCGTTCTCGAGCTAGAGCGCAAAGGGTGGGAAGCACCTATCCGTATATAGGATAACGTTATGTCAACTGTGGAATCCAATGCATGGTACAGTTTATAAAATAAATAAATTACTAGATATATTATAATTATTGAGAAACATAAATTATTTACGTATTTATAAAGTCTCTACGAGAGAACGCAAAATATTGTCCATTAACGATCAATTCCAACTTTTCTGAAGGCTTGCAAAAGTTCTACTTCCAGGATATTACTCCGCCTTGTGCAAACAAAACTTAAGAGTGTAAATTAAATCTAACGGACAACATAGGTGCGCACTGAGCTTAATAATATTTTGCGTAACGATTGTTTCTTACTAGGCATTGCCAACGCACTGACTTTCTTGGTGTTTTTATTAAAATTACATATTAAATATTACAATATACAATATATATATAAATAAAAGTTTTATTTAACCAAAAACAAGGAATTTCTATTTTAATAGAAGTGAAAGAACTTGTGATACACGACATATTTAGGAAACAACGAAGCGCATTTTACATGGAGTGATTTTTCAAAGGTTTGATTGAAAAAGTGCGAAGAAACCGCGAATAAACTATAACACAACACCCAGCTTCTCGTCCTACAATAATCCCTTGGGGGTCCTGCCAACGAGGAGATTGAACGTGGCGAGCTGTAGATGAAGATGGGGCGAAATACAATAGTTATGTGGGGGGGGGGGGGGAGAACTTTCAAGAAGCCCAGCAATCAACAGAAACCCCCACCACAAATTTGTTTAGTGCGAAGAAATTATTTGTTTGTGTAGGGGCAGTGTAATATTTTGTTGCTGAAACCAAATTATTTCGTTGTTCTCATTCGGTTGCCCCAAACTGTAAGATTTGGCTGGTGTAACTAAAGAACTGTTTAGCTACACGTACATTAAACAGTTTGAGACGACATAAAAAAAATTTCATCAGTTCGACGGAATTACGAACTCGGATCACCTGCACCCGAGCGCTTTGCCTTGATGACCTCGGCTGATCTAAAACTGAAGTCGACGGAAAGCTTTTAAATGGATTTACTGCAAATACTGGCCAGCGTGTGTAAACAAATATTTCAATTTTTGCAGTCTTGGTTGCATTGTTTTATTAATGTGTTTATACGATTATTAAGCATCGATAGATACACTAACAAACACGGTCACTATTCCAATTGTCACAAAAAATACAAACAAACTCTCGTGCTGTATTTTCGAACGAAGGCAATCAAATGAGTAGCCAAACAAATATATACAGTTGATTTAACAAAATATTTACTTGACAGCCTAATTTTTTTTTTGGTCCAACACAGATATTTTGTTTATTCGAACATATATTTTGTAAGATGAACGAATGTAATTTCGTTTCTTTTCAAATGTAGTCTGCTCAATAATATATTTGGCCCTATACAATCAAATTCTTTGTTAGATTTTCTCTCAGTGCAGTGTATCGTGAGTTGTACAGCCGAGTGCAGGCTCCGTTGGAAAACCATCTCTTCTTACATTTAAACTCAAGCACTGATTGATGTACCCATGCAAAGTTGGCAACAAAACAGGGAATTTATACTTTATCCATTCGAAGGTGGCAACAGAGATAAACATTGACAGTGACCAACTCAAAGCCATTGGCTTGTTGGCAAACTCGCATTACTATTGCGGTAGAAAAAAATTCCGACTGTATTTCGCACATGCCACACATAATAGTTTAACTTTTTCTTTGCTTTATTAAATGTTATACCAAATTACAATACTTAATAAGCATGCAACTTGAAAATCTTTTTCCTCCTGAAGTATTTTATTTCATTGCTTTGGTTTCGATGTAAGAACACGCCAAGTTAACAGTGTTGTGCAATATGGCGGACGCAGTGGTTGAATTGCTACAGAACCAGTACTTTTCAATCGCGCGAACGGGCGGATTAATACAAGCTGCCACCTTGGAATGGACAGAGTATAGTCCAACGTCTTAATATGCCCGTGGGCAGTGCAATGTTTGCGTTTGAGGACAGTTGACTTTTTTAAATTAATTACAGTTCGTTTTATGCACATTAGTGCAAGAATTGAAATATTTTGTATTTCTTACCATTTTTATTTTATATAAGCATGAATAAAGCGATAAGGTACACGACAGTTTTAATTTTACATTTAGTGGAAGGATATCCTACAAGCTGCTGTGAGAAGGAAATCCTAAGCTAGGCTTTCAAAAGTGCTCACATTATCGCAAACAGTCTTGTAGTTCGGTGAAAAAACTACTTGGCCACCGTGGCCTAAATGGTTTCCAACACTTCAGTTGATCCGCCGTACCATAATAAATAGTTATGTTAGTATATATATATATATATATATATATATATATATATATATATATATATATATATATATATATATATATATATATATATACTGATTATATATTTATTTACTGATATATATTTACTATTATATATATATACTGATTTTACGACTGATATGACAGTCATATGTTTACATGACTACAGAAGTTATATATATATAACTTATATATATGTATATGTATACATATATATAACTTATATATATGTATATGCATACATATATATAACTTATATATATGTATATGTATACATATTAGTTATATATAACGTCTGTAGTCACATAAACATATGACTGTCATATCAGTCGTCAAATCAGAAAAACAATGTAATTGTTAGTGTATGATATAGCTACATAGGTAACTAATATAACTATATATATATATATATATATATATATATATATGTAAGACCAAATAAAACTAGTTTATATTTATTTCAGTAATCAAATTAATTGTATAACAATCGCAATTTGAAGGGTGCGTCAAGTTAATAAATAATAAATCCAAACAGTGAACAAGCCGAAAATTTTTCAAACTCTACTGTTTTGAAATGGTCTATGAATGATTCCCGGTCTTGTATTTGTGAACGAAAGCGGCTTAGTTTTTTCCTGTCGTCATATCTGAACGGTCTTCGACATGTACTATATCACGCAACACGTAAATAAAACTCTAAGGGACTTCGGATAAGCGGTTTAGTGATATTAGCGATATGCATTGACATCCTGAAGTATTTTATAAATAAGTGCGTGTGTATGCGCTGTTTGGTATTTACGCGAGTCAACAATATGATGACGATTTATATACAGTCATTTCGTTAAGCGCAAGTGTTATCCAGATAGCAAGTAATATTTTGAAAAATTCGCACTAACAAATATTTTAACCATTTTTAATCGGACGACTTCTCACAAAGGAATATCTGTGAGATGTTATAATTTTAAGCGTTCTGAAATTATTTACTAACAAATATATTTATTTCATTTGATATTAAGACATTCGTTAATTATATCTCCTTCAGCAGCATTCCGCCACAATTAGTGGTCCCGTTCATATTTTAGGTATCTTAATTTGTTTTACAAAATGCTGTAGTTTACGCTATAAAATAATGTAATTTTTAGTGATAAATGATTTGTAGTTTTACAAATGCTTGTAAGAGAACAAAGATATATTTTGTAAAACTACAAGAGCCGTGCTTGTAATAGACTTCAGGAAATGTTTGTACTGTACTGATCCGTGTCCACGAGCTTCAGGAAAATGGCGGACGCTCAACAACGTAAAACACGCACGTAGCTGTTCGCGCAAAAACAACGGGTGGTATAAAGTATAGTTGCGTTTAACAGAAATGTATCGTAAGTTTGAATGACGTAGAACACTCAAAACAGCTCAGATGTTCATAATAAAACAACTAAATATTACAATAAAACTTGACTGCATTACTCGTCGTCTGTTTACTGGCGACACAGAACTCTTAAATCGGCTCTCAACGCCTCGTTGTGAAGAGCCATCCAAGTCTCTCAACCCAACAACCGAATAACTGTTCAAATGAAACCAATACATTTTTCCTAATCAAATAACTTCATAATAGTTCGTAGGTAGGCTACTTGTAGATATATTTTGTGTACAAATAAGTGCTAAGTTCGTGAGTCAAGCTGGTCTTGTAGTTAAGTGTGTGTGTGCTAATAATACAAGGCGTATGGATGCTTGTCCCAGTGCTGCAAAATTAAACTTTTTTTTTCCGGAAATTGTATTTTGCTATATATTTTTTAGTTATTGTATGTTGTTAATTCATCACATTTATTTTCTATAAGAAAAAAAATCACGTAGACGTCTCAAGTTGTAATACAAGGCTATCAGTTGTAATATTACAAATATAGGCTATGTTTTGCAGATTTTTACAAGAAGACTGTTTGTAGTTTTACAAAGGGTTTTCTTGGCAACTGGGTTTTCAAGGAGTTTTTCTTGTAAAACTACAACAATAATTTTAAAGTGTACGGAAAAAACCTGTATATGTTAACCCCATTATATTATAATACTTTGAAACAAATAATTTGTTTGGGCAAGTTCACTTTACACTGGAATACGCGTGTCCTGAGGTGAGCAGCAAATTTATTACTCGAAAGAAATTTGAAATAAAACTGGCGTGTTATCTGCGTACTTGAAGAATCGACCGACGAGCAAAACACGTCAACACGAATGTAGATTTTTGTAGAGGGAGTGAGAGAATAGTGAGCAGATGACCTTATTGTAGTCCTTTGAAAAAAAAAAAAAAACAGAAGTTTAGATTAAGTGGCGCCCTTTCTGTGACCCCGATAGCTATCAGAAAATTGACAGCCTTCTGACTTAGAAGCAATTAACTTCTATTTTGCTTTGCAATTAACACTGTTGTCGACGTGACGTTACTGAGTTTCTGTTGGCGCGAATCAATCTAACTGTACTGAGCAAAAAATGTTGTTGAATCAAACAAGATTTGTTTGGTACAACCAAATTATTTGCTTGTATAGTGGCAATGAAATATTTTGTTGATGACACCAAATTATTTTGTTGTTCTCATCTGGTTGCCCCCAAACGGTAAGATTTGGCCGGTGCAACTAAAGATTATTTTGGCTACTCGTACATTAAACTGCTTGGGACGATATAAAAGAACTTTGAAAGATCGACTTAGTTTCGAACCCAGCTCACCTGTGTCCGAGCGCTACGCCTTAGTAAACTCATCTAACGTGACAATTGATGACGGCAGAAAGCTTTTAAATAGATATATAACAAAAAAAAATTGGGTAACGTGTGCAAACAAATATTTCGATTTTTTACAGTTTTATTTGTCAGCTTCTTGTTGCATTGTTTTATTAATGTGGTTCTACGATTGTTTAGCTATAATAGATACACAAACAAACACGGTTACTATGCAAATTGCCACAAAAAATACAAACGATTTATCAGGCTGTATTTTCGAATGAAGGCAGTCAAATGAGTGGCCAATATATATATATTATATATATATATATATATATTTGGCACTGTACAAGCAAATATTTTGTTCTATTTTCTCTCAGTGTGTAGTAACGCATTCGTAAAGATAACTACAGTTTTGTCATAAAGAAAAATATCTCGACTCGTGGTATCATGAATTTGTATTTAAATCCAAAGTTAATATATATTTTTTTTTTGCGTGAAGCAACGCGCATAATTGAATGGCATATGAAATTTTGTTATATTTATTTTCAACTTTCTGCTATGAATTCTTTAAAACCTTTCCAGTTAAGATTTTTTTTTTAAATTTATATTTCAAAGTAGTACGCATTAGCGCATTAGCTATCAGTCTTACACCGAATCGAGACCGAACAATCAAACTTACATCTTACAATTGAAATTCAATGAAAAATATATAAAATACAAAATCTCAATAATTTTCCACTTTTTAAAACAACATATTATAGCTGCGTTATGTTTGGACTGTTGTTATTTTTTTTTTAATGTAGCGTGTCTGCAAGGATGAATTGTGGATAGCTGCCTTGGAAAAAATATTTATAACACGAAAATGAAAGATTTCTGCGGGAATTGTAGAGTCCGTCATTTCTGTCTGTGTGTGTGTGTGTGTGTCTCACTTTGCACTTCAGGCATCAACACTCTTCGTATACAAGCAGAGTCTTGGCAAGCTACGCCGTGATTGGTCCACGTACTTCAAAGGCACTGCGAGCCACGCCCAATAGAACTTCGAGTAGTTTACGTGCCCACCAGTAAACATCGTAACTTCAAACACATTTCCAGTTTAAAGTTTCGGAAGCAGTCGGGTGATTGAACGTCATTCCACTTTATTCGGAAGTCAGGTTAAATAAAAGAAAAACTGTATTCGTCAAAGACCGGCCAAACAGAATGAGGCGTGATTATGGTATTATTCATATGTAAAAACTCTCATTACCTAAAAGCTACAAATGGCATAGGCGCGGCAGTGGTAGAAGTCAGAAATTGCTATTTATTTTTACGTGATTCGAAAAAAAAAAAAAAAGTTAACTAATACATCTATAATAAAAGTTCTGTTGGAACACAACGATGTGCCGATTTCTAAGTATCTTTCTGTGTTTCTACACAGGTTAAGCAACTTCGTGTATTATAATTTGTCTTGCAACTCGCGCCGTCAGCCATGTTGTGGAAAGTTCAGAAGCCAAAGCACGAATTCGCATGCATGTAACATTTTTTAATAGTTTCACGTAATCTGCAGTACTTACGGTAGCGTGGGACATAAATTAACACCAAATACGTAAATTGATGTTTACTGGTTTTTGAAAGCCGACATAGAAAAAATTTAAAATGGCTATCATGGATAATAGATTTTGCCAACTTAACGACCAAGCATTTTGCAGTATTACTGTAACAATTTCGCATGATGTCTTGCGCCGCGAGAACACACAAAAATTGACGGCGTCAGAAATATCTCGACAGAATAACGTCACTCAGGTAAAATGTTTGCTTTTGTAGTTAGTAAAAGATACTCTGTATGTTTGTCCTTTCTTTGTTTTCCCTATTGTCTTCTATAAAATTTGTAAAATGCGATAAACCCCAATAGCATTAATTTGTGTCCCGTGCCCTTTTAAGCCCGGGGATGTAGTAAACTTCAACGAGAGTGTCAACCAATCGTTGAAACGATTCAACACGTAGCGGAGTCGATATTGTGCTACCATGATGTGAGGTAGTTGAGGACTGCCTGTTTTGTTTGTGTCTCTTTATCAGTCTGGCCCTCTTTTTCCCATACATGTGCATTGCAGGGCTATCAATATAAGTAGATGTGTAGAGTAATTATGCAATGACGAGTTATGGAGAAATAGGTGGCTTATACTCTGGTGCCAGTCTAATATTCTGCCTAATGTCGATTATACTTACCTCAAGCAGAGTAAATATATATATGCTTATAGATTACAGGTGGGATTACATTTTCTCGAACGATTTAAATATTGAATGTAGTTTACTTCATAAAATTGACGTTATCGATATGCCATCTATGAATAAAAGCTTGCTCAAGACAGAAACTAAGGTTGTACGGTGTTCAAGTTCAAGTATAGGAGTAAATATTTGTAGTTGTGGTTTTGGTGAAGTTTTTGGAACGTAAGTAGCTTGAAATAGTATTAATTAACACTCAGGCACGGTTTATCAAATTATATTAATTCCCTGGAAAAGCCAGTTATAAGTAACATCTTACTGGTTGTACGGTTTTATGTCATTGTCGTACTACGGACCGGTCGTAAATTTTCATGATTTTAATACAGACACAACTAAAACGTAGGATAGATTTCACAACCTTATATACTCTCATACAGATATCAACTGTTTATTGGTTGATTGTTGTGGTAGTAAAAGGCCGTGGTTTGGCGCACAATTTATTGCACGTTTGTTATTGGCTCATTTATCTCCAGGAGGTGTCAAAGAACACGTCGACCAATTACAAACGTAACATGAACGTACGTGTGTGTGAATTCCAACTTGTCTGGAAATGAACGCGCGAAATTCTCGGGTCTCTATTAATCAATGGGCCAAAAAAAAAGTGGCATTTTCTACTAGACACCAAGGAAGGTAACTGAAAAAAAAAGTACGTGAAATTTCATTCGTATGCCAGGTATGGCCATACGGAGTGATAGTTTCGATTGCTAGAGCCACGAGTATTTCGCGAATTCATTCGGAGGCGAGGTAGACTCCAGATACTTGTTCTTTTCTCCTTCTGTTGTGATTGGGCCACAGTTCTTTAGACAAGCCTCATTTAACTGCGAGCCAGTAATAAACAGGAAGCAGTAGCGTGAGTGAGTGTTGAACAGTCCTGTACAGAGGCCAGAGGCCTGACTTGATAACGGCAACCTATAAGCAAGCGATAATGCCTCGAGTGTATACAGGGCTGTCCAGCTTAGCTTTCTGCCAACTCAATCCGCGAAATACTCGGGGCTCTATCGATAGTTATTTATAATGGCCGCGTTTCCAAAATTCAAGAGTTGAAATCTTTTGGAAAAGGAACAGTAACGAACTGAAGATGTTGCGCTTGCTTAAACCTTGTAACTGGGACATCGTAAGGCTTACGGGTATTTATATTTTCCTACAAGGAATTCGCACTGTTTTTGCAAATCGTAGCATTTAGAGGTTACATCTTCATTTTCGGCTATTCCTGTACAATAGACGTCCTGACTGGTGGTAGAGACAAGTCATAATTTCTGAAAGACCGCGGCAGTGTTAAAATAAAATTTGATACGGACACGGACAATTTAAAAGAATTTCACAGGAAACGGGAAAAAAAAAAAATTCAGAAGTTAAAACTTGCGCCATTATAATTCGTGTTCGCTGTACCCCCTGCGATGCTAGAATTAAATGAAAAACAACGTCAACTAAAATTTCAAACTTTACGCCTGTTACGTGGAAAGCAAGCATTCGTTGTTCCGCTCAGACTTAGACTTAATTACAGGAAATGCCTACTAAAACAGGAAAGGCTTCCGTAATTCCCTCTGACGTCACTCAACTTAAACCCCACTCATGAGTTGAAAAAGGGCTTGATAACTGGAAAGAGGGGGGAGAGGAGAGAGAGAGAGAGAGAGAGAGAGAGAGAGAGAGAGAGAGAGAGAGAGAGAGAGAGCGATAGGGATAACTCTAGAAATACAGGAAAGCTTTGCCCTTCATCATTCCACTTCAGCTGAATCTCAAAATCCATCGTGTTGCAAAGCAGCCTGCTATTAAACTATTACGGCAAATTAACGATAAATACGTTGTGCTCAACCCTTACAGAAGTTCAACAGAAGCCTGTATTTTGTATTGTATTTCATCTCGAGTAAACAATTGTTGGAAGGTAGTCCAGACGTCTATGCGTGGCGATGGAGGTCCTTTCAGGCAGTATTCTGGTCTATAGAATCTGCTGGAAGGAAATGCTTTCATGGAGAGTGCTATAATAGGGAAGGCGTATAAAAAGGAACCGCATTCAGCGCCAGGCTGAAGTAGTGATAAGGCGTCAGACAGTGGCGAATAGCCAATTTTCAAGAGAAGTGTGTCTTGATCGTTAACGTTATTAAAAAATTTTCATTATTCTTATGCACGTAACTCTGATATATTCTTTCACGAGACGATCATAATATTCATTGGCTACGCAGAAGGTGAAATTTGAGGTAATTTAGAAGACGACCCACATTTTTCGTAATACAATAGTCTTGTGTACCCAGTGCAAGAAAATAACTGTAGTTTTTGTTTCAACTTGAGATATTTCATTGTAATATTTAAAATGCGAGACACGTATAGACAGGTAGAATAAAATTTGTATTACCGACATTGTACTTCTGACCTCTCTACTATAATGTAAAAAAACGAATTGCATGTTGCAATTCCTATTTGTGCGTTGGCACAAAATAGTTACTTTAGCCATACGTAGAATATTGGAATAAAATAGAAATATTGCAGGTACTGCATTTATGGCAGAATTTGTATTCACAAAATAGTTAGGTTTAAGTAATGAATACAAACACGCGATATTAAATTGTGTGTACGTTTGTGGGCACATATTGGTATTTACTTATAGTAATCGGAAAAATAAATAATTCTCTGGTTTAATATTCTGTCGCATGTATGCTGTTCATCACATACAATAAAAGTCCTTGCAGTTTTATTTAATTTGGCACAATTAAATCCGTACACGTAATTTGCACTACCTAAAATCTACAAATATAAGTATTTCTCGGGAGCAGAGAATCGTCTGCAATTTTTTAAGTATGTATAATGTGCATATAAACGCTGAAAAAAAAAATTAAATGAAAGTTTTTAAATGATGTGCTTTGCTTAGTCGCTCATCACTGCCGGCAAATAAACCTACGTTAAACGTATTCGTAATTAGCAACATAGATAGATCTATATGTTTTCATTCCCTTGAGTATGCATGCATACATAAAGTTTTATAGTTATTTTTGGAAGTGAAATTTGCAACTTTTCAAGAGAAGCTTGCCAGACGTGAATAATTCGGAGAATAAAGTTAGGTATTTCTGAAGGGTCAGATATATACATTTAATCATTACACCGATAAAATAATTCCCTCACTTTCTACACACTGAAGTGGGAAAACTTTTGAATTGGAATGAAATATGAGGCGTTAAACACTTCTGGTCACAGTACTGAAAGTGTTCTGCCGGACTCACCAGGATCAATGAGGAAGATCAGGAAGCATCCGAGGATACACCTGGAAGACAGGCTAAGTATTTCCATGTTCCGCTTCTTTGCTCTCCCCAACTTCAGATCCATCTCGGGAGAAAACGATTCCAGGTTCCGTCGAAAACACCACAGCTGGAAGCTTGGAATGTATCGCACATGTAACGGATATTCGAACTGTGTCACCGGCTACGTCATCATGGCCGACGGCAACACCTTAACCTTACAACCGCGATGAAAGTCGGCGGGGATATCTGCCTAAACGTTCACGCACAAATCTTGACTTGCACACAGGAGCTTAGGCTGTCATTGGCGACCCTGACGACCTGAGGCGAATATTTTATTAGGCTTCATTATATTCTTCAGAATTCTCAGGTCTGAGGACGTCCGTCCCGGAGAAATCTCGTTCAACTCGTGGGATGCTCCGGTTTCCCGGTTCACTCATCGGCGACGAACAGATAAAAATGGTAAAGCGACGTCAAAGCACCGCAACGGAGTATCCATTAGGGTCCTCCGAAGGCGCCCCACGCAGGAGGCGAAGCTCCACGGACATCCTCTGGTCGACAAATTGATCCCCTTTGCCCAAGGACAAGTTATTTTTCTACAAGGGGGGGGGGTAGGTCCCAAGAGACGACGGTAGCAAGGCAGTACGAGTTTACGACCACGTCATGTCCGTGTTTCCGGCAATTGTTTCCCTTCCAGTTAGCCTCTCGTCGGGGTGGCTGCCGCCCCTTTTACGGCCCGATCGACGACAGAGATCGCCCCTGCAATTCCCATTCGCCTCGATTGGCGTCGCTGTCCTTTTCCCTCCTTGTAGTCTGCAACCCGCAACGCCCCGCGTCACACGAGGTTTTATCGTCCGCGTGGGGAGTTACGTCATCAGGTCACGCACCACCGGAATGAACAGACGTCCCCGACGCCCCGGTAAGCGAGCCAAACGTCGCAACGGCGCGGCGGGGCGCGCGATTGTCCCGAAAACTTCTGTCAGGCGGCAACTGCGAGAACTCCGCTCCCCGGCTAATGGGAGCAATAGGAGGTTATTACGTCTTCTCTCCCTCTTCCGTTCCTCGGTTTTGCCACTCTCCTAGCCTCCTCCGTTCCCCCCTCGTTCGCACCACACCGGGGCGACCACTGCCCGATGTTCACCCCCTCCGGCTGATATTCCAAGCGCTTATCGCGATGACGCTGAGATGCTGGTCTTCAGGTCGTGCTAGTCCATCCTGTCCACGTATCCCGAAGGACTTTGTCACTCCTGAAGGACGTGGTTGTAGCTCATCGTCGGGTCATCAAGTGGTGTGTCCCTCCCGAGGGAGCAAACCACGACGTACACCAGTCACTTGGAGGATGCCGATGACACCTTAGGTCGTGCTCATCAGGATCCTTGTCAATGAAGACTGTCAAGGTCGAGCCTCATTGCCGGGTCATCACGGGGCGTGTCCCACGACGTGGTCCAGCGACTGGGTGGGGAGGCTTCGCCGTCGCAAGAGGGGGGGGTGAGACAACAGAGAGGAAGAGAAGAGAGACAGATAGGCGCACACGGACACACACGCTGACAGACAGACGCGCCTGCAGCCCGAACGCAACAGACGCGACGCCCGCTCGCACGACACTGCGGGCGACTCGCCCCGCTTCTCCGGGGGCCGACGCTCCGCGGCGCTGGCGTCGGAGGGGCGCGCCGTGACGTCACGCGGCGCCCGCCCCTCCGAGTCCCCGCAGCGCAAGCCACGATAGGAAGGGGGCGACCTCGCACCGGTCGTGTGGCAGCTGGACACTCGCGAACGTCAACACTGCCCGGTCGCGCGCTCTCAAACACAGCATAGGCTGCTTAAGGGTGTTGCCTTGTTGAGAATTTGGTAAAGGCTGTTCACGATAAAGTGAGTACTGCCACTGCATGCATATATTTTAACGGGCGCAATGAGTGACATGTGTCTAGTAAAATTGGTAAAGATGGAGGGGAAAGTAGTACCATATATTTACGTCGAACAAAAAGTGTTAGGTAACCATTTGTGATAACTTAAATTATTTATTTCGCTTTATGTATTTTCTGATGCATCGAAGTGTAACAATGAGATGATTCGTACAAATTTTATTTTTCTAATAATTTTACAGTTTCACTTGACCGATGCATGGATAAGTTAACGAGGTCCATGGCGATGTTAATTCTACATAAGTCGGAAGAACACTCAACGAGCATACAAGTAAATCTTAAGCAGGGATATTAAAAGTGCTTAATTTATTGTGAACAACTTATATAGGGAAATACATGTTGATGAAATTTGGTCTCCTGGCATTCCTATTAAAGATATATATGTACCAGGGACTTTTCGCCTGTCTCCTGTAAATATTAGAAAACTTAGTAATTAAATAAAAATTTAGTGAAAAACGAATTGTTATATTTGTCTCGATACAGAGCTTGACAATATAATTTCTCATACGTAGGTATTTGTTTCAAGTATATATGTTCAAAATTTGCTTCAAATACATAATTTCATTAACATATGTTTCCCTATACTAAATTATGAACAAGGCGACACCCTTAAGATTCCCGCCTGTCTGGCACTTGAACTACTCTACAGGATGTTATTAATTCACGACTTTTTGCAAAACTGTAGGTGTGTCAGATGTGTTTGTCTACGAAAAGAACACACAATTCAAACGAGGGCTGTTGAGTGCTCTCCAGACGTCACGCTCATTGAGAACACCATTGCAGAGCATTTAAAATGTCGAAAAACTTCCCTTCTTGGCAGGGGCCGCGATGGTGTGGTGGATAGACTATTAGTCTCCCACCAAGGCGAAAAGGGTTCGATCCCCGGCGGGGGTCGCTCCCGAAATTTTCGCAAGTGGTAATCGTACCAGACGATGCCGCTAGTCGACGGGCTTTCTCGTGTGATTCCCGGCTTTCTCCCGCCCTTGTATTCCGGTGCTGCTCCATACTCACCTCACTTCGCCCTCGTCGGCTCTCAAGACCTCACTCCACTCCAGTTTTCTATGAGGCAACAAATCACGTGTTGTAACAAAGAAAGTGTTTTTGTAGTGTAACTTGCTGTTAATATTCCGCAACACGCAATAGCCAATCAGACCCAAGGCTCGTCCCCCACAGCTTCACGGTGAACGAACCGAGTTCGCTTACATCAAAGGAACCGCCACGACATTTCGTTTCTGTATACTTACATACTCTGTGTCTCAACTTTCGACCGGTGACACCATGCCGACGCCAGGGTGCGCTGGGTTCGTTGACAGTGCGTTATAATCCATTCGCGGTTACTTCACGCTTATCTGAAGCCTTGCTAAAGTTCTACTTCCAGAATACCCCTCCGCCTCGTGCAAGCTAAGCTTAACTAAGTCTGGAAAATTGCACCAGAGGACAATGCACCGCATTCCTGCGCACTCGGTTGTAATGTTATTTTGCTTGAGAACTATTTATTACTAGGCGCTACCAACACTGATTTTTTCTCCCTGTTTTTATTCGTGTTTATTATAAAAAATATTACAATGTATAAATAAATTATAGGTAAAACTTCAATTTAACGAACAATATGATACGTCTACGTTTACAGCGGTATAAAACGCGTGATGCACGGCATGTTTAGGAAATAATTAAATATGTAATACATGGGGTGATTTTTCAAAGGTTTTTGTTAAAACGTCCGAAGATACCATGAATGTACTATACCAACAGAATTCCGTACCAAAGCCGTAAATTTACCTCATATTTACCACAACATATTTTTTCGGGGGAATTTCTCGAAATATTTGGCACTATCGGAAGTATATAATAATTTCGAACACCTTCTTACATGACTAGACCTTTGTTACTCTCAGAGATCTGACAAATGTCGTGTCATAAATTTTGGGGAAGTCAATTTGTGACGAAAATAAGGGCATGCTGCTTTCGCCCGCCATTCCCCTAAAGTGTTGGCGGTTCTGAAATGGCTTCTTGCAGTTGTTGGTTGTAACTTTACGCGTATTTCAGAACATAAATATTCTAGGTGTACGACTTTTTTCCGGATAATATATGAACCTACTACATAAGCCCGTGTGGTTTTACTTTTATCGTATCTAGTGTATCCGAATGGAAAAATAAAATCGGGAAAATGGGGGGAAAAATCGCATGTTCAGAGCTTGCCGGGGCAGTTTCCTTAAGATATACGAGAAAAGTAAAACCTCACGGGCGTAGATAAACGAATGGCCTTTCATATCGTGTAATAAAGTCCCACTGCTAACTTGCGTAGCACAGAGCAATGACAGAAACACTGAAGAAAGCCTGCACTATAAAAAAAAACTGTTGATACTTTTACAAGAAAAATCTTTGGAAACCCATTCGCCAAGGAAATCCTTTGGAAAACTACAAATACATTTCTTGTAAAATCTGCAAAGCATGTATTTGTTATGTTAAAAATGATAGCCTTGTATTACAACATACATTATTGAGAGGTGCACATAATTATTTTCTCTACACTTCGCCACTCGGCGACTAGAAACCATATCACTAGTACTATTATTCACAACCTTAATTACAAGACCAATATGACTTATCAGCTTAAAATTAATTTTTATAGTAAATTCAGCTACATGTTGTAATAATGTGAAGTTATTGCTGTGCATGGTGTAGAATGTGCATTTAATATTCGCTCCACGCAAGGGTGTGAATGTGAAATAATACTGTGTAGGGTGCTGCGAAAAACACACCTAAGGCCTCCTCTTTGGGATAGCCAATATAAAATATTATGCTGTTGTAAAGCTCCTTTTTGTATTTCTCTCTCTTATGGACACTATAGTTTACATACGCAATAATGGGACAACACATATAACACTCGAGTGACCAGGCTGCACAGCTGACTTGCAATAAATCAGTGGGAAAGGATGTGCTCTTACCTAGGCTGCCTCTGCATAATGACCCGATGTAGTCCTGGGCCGGCAGGGGAACTAGTTTATTTCCTTTAGCACTCTGTAGAAACTAGCATTTAGTACGTACGCCATTTGTGTACGTACGTCACAATAAGGCAGACGATTGAAAACTCTAGTAAACACATATGCAAGATACTGGGTGAGAAACAGGTTAACTTGACACTACAGTAGAATAAACGACAAACAGATACGGCCTGTGTATATATTTCATTTATTTAACTTTTCGTTGCTTTTTTCATTGTAATTGTTTAATATAAGGAATAATTAAAAACCCTGATGGCAATATGAGCAAAGCTATAAAGACACAACACTGCCCTAGCAGCGCTAAAAGGGGTCATGCCTAACCTACTTGAAACCCTTGATGGTTACGTGACATAACGTGCAAGAACCAGAATATAAATTAATTACTGTTATCTGTAGTAAATATTACTTTAAAACAAACTGTGTTCTCACTAAACAGTCTAGCTCTGGTAGAAACTACTCTTATCGCGGGTTTTGCAGTGGGTGTGTGTGTGCTGGAAACTTACGTATTTATAAAAGTCAAAATGGCTTCGATTGCGCTCTGACGCTAACGGACATCGAGCTGATTCGACCTGTAAATAAATTTATGTCCAGATGAAAATTTCAGAACGGAGTTTAGGACTTATCATTTAACCACCAATTGGATTGAAAGTAGGATGCACTCACGGGAAGTAGCAGGGATAAAGTGGAGATACGTGGAGCTCCGTTCTACACGTACGTAGACGGCGTATTTAAACTATCTATCGCCTGATCACTAAACCTCACAAGTGGGCGACCATTGACTCAAGGTGCATTGCTGGTTGCTAAATTTACTTCAAAACCCGGTTCAGGGACACGTCTACACACCCTAGAACTAATTTAGTTTAAAATTCTACCTATCCGTCCACTTCAGACGGGAGGTCCTGCCCTACGTCTGATGTCGTTGGAGGCTGCTAGCGAAGAGAGCGTTTAGCCCTGCCGGCTGGCGCTAGCTTAAGGGTGTCTATAGCGCCAGCCAATCAACAATCAGGATTTAAGCCTGCGGGCCAGTGGGGATCAAAACTATTCAAACCACACACATGAACCTCTTCTAACGGCCTAAATGCTGAAAAACCAAAGAATATGTTATCTCAGAACTATGAAATACTACAGTAATAAGTAGAAACACTTACAAAATTGAGATCACGCCAAAAATAAATATTAGTTATAAAAATGCATACACTATCTATGAAAAATGAACTAGCCTATCCAAATTACACATACATATTATTGCTACCATATATCTAAGTTTTAAAAATCCTACGTGTTAAGACAAATAAAACTAATAAAAATAAATAAAATTTACCTAAACAGTTGAATAATATTACATAAAATCTTGCATGGCAATATGTGTAGCAATAAGAACAGGAAAAATAATATAACTTAATTGTAAGCATATAACCCCTATTTTTATGGGTGTTACAAAGTAACTACAAAATATTAAGGAAGTTACTGAATTAAGGGGAATACATTAATTTCATTTTAGGTATTCTGAGGAAAAATTCATAATTAATGAGTCATACGGTCACACTTTATAGAAATTGTTTTGTTTTGATTATTTTCATTCTTTTAGGTGTTTTACGTTATTCAAACTTGAAACGCATTTATTTTTGCACACAACTACAATTTACATCACCCATCATGTTTGCACGAACAGTCAAATACGATTTTACATTGTTGAGTGTCCGCCATTTCGCTGAAGAAATCTTTGTACTGTTGCAAGCATTTGTAAAATTACAAACGATTTCTCAGCAAAATTACAATTTCTTTTTCCAGTGTGGCGCTTAGGAGCGATGGGGGGCGCTGGGCGTGCGTGTTAATATCGCCCTTATTTCTCCCTTGATTTTGTACCTTAAACGCGTAAAAAAAAAAATTACGGGACCATATATTCTTAAGAAAACATGAAATATAAACTATTTTTAAATACCTTAATTTTCCCTTAAACAATTTTAAAATTGCCCATAAAGAATTTGAAAGAAAAAGTCAATTAGAGAAACCAGAGCACATTGCAACAAAATCTGGTCATCAATTTCTTAAAAATAAATTTTCAATACATTCACAAATATCGTGCTGCACGTCTGTGCTGCAAGACTTTGCCATCATAAATAAAATAAAATATTGAAAGTTAGTTTTTTACGTTTTAAATAATTCGTTAAAAATATCGCCACGCTTGTTGCAAATTACGCCGTCTCTGGGGCATTTTACAACAACGGAAGAGGCATGTTGAAACAACAATTTAACCAGAATGACCAGAAGACATGCTCTAGCTGGTATCGCCATGGCAGTTACTACACATATAAAATTGATTTTGGTCGCCACGTTTATTTATATATAATAATTTATTTTTTATATTCCAAACTTAAGTATGTAGGGACTTCTCTGTTTAACATAGAAAAGTATTTTCTTCTCCTATGTAATATAATGCTTGTAAATTTCACACCATCCCATAACTGTTCAGTATCCACTTAACCTTACCTAAGATAACCTAACCCAATAATCTTGTAATAATTCTGAATATATATATTTTTTTTTTCTCGACATTCGACCATCATAATCTAGTCTTCGCCAGACCCCTCTTCACTCCTCACCACCTCTCCTTCCAGCCTTACTTAACAGCCATATCGAATTGTACTGAATACCAAAACATACATAATACCTTTCACCGTGACATTAGCTTACCTCATTCATAATATTAGCAATACAGTTCCATATCCACCACCGTACCTCAGACTTACTGATACATAATAACAGTAAACTGTATTGACTACCATTTCAGCCCTTCTGACTTTGCCAGTTACACATATAAACAAGCCATACCAGCTGCCGAACCAATCAAATATTCCACCCATGCTATCATAAGAAAAATATTATTAGTTTAACCATCTACGACATCCATATCGTCTTAATTCCCATCAAACCATTCCGCTCATACTAACTACATAAAGAAAGAATCACACAATTAAACCATTCTCCCAATACCATCTAAGCTATACTTTTTTTCATGCTGCCAATATAACCGAACATATGATCAGGTCATACCAATCAATTATACAAGCAAACTAACTACACAACCAAGTAATACTTGTGTGTGTTCATCCCCATGTCAGGACTCTGAATATATTTTATTTCTCTCGACATCCAGTTAATCTACCCACCAGCACATTTAGTAATGAACTTAGAATGTATTTTGATATTGTGTAGGATACGGAATATTTTTAACTTTGTCATGCTCATTCTACCGCATGCCAGGACTTTGAAAGACTTGTTAACCTAACCTAACATATCCAAGGCTTCACATTTAGCATGCATACACTATGTGATCCGCACTTAGTACTGCATACACTACGTGATGCGCACTTAGTACTGCATGTAGCATTGCAGGCACCGCACTTAACACCACACTTAGCACTGGAGCCAGCACACTTAGCATTGCAGGCACCGCACTCAGCACTGGAGGCACCACACTCTAGTCATGTACGTTAGAACTTGGAATACTTTTTAAGTATATATTTTTTAATATTATGGAAATGTGCACCTATGGAGCTATGGAGCGATTATGGAGCTATGGAGTCATCTTGGAGTAATTTGGAGTAATTTTGGAATCATTAGGAGTAATTTTGAGTAATTTGGGTCCTTTTGGAGTCATTTGGAGTCATTTTTGAGTAATTTGGGTCCTTTTGGAGTGATATTGGAGTCATTTGGAATCATTTTGGAGTTATGTTGGGGTCATTTTGGAGTCATTTTGGGGTCATTTCGGAGTCGTTTTGGAGTCATGTTAGGGTCATGTTGGGGTCATTTTGAGTAAAAGAGTTCAAGGGTCAATGGTCAAGGGTCAAATTATCTGTCTTGTGAGTTGCCCGTCTGATAGTAGTCTGCTTTATGAGTTCAAGCTGAGCGAAATATATTTTCACATTAAAAAGAACTTATTCCCTGCCAGGGCAATGATGATTAGTTAGAAGCTATCGTTGGTCGTTTTAGAACGAGTACTATAGCCCTCTTACGGCATGCACTCGCATAAATGTTGATTTAAATTTAATTAATAAGTGCTTCAGAGAGGCAGATAGACATATAATTATGAATTAATATAAATTTTTTATCACATATACATATATTCAATAGATAGAACACCACATTCTTTTGCAGAATATCTGCTATACCAACTAACACCGGACTAAATATACTCATACCTCAAACTAGAAGTCATGCAGTCCACAGCCCAGACATCTTAAACATACCACTGCTAAATGCTATATGTATAGTCCTATCTTATATATATAATTACTTATATTCATATATTATATATAATTATATATATTACTTTCTTATATATATTCCTATGTGTTTTCTTCTTGGTGAACGTGTATTTTTTGGGTTTTCTCAGATTGCTCCCAATCGCGAACGTTTGATGTTTTTCTAGGTATTATAAATTTTTGTAAAAAATCATGTTTCTTTTTTGTTTTGAACGGTATATTTTGAACGTATTTGAGTAAGATTATGATCCTATGACATCATCCAAAGACAAGGTTAATAGTTTTTACTATGCAAACTTTTTCTGAACTTGTCAGGTTTTCGAGCAGTCTAAGACAATGTATTTGATTCTAGTTTCATGTAAGTGTAGCGTGGGTTCGAATCTTGGGCAATGCAATTAATTTTCAGACAGATATTTTAGACAGTCGAGTTGGTCCCATTCGCAATTCGTCTGTCGTTCGAGTAAGAGTTCTCTTTCTCTGACTGAGTTCGAGTGACTTGAAACTTTGCTACATCATTTCTAGACATATACAAGCAGAGTGTGTGTGTGTCGTCCCTACAAATAATCCAAAGTGCATTTCTCTACTCGTGAAAGTATAGCGAAAATCATGGTTTGTTCTTCTAGCAGTCAGATGTTATTTTATTGGCTAATGTGGCATATGGGATGCTTAAATCACTTGCAGCACCCGGCACAGTTACTGAACTCGCATACCTATCTGCCTAAACTATTCCTTCCGATGTATGGATGACACGAAATAAAATGGGTTTACAAGAGAAATAGAAAAGGTGTATCCAACATTGAAATATTTATAAGTGTAAAGACGAATGGTTGTTTGATGGATGAATTCGCAAAGTTGAATAATTAACAGGTTGATTATCCTTCGTATAACACCGCATCAAGCATATTGCTTTTTACATATTCATACTCACCAGACCTAGAGTGAGATAGTTAAAATTGATAACATGCACTAATAGTTCTGTTATGAAAACTGTACATAAGCTTGCATCTTGTAAGAACGGATGCAATTTCGTCAACGACCAAGGCAGAAGGGATCGTCGCGAGTGGAATCATCTGCTATGACCGTGTGCTCTGCTAAAGATGACATCAATGGTATGCTGGAGGGTTGTCACCTAAAATGTTTTGGTCGGTGGGGTTAATGGGTGACGTAGGAGTGGTGTGAAATGAAAAGTTGTTATGTTGCATATACAATTTGATTTGTGTGGCATGAGTGAAGTATGCCGGGGTTATGGACGGTATAGTACTCAGTACTCTTGGTCTGCCGAGTTACTCGTATTTGGTTTTGTACGTCTGAGGTGTGCTGGTCAGCATTTTTATTGGTACGGGTGGTTGTTAGAGTGATTTATATTAATGTCTGATATGATATTTGCCTGGTGTCTGATGGTATGACAAACATGTTGGACTTGTAATTTTTGTTGGTATATTTTAGTAGGTGTAGACTGATGTATGCTTGAATTCTAATGGACATTATGTGTGGTGAGTATATTTTCAGTCTGATGGCGGTTGGTATAATCAGCTAGTTTTTTTATGGGTGTAATGATATTTGACTGGTGTCTGGTGATATGACAAACATTTTGCCCGACTTGTGAGTATTTTGTAAGGTAAGTGTGGGCTGTTGTATGCTTGACCTCTATTAAGAGGTATGGGTACATTAAGCCTGGTGACGATTAGCAGAGTAGATGGTATGGATGTTAGGTTATGGGTTGGTCTGGACTATAAGATTTGCTTCGATCACTAGGGTTAACATAGCTAGTATCTTGGGTGATATGTTTTTTTTTCAGTATATCTGTCTTGTGATTGTTGGCGTATGTCAAACAGTGCGGAAAATGTGTGTGTGTGTGTCGGCGAGTCCTGTAATGCTAAGGCATGCTTGAGTTTAAAATGTTTGGAATGGGGATGGTCGGTATATTTTGACTGGTGTAAGTCGGCATGGTTGATGATATGAAAAGAAGTTAATTGTGTCACTGGTATGGGCAGTATGTTTTCTTTGTATGGTCTGTGTGGACGAATGGTTGATGTATGCTAGATTTATAGTGGGTGGTATGGGTTATAAAGGTTGTAATAGTGGTAGAGTGACAAGTATATATTTTGTTGGTATCTGATGGTATGGCAAATTGGACTTGTGGTTTGCTTGAATCCTAGTGGAAAGTATGTAGGTTGGTAGGTAGGTAGGCAGGCATGTACGTAGATAGGTAGGCAGGCATGTAGGTAGGTGTATAGTTAGTTAGGCAGGTAGGCAGATAGTTATGTTGGTAAGTAGTATAGTAGGTATATAAGTAGGCAGGTAGGTAGGTACATAAGCAGAGAGGCAGGTAAGTATATTGTTAGGTAGTTAGGTATGTACATGGCACATAGGTATGTAGGTAGGGAGGTAGGCAGGTAGGCAGATAGGTAGGTAGGTAGGTTGGTAGGTAGGTCACAGGTAGGCACTTATGTATGTAGGCATTTAGCTAAGTAGGAATGTGGAATGGTTAGGAAGGTATGAAGATAGACAGGTAGGCAGTTAAGCCAGTAGGTAGGTTGGTATGCAGATAGAAATTGAGGTAGTTAGGAAGTAAGGCATGTATGTACATAAGTAGGTATGTAGGTAGTTCGGTAGTTAGATAGGTAAGTGTGTAGGTAGGTAAGCATGCAGGCATCCAGGCAGGTAAGTAGGTAGAAAGATAGGTAAGCCAGTACTTAGTTAGGTATGGAGTTAGTCAGGTAAGTAGGTAGGCATGCAGTTTGTTAGGCAGTTATTTAGGTGCATAGGTAGTTGGGCAGGTAAGCAAGTAGGTATGCAGGTAGTAAGTTAGATAGGTATGTAGGTAGGGAAGTAGGTAAGTAGGTAGGCAGGTAGGAAGGCAGTTAGTTAGGTAATAAATTACATATTATGGTATGTAGGCAAGTATGTAGGTAGATAGTCAGGCAGGTAGATAGGTGGGAAGGTATGTAGGTAGCCAGGCAGTCAGGCAGGTAGGTAGATAAGTAGGTAGGTAGGCAGGTGTACACATAGGGAGGCACTTAGGCAGGCATGTAGGCAGGAGTAAGGTAGGTAGGTAGGTATGTAGGCAGGTAGGTAGTGAGTAGGTAGAAAGGAAGGCAGGCAAGTAGTTAGGTATATAATTAGTTATGTTGCCAGTTATGTTGACAGGCAGGTAGGCAGGCAGGCAGGTTGGTAGGTTAGGTAGACAGGAATGTAGGCGGGTAGGTAGTAAGACCTCTGTGCAGAGAGGTACTTATGTAGGTATGTATCCAGACAGACAGGTAGTTAGATAGACAATAGGCAGATATGAATGTAGGTAGAAAAGTAATTAGTAAGTAGGTGGTTTGATAGTTATCTAGGAAGGTATGCATGTTAGTAGGTAGGCAGTTAGGTAGGCAATTAGTGAGGCAGGCATGTACATAGTTAGGTATGTAAGATATTCGATTGATATCCAGGTAGTAATGCTGGTACGTTATGTAGGTATACAGGCAGGTAGGTAGGCAGGTAGGACGGTAGGGAGTTATGTAGTTATGTAGCTAGGTAGGTATGTAGGAAGGTAGGCAGGCAGATAGGCAGATAGGCCGTCAGGTAAGTGTAGGAAAGTATATAAGCAGGTATGCAGGTAGGTGGATAGGTAAGCAGAAAGGTAATCAAGTAGTCAGGTAGGAAGGTATGTAGGTATGTAAGCAGGCAGGCAAGTAGGTAGGTAGTTACATATGCAGGTAGGCAGGTAGGTATGTCGGTAGGTTGGTAGGTATGTTGGTAGGTATGAAGTTATGCAGGTAGTTTGAAAGGCAGGCAGGGAGGTAGAAAATCAGGTAGGTAGATAGGTAGGTTACTAGGTAAACAAGTATGCAGGCAGGCAATGAGGCATGTATTTAGGTAAGTATATATCTAGGTATGCTGATAGGCAGATAGGCATGTATGTAGGTAGGTATGCAGATAGGCAGGAAGGTAGTCAAGTATACAGTGAGGTAGGTATGTAGGCAGGTAGGTAGATGGGTAGTCAGGAAGGTAGTTCGGCAGGCAGGTGGGTAGGACGGCAGTTAGGTTGGAAGGCAGGTAAGCAGGTAGGTAGTCATGCTGGTAGGAGTGCAGGTATTTGTGTAGGCAGGCGTGCAGGTAGGTGTGCAGGTAGGTAGTCATGCAGGGAGGAATGCAAATATTTTGGTAGGCAAGCGTGCAGGCAACATGACGGCCTCCATGTAAATGTAAACAAATATGGCGGCTTTCAGTAATAAATATAGCGGCCTCCAGTAACAGCCGATGTAAACAAAGAAGAGAGAAAGAAAGAATGATATAGAAAGGAAAGAAGTAGAGAGAATGAGAGAGAATGAAAAAATAAGGGAGAAGGAAAGTAAGACAGAGAAAAGAAAGAAAGAATGCAAAAGAGAAAAAAGTTGGAGCACCCTCCAAGTCGATCCTAGGACTACCTAGCACACTCCAAGTCGATCGTAGGACTGTCCTGCACCCTTTTGTTGACCCTCAGACTGCCTAGCGCCCTTCAAGTCTAACCACGGACTGCCTAGCACCCTAAATGTAAATCCTAGGACTGCCTAGCACCCTCCAAGTCGAGCCTAGGACTGCCTAGCACTCTCCAAGTCGAGCCTAGGTCTGATTAGCACCCTCCAAGTTGAGCCTAGGACTGATAAGTACCATCCAAGTCGATATTAGGACAAACTAGAACCCTCCAAATCGAGGCCAGGACTACCTAGCACCCTCCAAGTCGATCCTAGGACTACCTGGCAACCTCCAAGTCGATCCTATGACTACCTAGCACCCTCCAAGTCGATCCTTGGACTACCTGGCACCCTCCAAGTCGATCCTAGAACTACCTAGCACTCGGAGAATACCCTCGGAATGCAAGAGAGTGAAAAAATGTCTTACTGGTTACCAAGACGGCGGTCTAAGAGTTAAGTGTACTGGCTACAAAGATGGTGATCGAAGATGGCGGTGTACTAGATACAAAGAAGGCGGCGTACTGGCTAGCAACATGGCAGAACCCAAGATGGCGGCTGCGTAACCGGAATTACAGAGTAGGAAGTCCGGAATCCAACATGGAGGCCGCGTGACTTTGGCACCTCGCGCCTCATCCCAATCCCGTTTGCTCTCGGAAATACCATACCCTATTACTCACGTGTAATTGTACAGATACGTTCTTAATAATCCAGAGAATAATAAAATTCTTTGGCAAAAATACATGAATAGTATGTCTTAATAAACAAAATTAATTTACTCATTTTAAGGTTTGTGTGAAAACACACCCATTGTACTAAAAGTTAGATTGTGTATTTTTACTTCTATATGGTCGTTGTATAAACAACTTAATGTTAGCGTAGTTGTGTTCAAAGCCCTCACAGTGCTAAACAATAAATTGTGTATTTTTACTTCTATATGGTCGTTGTATAAACAACTTAATGTTAGCGTAGTTGTGTTCAAAGCCCTCGCAGTGCTAAACAATAAATTGTGTATTTTTACTATTACGTGGGCGTGGTGTAAACACTCAATGTCAGCATTGTTGTTCATCCTCCATTATGCAACTTTATAAAACCAGGTATGTGTAAACTGTCGCAGAATTTGTAATTTTACACTAATGTTCCTAGGAATTTAAAGATAACTACAAATACTTGTTAGAAAAAATGTGATCTGTCATTAGTGATTAGAAATACTTTGAACTCCATTTGTATGTTCAAAACGGAAATTTTAAATTTCACAGAAGTTATTTGCATATAACTATTTATTCTAAATCTGAGGTAATAGTTATTCATATTATGGAGATAATTTCGACAGCTCTTTTGAAATACAAAATCACAGAACGGAGTACAATGTCGTGAAAATTGTAAAACAACACATATAAAGTATTTCGATTTAAAATTATGCAATTTTATAAAATATACTGACGGTAAAATTAATTGGCAAAAACATTGAAAAATTTACAGAAATTGTGTATTTACAATTACAGTGGATCTGCCATTTTTCCGTTTGAGCAAATAAAAAAAAAAGACACGTCACTGTGGTGAAATTGCACCTGCGTTGTCTGCGTCAATTTACTTGCCATAGAGAAAAAAAATCCCGGAATTTTACGGGTTATTTTCGGCTGCATTGTATTTGTAATTTTACACCATTCTATGTCAAAATTAGTGACACAGTGCACGTGTTATTTAACAAAGAATTTACTTTGACGCAGTGTAAAAAGAAACCATTGAAATATATAGGTGTAAAACTACACCGACTACGATGGAGGCTCTGGTAACACAAACATTTGGGTCCAATTACTCATTTATTTTACAGTGACGTTCAGCAGATAGTTTAAACACTTCACATATTTGATTTGAGCCTATATACACAGGCACACGCCATCATACATACACACACTATATATATGTGTGTGTGTGCATATATATATGTTTGTGTGTGTATATATATATATATATATATATATATATATATATATATATATATATATATATATATATATATATATATATATGTGTGTGCATATATATGTTTGTTTATATATATGTTTGTGTATATATATATACACATATATGTGTCTGCCACATATATGACGTTCATATAAATCCTATCTGGAACAATATGAGGCGGGATCGTTGGTCATACGTGAACACAGAATAGATAGCAATGGTAGAACATGAAATAATATTCTAATAGTGATCAATCTCAAAATTGATTTAGCATGTCCTCGCGAATCGTGTAAGATGATCTTATTGTTTCCCTCTCCTCATCTTCTTTCGTGGGTTCGGCATTAAACATAAACACTAGAAAACACCGTAGCATAATTACAAAACACAACTTGACATTAGAGAAACGAAAAGATGCTGACAGCACTCTGTTATGAATGAACCTTAACAGCATATCCAACTGTGAAACCGACCTCACACCTTCAGAGCAAAACCAGGAAGCCAGGAATTGCGACAGCGTATTGCAACAACCAGCGGGCGAGGCCGCAAGCGAAAGAAGAAAAAAAAAACCCTCTCCTAGCCGGCGATTGGGGACCGGGACACTTACACGATGAGCCGATATAGGTGACTGCAAGGTAGGGCCGGGCCAGCAGCCAGGGAAGATCACAGCATGTGTGCGTCCGTCAGCCGTCAACCGACCAGCTAGATACAGCCTCCGCCATCAAGGCTAAGGTGGGAACTGCCCGTACTAGATAACTTATTAACCAGGCGTGCCAACATAGTTGTAACTTAGATTAATATAAATTATTATAGCTCTCCCGCGTGTTCAATCATTCAGTGCCATGCAAACTGTGAAAGTTTTGTTCTCATACTTATTTTTCTCAAGCCATAATAAACCCCCTCAGCTATAGGCTGTTCACGGTAAAGTGAGCACTTTTAGCAGCTGTTTCGTCAGACGTAATAACCGATAAATACATGTAATTATGGCCTCGGACTTTTGGTTTTGGGTATGTTGAATGTGTACACTGTGTTTATTACTCACATAGCAGGTTTTACCTTAACAAGCGGTGGAAGGATATAAATTGGTTGAAAGAAAAAAGTAACTAGGACTTCAAAAGTGCTCACTTTACCGTGAACGGCCTATGCCATAAAAACTCTACTATTAACTATAATTTCATTTATGCCCCTAAACCACTTTTGTGCGGTTATTACCTTAAGTAATATCCGTAACTACTCTACACCTGAATCAGCGATTTTCACCAGTAGAATTATTTTACTGAACCTGCGGTTAATTAGGTGTTATCTTCTGGCGGATAAGTGGAATGCACTCAGGTATTTCTCTGCCAAGCCGGTATAATTCACTAGGAATCAGCAGAAATCGCTATTGAACCCGTGAATGGCAGAAACTGAAATTTTTGGTAAAATTTTAATTATACAATGGAACATTATCAACGGATTTAATTCAAATTTGCTGATTGAAATAGTAAATGTTTCAATATTAGAGTGTGGCAGGTGCCGAATCCTGCTAAAGGCTGTTCACGGTGAAGTGAGTACTTTTGAAATCAATCTTAGAAAAGAGTCACTGCTTCTACCTGCACATGTGTTAACGAGTTCACTGGGTTACTTGCGCCTAGTAAAGTTGGTAACGATGACGGGAAAGTAATTCCATATCTTAACGTCGAATATAAAGGGTTAGGTAACCATTTCAGCTGACTTAAATTATTTATTTCGCTTTCTGTATTTTTTTTTAATGCATCAAAGTAAAAAAAAAAAAAAAACAAGATTTGTGAAATATTTACTTTTTTTTTATAACGACACATTTTCACTTGACCGACGCATGAATAAAGTGACGAGGCTCATGCAGATGTTAATTTTACATAAGGCGGAAGATTACACAACGCGCATGCAGTTAGATCGTAAGCAGGGCTTTCAAAAGTGTTCTTTTTTTTTTTTTTACCGTGAACAGCTTTTATCAGCCATGCTTAGTGTCGTAGAACAAAGGTAAATAAGCCCATGAATATCTCTTGTTGTGTTCTTTGAAGTCCAGGGATAACCCTGTTTTACTTCCTCAGCGCAAGAGCTTCAAAGCACCGCTGCGCGCCCAATACCTTCCGATCATGAAGCACTGTTTAATTAAGTCCCTCGTGTGGCACGGGTGCGAGAGGATAGAGGATTAGTTTCTGTTAAGTTGGTATATCAAGCTTCTTAGTAATTGCTTTCCGGAAGGTTGGGGGTGCGTGAATGATAGGGGATGATGATTGGCTACGCGATATTCTCGCGACTCCCGAACGAAACGTAATATTATTTTGCGAGGTTACGTTCGGTGATTATCGATGCATCTGTATGTACGCGATGTTTATATTTCGTTATTCAACTATTTTATGGGTGGTAATGTTGTTTCAACATACCGTGTTATTTTTAAGGTGGATTTTGACACAAAAGTACTTTACGGACGTTCGGGGGTAAAACAATTAATATTTTACAGTTTTAGCATAGTACACATTCTTTCCCCCCGCTGAGACACGAAATGATAGTCCGAATAAATTGTGATATTAGAGAAAAACTACACTTCAAAAATGAGTTAAACGAAATATGGAAATTTTTATGTACTAATTTCAAAATTGAACCGAATTAATACGTTTGCATGCTGTTCAAGTTGTGATAGGCTGGTCACGGTAAAATGAGCACTTTTGAAAACCCTGCTTAAGATCTACTTGTATGCATCTTGTGTATTCTTTCGTTCTATGTAAGATTAACGTTGTCATGGGCCTCGTCACTTTATTCATGCGCCGGAAACTGTGAAATTATTATAAATATAAATATTTTACAAATCTACTAATTTTTACACTTCAGTGCATTAAAAACACCAAGGCGAAAGAAATAATTTAAATTATAAGAAATGGTTGAGTTACCCAACACTTTTTATTCAATGTTAAGATACGGAAATACTGCCCATCCATAGTTACCTTTTTAACTGGGCGCATGTCACTCAGGGCGTCCTTTGAAATATATGCAGGTGGTAGCAGTGACATTTTTCCAAGCTTGATTTCAAAAGTGCTCACATTATCGTGAAAAGCCTTAAATGTTATTACGTTGAATGGCAGAAAAATATTTTTACGAAATTGGTTTTGTAGCTCGCTCGCATTAAAATTTTTATTTACAAAATAAAATTTTAATTTTAATTAGTCCAACCGCTAGTGAGCCACGAGCCGGAATTTAAGGTGAATGAGTGAGGAGATTTGGGATGTTTTCGACATCGAGGTCTTAAGAGCCAATGAAGGTGAAACGAGGTAAGTACGGAGCAGCAGCGGAATGAAAGGGTGGGGGGAATGGGAGAACTCCGAGAAAACCCGCCAACCAGCGGTATCGTCCGGCACGATTCCTACATGCGAATCCTACATTCCTGTTTTCTTTCACATGACAGACATCTGCATAGCAATGGCGAATGTCCAAAAATTTCCATCTTGCCCACAGAGACTCTAGCGCAGTTCGCAAAGGGGGTGGGAGGTGAGCAGTCTAACCACACCATCGCTGCCCAGGAATTAAAAAAAATTGCAACGTTCTGCTTCTGTAACATATATGAACCGTTTTTCTGAATGCAAAATTTGTGTTAAATATCTATTTTTAATTTGTATGAATTTAAGTTAAATGCTTACATTTACGGTTTAAAAATGCACGATGAAAGTTATTTTTCAAATGAATTGCTATTTTAATATAGTTATTATCGATATCGTGTCAGAAAACCGTAAATATCTTCGGAATTTCGAAAATTTAATCGGGATTCTGAATTTTTTTTTAACGAAACAAAAAATGGAACTCCGTGCGAGTGTACTGCGAAATAGTGCTATAGGCTGTTCACGGTAAAATGAGCACTTTCGAAAGTTGTGCACGTTGTATTATTTCTGTCTAATGGAAAATTAACATTGTTATGTACCTCGCCACTTTATTCATGCGTCCGTCAAGTGAAATAGTGAAAACTATTATACAAATAAATATTTTACAAAGCTGCTCATTTTTACACTTCGATGTATCAAAAATAAGAGGAAAGCGAAGGAAATGATTTAAGTTATCACAAATGGCTACCTAACATTTTTTATTTGATGTTAAGTTATGGAACTACTTTCCCGCCAACGTTACCAACTTCACTGGGTGAATGTCACTCGGTGTTCCTGAGAAATGCATGCAAGGTAGGAGCAGTGACTTTTTTCTAAGGTTGACTTCAAAAGTGCTCACTATATCGTGAATAGCGTTTACACGTCAGTGAATAACTCCGTGCTTGAACAACGTCACAGAAGCAGTAATTGACAAACAGTAAACGGCGGGAGACAGAGGCGGAGAGAGACCGGAGTAAAACGAACCGTTGCAATACTCGTGGAAAAGTGTAAAACATGTATTGCTTAACATTTTACTCGTGTTGTACTACATCAATGCTGAAATGCCGTTAACTGTTCCTGCCGGTGAGTCTGTTGTGGTAATATCACAGCTGTTACGGTCAGCACTACCTACGTGTGTTCTGATATCGATTTTGACGTTAAAACATTGTTGCATGGGTGCCTGAGGGTCGTATCTGAGTTCGTGAGGGATGGACGTCGTAATCAAAATAAAATAACTAAATTTCATTTTTAATTTATTCCAACAGCTACTATTAACAGCATTAAATTGCCCGTCTCCACTAACACTCTTTTTATTTCACAGTTAGCGCCATCATTGTGAATACTTCCACTGTAACTAACGTACTTCTTTATGTCTCTGTTTGGTTATTGTCAATTAACTGATACTCATCATTATAACGTGTTCAGTCTATTTTTGCTATCATTTGTAATGTCTTTTCACTCACGCATCCACTCCAATAGTCCAGCCAGCAGTCGCACTCTTCACGGCTCTGATGTTCGCAATCACAGATTTTCCTCCCGCTGGTCATTTATCTCGCCGCGCGCTTCTCTCCTCGCTAGTCGTCTATCGCTGAAACTCATCCATTCAACAACTGCCGGCTCGGAGGCCAGGCATGCTTTTCACAGCCGCTGGCCTTGACTTGGAAGGCTCTCCGCACCCCGAGTCTAGCTGAGATACACGAGGTCAGTAATCTAGAACATTCTTAAGGTGTCTCAAAGAGCCCGTTAGCACGTTGTTGGGGCCACAAGTTGTATGCAGGAATAATTAGTAGTCCATTGTGCCCACTCGCCATATCGGCCGTGTGCGTGAGCCACGTTCCAGGAGAGAGGGAATCTGAGGAGGATAGGTATGTCAACGGTCCGAACCTACGCGCTGGACGCGCGCTCACCCCCACTCTACAGCTCACTCTCAGACGCGTCGGCCATTTGTCGGCTTGTGCGTAGCCGATCAAGAAGCCGACTTCTGAGGTGCCACCGACGCGAGGCGTCGCTGGTCCAGGCAGCAGCCCAGGCAGCAGTCTTCCCACGTCAGGAGACGTACTCGCAGCATCACATCTCCACTGCTCGACATCAGGACACGGAGGAGCTTCGGTCGATTCTGAACTGAGTCAGTGGCAGGTAGGTGTATATTCAGTAGGGTGCAGGATAGAGTCGATAGTGAAGCTACGTGATTAGAAAAATAATACATTAAAAATATAATTTAAACATTGCAAGTCAACGAAGAGTCAATAATTAATTCATATTAGTATTTCAATTAATTGCGAGGAACAGTAAACCTATTTATTATATAGTTGTTTTATTAATTTTTGTGTTCCTATTTATAGTTCTAGTACGTCACCCGTAATTAAACCTTGTGAAATTAAGTGTTCAATAGAAGTGCAGAGTTGGAGAGAGTGTTAGAGAGCAGTGAGAGTATAGTGAGTGTTGTTCTTTAGAGTCGAGGCAAGGACAGGTTCGTGGCCTTAGGTCAGCAGGGCTGGCTAGGCGCACGCAACAACGTGCGCGCATGAATAATCTAACTGCTCTGTCCTAACTTCCACTCGCCCGTGCGGGACAAAATGGCGAGCGCGTAACACTGGCCCTTCCTCAAGTCTGCTCGTCCCGAACAGACTCTGCTAAATCTGGTCCTTCGTAGAGTGCCAGTCGGTCGATGTGTACAACCTTTGGCTTAGCCCGAGAGTCTTAACAATGAATCTGAAAGACCACATAACAGATCTTATTCAGAATTCTGTAGAGGCCTTGCCAACATTTCTTTAGCTTCGGGCAGTAGCCTTTTTCTCTTCTGTGGGTCGTACAGACAAACCAGTCGTCGTTATTTAGATACCTCGCCCGACATTATTCTATGATCCAGCATCTTCATCCTGCCACTATTTACTATGAGGTTCTGTTAATCAAAATCATAAATGCCAACAGGTATGTCACATAATTCGCTAGCACAATCAGGGGCTGCAGGTTCCTCTTCTGTCGGTCGGGCAAACATCAGGAAACTAGATACGTGTAGCTCTCTTCCAGACAGCACCCTTGATGGTGTTACCATTGAGGACTCGTGAACTCCTGAGCGGTAACCAAGAAGAAACAATGGCACTTTTTACTCCCAGTCCTATTGGTTGCGTACTACAAATAACAATGAAAGGCAGAACACAGAAGTCTGCTTGTAACAATCACTGAAATCGTAGGGGGATTGCCTTGATTGTAGGAGTCCTAAGGCGTTTCTTTTACAATTAAATCAGATAGGTATTTGATATGTGTAGAAATTGGGCTATGTTAAGGGAAATTAATCCCGCTCCAAATTTAATTTATTGTTTAAAATAAGATTCATTTTAAAGTATTGTCACCCCCAGCAAACACAACCTGTCGGTAAAGGGTCGACAAATTGTCGACTGTTTGTAACTGTCATTTCAATGCCATATGATAGCCATTCGACAATGGCGTGATGTCTTTTTTGAGACAGATTGCAAGCCGTTATAAAAAAGATAACGGCCCGCTGTGTTTTTTAGGGTAACATATGGATATCACCAAAAAGATATCGGCATGATATCTCAGAGGAAACATGTGGCAAGCATCTTAAAAATAGTTCTGGGCCGATTCCCATACGGCATCTTTGTCTTTTCGGTAATATGGCCACTGTCTTATTTATTTCAGCCCGTTAACGTTTTCGAGACAAGGCTCTTTATCACAATAAATATGTAAATATGATGTCTTTTTTCCGACAAACTTTTGGAAAGTGTTTTGACTAGACAAGATGTTAGCTAGCTCTTAATGGCATTATATATTATTTGAGACCGTGTGTTGACCACTAGCATGAATTCTCATGATTATACATGTGTAATGTGTTAGCCCATGGCATTTGTTAGCTTTGAAATTTTTTTCATATGTACAGCCATTCGACAGATATATTAAAAACTAACAAAAACTATTTTGTTTAAAAGTTTTTAAATAATCACTATTTAAAATATTTTGTTATATTGTAATGGCATTTATATATTTCTTTGTAATAACTTTCGTCATGATATATTGTTTATTTCTGGAGCGTATCAGCCACTTACCCCCAGATGTATAGGTTTGCATGCGTGACTTTTTAACTCAAGGGTCTTAGGTTCGAATCCCGCACTCGGCAAACAAAATATTTCCATATCATGCAATGTGTTTAGAAGTAAATGATACGAATAAACGAAAAGGGTAAATGACATTTACTAAAATTTGTAATATAAAAGTTATGTTTTTTTTTTTCCATGGGTATACTGTTTATTTCGGAACATCATGCCGGCGCAGGCCCGGCATCGTAACGACATCGAGCCGGCGCAGGCCCGGCATCGTAACGACATCCAGCTGTCGCAGGCCCGACACTGTCGAAAAACAGTTAGCCGCCAGTCCATATACATTGGGTCGCTTCCGGCATAAGACGGCAGGCCGGTATCGGCTGACCGGAAATTGGCGGCTAGATTTTACCGGCCCCGATTCCGGCCCATATTTTCCGTGTTGGATTGGGCAACCTCTATCTCTTGTGGGATTAAGGATTGGGAAACACTCCCGAAGAAATCCCATTAGCATAAGGCAGAAAGGTGATCATTTTACATTTCTGCAACATGTCGTCTCACAAAAGTGCCCTGATATGATTTCTCAAACCTTTCAAACTTTATCATTTGCGTGGTTGCGACTGGAAACATTTTATGGGAAAATTTCAAAAATTTATAATTACAAAAGTTGAAATCTTTTTCTAGAATATTTTTATATAGCAACTTTTGTACAAAGTGTTTAACACAATATTTCATTATTTTCTACAAAACAAAGACATTTAAATATTTAGGTAAAATACTAACAAATTTTACCGAAAAAAAAAATAATGATTTCAACGATCTCATAGTATTACATCAATTTGGTATACTTTTAAAGTATTATCCTCAAAATTTACATGCTTTGAGTTATTTTTCCATTTTACAAAACTTCGAAAAACATTTAAAAAACATTCTGGCCAAAGCTTAACACTTAAAAATCTACTACCTTTCTACTGCATTTACAAGTAAAATTAAAATACCCCAAATATTAAAACACTTATCTCCATTGTGAACACCTCCAAAGTGTGAGAACCAAGCACACCAACTCCAAGAATGCATGCCTAATTATTTGTAAACCCTTTCCTCGCTCCTACTTCACATTTCATAGACTTGGCAACGGTGTACTCATCACTTAATTCGGTACATTTAATTTTAACCAACAAGAAAAAAATATATTTTGAAATAGAGGCCTCTCGGAACTACACGGCGACAGTCTTTTATTTTCTGTCGTGAGCATTTTCTTCTCCTCAACCCTGCAGCTCTTGGCAACACCGCTGACGTCAGCAAGACGTGGGCAATATTAGTGAGGCACGTCAGTTTTTCGACTGGCGGGGTTGAAAGCACCGGAGCTTCCGGTAGTTGGCTTGCTGAAGCCGAGGCGAACACTATGCTAGTCGACTCGCTGCTGATTGGACAGCTCACTTGACGTCGGGCGCCGAATTTTCTACGTATTTTTCACCGTAGACGAGGTAGCACACATCGCGGTCTTCCACAGCTCTTCCAAACTATTCGGCAAAGGTAGGAAAAAACGTCTACAGCCCGAATTTAACAACGGGCAGGGGAAAACACTAAACGAGGCGTACTTTCTAAATGGTCTGGGAGCTCTTGAACACGAGACGAAAACATATCGTTTCAGTACTTAACAAATAAATTTCTCAAGGTAACACTATAAACAGATTTTTCAAGCTATATCACATTGTTACAAATGCAGTGGGCACTGGGTTGAAATAAGCAATTTGCTCTTGAGGGCGATTAAAGAAATTATACCGGTAACAGACGTCAAAAGATTCCGACATTACAAAAAAGTACAAGGCAGTGCACTATGACCTGTCGAACCGTAAATCATAATATGATAACCGAAATGCAGGTTGGGCAAAAATTACGTAAATTTATAATGGCGTACATTTATAATGGCGTAGACTGACCCGCCTTTAGGAAAACCTTACGCTCTCATAGTAAATTATTATAATATTCTAGAAATTTTTTTATGTTTTTCTTGAAAAAAGAATTCAGAATGTACCCTACACCCATTTAGCTATTGACCTTACACTGCAGAACATACAAGAGAACTACAAACTCATAATTACACAACAATTTTAATTTTACCAAAATCTGGCGTACGTAAAGAAGCTACAGAAACAAGGATCCAATATGGTGGGGGTAGATTCCTCTTTATGTCATCATGCAAGATGTTCCCTGTTAGACTATCGGCTGAAAGCGGATAAGTGCCGTCTGCAATCCACATTCCGATTAGCACGTGGGCACAAAGCTTGACCCTTCTCGAGGGTGGCTCTTAACAACGAGGTCTCAACGCTGATAAGGGTGACGCGAAATGGATATGCAGCAGTGCCGGAATGCAAGGGCGTGGTCCGGCGCGATTCCCACCTTGCGAACGTCCGGAGGATATCCGTCGGGCAACGAACCCAGTAGGCGAGTAGTCTGACCACCACACCACCGCGGCCCTTTTGAAGGAACAGGTGCAAGTGACGTGGTTTATCACAACTGCTGCATAAACGATGGTCTACTGAATGCAGTGGCGAAAGAAAACTTCGTGTGCACTCGGCATTGTTCGTTCCCGAAACCCGAAGCTACAGTAAATACGGAGACTTCCCGTATTATAGAATTTACGGAGCGCTGCTTCATTTTTCTGTACATACTGATCACGTCTCCGGGCATTACGTGTACATTCCCGTACAAATTTGCGTAAAAAAAACCACGTGACTCAGGCCCCCATGCACTGTAAAATAATTTCTGTACTTTTACAAAAACAAATCTTTGGAAACCCAGTTGCCAAGATAATCTTTTGTAGAACCACAAACAATTTTCTTGTAAAATCTGCAAAACTTGTATTTGTAATATTACAAATGATAGCCTTGTATTATAACTTATAATATTGAGAAGTGCACATTAAATTATTTATTTATCTTCTATAAAACAAATGTGATAAATTAATAAGAGTGTGAGAGAGAAAAAAATCCAAATATGATTTACGAGAATAAAACCACGCTGCGTTAAGCTTATTTTATTAGTAAATGAAATTGCAAGTTCCAAAAAACCATTATGGGCGTTATTTGATTAAGAAGAATACATTTATTTAATTTTGGACGGCTCTTAATAATGAGATCTTAAGAGCATATTTATAAGAGTTTTGTGTAGCTGGGAAACATTAACGGTCAACGAGTAGCGCGGTCACGTTTGATTGAAAATGTCGTTTTATTATGATTATTAGAGTGGTTTTAAGTGTTTTACGTGTAAACGATTTCGTTTTGCACGCAACTACACTTTACACTACACATAGTTTTGCACAAACAGCTACATACGGTTTTACGTTGTCGAGTGTCCGCCAGTTCGCTGGATCTCGTGTATACGGGTCAGTATAGTACAACAATTCCTTGAGGTCTGTTACAGACACGGCCCTCATAGTTTCACAAACGAGTCGCCTTACAAGAGAAGCTTCGTGCCGTGACAAGTATTTGTAAAATCACAAACGATTCCGCAGTAAAATTTACAATTTTTGTTTTTTTTTTACAGTGTGGGACTGAAACTCAGGTGGAGAGGTTTATGTTCACGCGACAACGCACACGTCAAGGGCTGGCGTTTTCTTACGACGGACCAGGTCAGTACACTGTTAAAAATAATTTCCTTCGTTTTACGGAAAAGTGATGGTAAAAATTTCTCCAGAAGTGTCCGTAAACTCTCCGTAAAATTACGGACACATTGATTTTCCAAAACGGACCTTCCGTAAATTTCACGGAACCTCTCTGTTAATTTCCAAGTTAGTCTTTAATTTTCGTTATTTGGGTGTTAAAAAGTGTATAAAAAATTATATTAAAATTGTTAGAATCTTTTGTACTTAAGAGAGTTTTGGACACGAGCAAAACAATTTCCAGTCCACGACCCTGATCATTCACCTACAACTGTTTTGTATTTCTATTCGGGAAAACTAAGGAAAAAAATTCAGTTCATATTAAATTTAGTGTATTTTTAGAGTTGCCAAATGTTACAGACGCATGATGCTATTTTTTAATGTTTGAAAGAGTAAGGTAATAGTCGCGTGGATAACCTTAACCGCCGCAGACACGATCATTTTCTTGTTACTGTGGCGAAGAAAGCTTCGTGTAGAATCGGCATTGTTCGTCCCCCGTAACTCGAAACCAAAGGGAATACGGAGGCTTTCCGTAATTTTGTATTTACGGACTTAACTCCGTTTTTCGTCATTACGGACTGCCTTTCCGTATATACACCGTACATATCCGTAAAACCATTCCGAAAGTATACGGAAATTTTTTAACAGCGAGGAGGACAGTGGACCCGCGGAAATTGATGTCGCCTGGTCTGGGCCCAGGACACGAAATCACCCTGCTGAAGGGCGTCTCACTAGCGACACAGAATACGCCAGGATACGTAACAATGGGTAAAGGCTGTTCACGATCACGTGAGCACTTTTGAAATCAACCTTAGAAAAAATTCACCGACCCTACCTGTATTTTTTTTTAATTGGGTGCACTGAGTGACATGCGAATAGCAGAGTTGGTAACGGTTGGTGGAAAGCAGTTCCATAACTTGATGTCAAATAAAAAAATGTTAGGTAATGCCGGAATCACGTAGCCCCGACGCGCACGACACGACGGCCAACAGCCAATGAAATACAAGATAGATCGTCGTAAGCCCGACCGATTTTGTCGTCCGAACAGCAATTTTGGATCAGAAATTATTTCTACTCTTTGTCGACGCACAGAATGTACAACCTTGCAAGATGAAATTGTATTGCAAGATTTCCCTACAATAGTAAATACGCACCTCGACAGAAAAATAAATTGAATATCATTGTATCTAGCTCTTAAAAATAATTATTTTGCCTTCGTATGCATTAGCGATACCAATTGGTACTATTATGTATTACAAATTTCCCTCTTGTTCACATTTGAAACTAACGTAACTTATCAGCGCCTTCTAAATAGTTAGGTTAAATGCCGAGAGCGTAGTGTCGGTCTTGCTGTAAATTCAAGTAGTCATTTTGAAATATGTCGTCGTTGCGTTTTTGGTCGTGTCGTGCTGTTCGGTCGGGGCTATGTGATTCCGGCATAACCATTTCCGATAAACTAAATTATATCTTTCACTTTCTGGTTTTTTCTTTAATTCATCGTAGCGTAAATATTTGCAGATTTGTATAATATTTCCTTTTCTAATAATTTCGGAGTTTCGCATGACTTCGGCATGAATAAAGTGATGAGGCACATGGCAATGTTAATTTTTCATAAGGGAGAAAAATACAAGTAGATATACGTGCATACAAGTAGATGTTAAGCAGGGCTTTCAAAAGTGCTCATTTTACCGTGAATAGCATATACTTGGAATCTGGCGTCCTGGATCTCTTTTAAAATAGGTATTATAATCCATTCACTGTTACTTCACACTTTTCTGAAGCCCTGCTTAACTTCTTATCCCAGGATATTCCTCCGTCTCGTGCTCTAGAAAATTACATCAAACGACAACGTACCTAATTCGCGGCGCACTCAGCTGTAACGATGTTTTGCGTGAAAACTATTTCTCACTAGGCGCTACCAACACGCATGTTTTCTCGCCGTTTTTATTTATATTAAATTTAAATTAATTATTATAATGTGTAAATAAAATACCAGTAAAACTACAACCTAACGAAAAATAAGATACTTTCATGTTACCAGAAATATAAAACGTTTGTGACACGTGCCATATTTCGAAAATAATTAAACACCTCATATATGGGGTGATTTTTCAAAGGTTTGATGTGAAGAAACATTGAATAAACCATAATAATTCTGCCAGTGCATTTTTACACTCTTAAACAATCCTTGCATAATTTTCTGTAGGACAAAGAAAACCATTCCCTTGATGCTGTTTTGTTTACAACGAAATGCTGATCTGATTCAAAGAGAAGGTTACAGAAAGTTAAGTTTGCCGCTAATAAATGTCTTCTTTGTAGGTCTTTGTTTTATGGCAATATTGCCTTCCTTTATAGCAAAGAAATAAACACGATTTGATCTGATTTTGTTCACAGTAAGGAAATATTGATCTGTACCGGAGTAACGGTTTAAAACGTTTTCTGTCGTATACGTTGCAGTTTTCAGTAAGTAACTGCTGTCCAACACAAACGGTCATAAACCAATAAGTACATTCTGCTGTTACTAAACTGCAGCTGAGCAAATGTATAGTCCTCCTGCAGACGTTTAATGTCATTCTGAAGTTCGGATTAAACTAAAGCCCTGTTCAGTCTTATAACATCAGTTTAGTAAACACACTGACGGACCCCAATAAAATCATGACAGATGGTGCAGGAGGTCTTATGCGCATACTTGCGATAATACCCGAGGTTTAAAAACCAGTGATAATGCAGACGACTTACTCTCCTCGTCCTCGGCTCTGCTTCTTTTCTCAAGAAGATATTGCTGTCCGAGGCCCTTGTAGCTATATTGAGTGGCACATCAAAAGAAACATGCATATTGAACAATCCCAGCACAAAGGTTATCTACCCTTTGAAAACTCCGCGTCTTGAGGAAAACTTAATTGTATGTGATGTGAACACTTCAGTCGCAAAAAAAAAAAAGGAGGGGGGGGGGGGGAATCTCTTTTTCGTTCTTTGATCATACTTTCCTGGGGGCAATAATTTTTTCTCTTCTCCAGCTATTTCATTATTCTGAATCCCCGCAGAGCACAGAAACTTCGGTCGGGGAAAGAAAAAAAAAGTTCTCTAAAACCTAATTACTCTAACGACCAGGAAAACTGTTCCCCTCGTTTAGATTTGTCTTTCTCCGTCCCTCCCTCGGGCTACTTTCTCACAAGGGCGACTAGCGACTAAGCAAAGTTTAGCGACGGAGTGTACCGCACGCAGACTCGACAAGTTACGTGGAATTCGGTAGCCGTGATGGCCGCCAACTCTGCTGCGAGCGTATCTCACGGGAAGGCAAATTCCCGCGAGAGTTTGCGTTCCTGGAAATAATTTTCGGTCGGGAACAAAAAATTTCGGTACCTTCTCAGTAAGTTTTTTTTCGCGTCCGGACGATTAGGTTGCCTGTATGCGGGGACGTAAATCATTTTATTTAGTTCGGCTGTAATGCTTTCTTTGTGATGCATTAGGAAATTGGTCAAAGCATTTATCTCACGGAAGCGAGATAAATGTCTCTCTCTAACAATCGTAATAAGTACAACCTCTCTCAACTGTTTACACCGACTGACCCGTTATTCGAACTAAAAGAACCAACATTGTAACCAGCGCATTTCGAAATGCAGTTGTCTGGTTTTAACCCTTTCAGTCACAATGTCCTGTGCGTGGGACTTTGCATATGAACTGGCTCGAATGGTCTGCACTGTACACAGCAGAACATACCTTCCAATGAGGAAGGTTCCCTACGTGGGGGAGATCATAATTCGCTGCTGAGGCTATGTTCCGTAGCCTCGTAAACCACTGCTGCCAATAACATAAAGCACGAATAGGTTTCTACTGGTCCCGGTGTAAGACAAAGCGTCATCTGGATATCAGTACAGTTCCGAACAAAAGATTTCTTTCTTGCAACGCCCAAAATTATATGTATATGACTGAAAGGGTTAATCAGCCTGTTATATTTTTATTTTATTTAAAGAGTGGGAAGATAGAGGAAGGGAATTAAACGTAGTTTGAAGTAAGAGAGAAAGCTAATTAATGTAGGTTTTGGCCAGGGCCATATACTTTAACATTAATGACCATTAATGTTGGACATGAATAGTAATGAAGCTGGCCAATTGGAGAGATGTGATAAATGTACGAAGGCTGGTTCAAAGATAGAGAAGTATACTCATGGTTAAGGGACTCGCCAGGTCTCGCACCAGGACAAGCTGCTGCCGTTCCGTCCGCCTTCGAGTGGCCGACTGCGTCTTCTCTGACCATCGTAGCTCCATCCACACTTCTCACCCCCACCACGTGTGTTTGTTGTCGTAGTAGATTCTGATTGGTCCCCGCCGTGCCCTGTGGGCGGGGTCTTGTCGAGGGGATGTTATGCTTACTGGTGAAACTAACGAGTTAGCTGGACCCACATATTGTGTTATCTTCGGCGCATTTCTTTGACTGTTTACAGGTTGCACTTCTGGTCGAATGTTTGGTTTTCATATCTTCCAAGCCTCGTTACTGTCACTTCGCTTAGGCAAAACTTTGTGTAACGGGTGTACGGCGGGGCTTTCATAACAAGCCACTTATTAGTTTATGACAAACCGCAGGTGTTGATTTCCGATCACAGCGACCATGAGGGTAATTGAGTTTCCTAGTGGAGTGTAGTGGACTGATTTGGACCCCTCTTAACCATCGGGTCTTGAGAGCCGATGGAGGTGGAGCACCGCCAGAATGTAGGAGCGGGAGAAACGAAAGATCTCCGAGAAAACCCACTGGCCAGGGCGCGATTAACCCATGCGAAATCCGGGAGCGACGCCGCCAGGAATCGAACCCGGTTCGCCTCTAGGTGGGAGGCGAGTAGTCTGACCACCAAACCACCGCGGCCGCCACGAGTTTTTGGGCGAGCAAGTAAAAATTATAGCCGCTGGTGACCGTTGATTCGCTGTTTGGTTAGGTGTTTCAAAACTTCGACACAGAGTACTTAGGAATAAAGATGTAAAACAGCTGCCTAAGCCACGATCTCCAACTGCACGTGCCAGCAAAATGGCGCCGTTAGTCAGTGCCTGGTATAACCTACTCGCCAGTCTTCACGCCAGCCAATACGGAAACACTACTCCGCATGTAGTAACCAATTAGACACGAAGCTTGTTCCCAGAGGCTCGCGCAGTAAGTCAGAGAACGGGTACAGCCACCAAGCCATTCCGCCACTGTAAACTTATCTACTCTGTGACCTCGAGCTGTTTTGTAATACGCGTCGTTGCTGCTCATTTCTGAGGCGTTTTAATTTACTCATTGTCATGTTTCCTTTATACTACGCATAGGCTATAGCAATAACTATGGACGAATTTTGACTATACTTTTAAAATTTCTAGTTTCTGACAGATCAGGATCGGCCCACGGAACTTCAGGGGGGGGGGGGGGGGCGGGGGGGATTTTTCTGGACGGGCGCATAACGATCCGTGATTTCAGTCAGGACATTTATGATTCCTCTTAATTTTTTTTCTTTTGGGGGTGGGGGGGGGGGGAGAAATTGCTTGTAATCAGTTTGTCGCCATTGTTAAAATATAGCTTTTTATTTAAAAGTAATTTTGTTTTAGTTCCTTATTTGGGTAAATTAACTGATTAAAATTATACAGCGTATAGCACACCCCAAAATAACACAAAGCGTCCTTATAAACACATGTCCTAAAGTCGATTGTTTCCAAGTTACAGGCTTTCCAACATTGTTGCACACGTATTTGTGAAAGTCGATCCTTTACGAGGTGCGCTGTAATTATGTGAGTTGTTGTTATTACCTGTCTCGCACATGCGGACAGCCGTGCAGCACCAATCTACTTGCCTGCACGCTCCCTGGATCTCAATCCACTGGACTGTTACCTGTGGGGGCATCTCAAGGCCGTTGTCTATGGATTTCCAGTTCCGCACATAGCAGTGCATCACCAGAGAGTGCAATTCCTGGAGTATTTGAACGTGTCGGACAATCAACGACGTGGCGTATTTAGGCTCTAGGTGCACACTTTGAACACTTCTTTGCAGAGTGACGCATCACTGCTGGTACACGAACATGGCTACAGCTACTTGAACTGAAATGCATGCAGTACAATACTGGAAGGTTTGTGTCTCGGAAACTATCGACTTTAGGACATATGTTCATGGGAACATTCCGTGTTGTTTTGGGATGTACTATCCACATCCCGATGGCTTCCCGCGTGTTCGGAAACACTCTATATATCATTTGTTGCTTGCCGGTCACTGTAAACTGAACAATTCTGTAAGCCCCGCCTAAGATTTTCCGTATGTAACGTCATATTTACTATCGTCCTAGTCACTTTATGCATGCGTTTGTCAAGAGAAACTGCGAAATTATTAGCAAAGTTCTTGTTTTATAAATTTCTGATTCATTAACGAAAAAATAATAATTTCAGTGTTCGCGAATGTTTACTTAATGGTTTTAGTTTAACGTTAACGTATGGAACTACTTTCTCTCTGACGATGCCAACTTTCTTCAGCGCATGCCAAACGGTTCGCTTGTTAAATTAATGCAGCTAGGTAGGGGCAGTCATATTTTCCAAAGGTTGGTATAAAAAAGGCTCAGGCAAACGTGAGCATCATACATCAAATAACATTGTGGACTAGTTGTTGGTGACAATCACGTGACTCTGTTCGTGGCAAACTGTTATCAAGATATACAAGTGATAAACTTGAAATGAGCACAGGTGAATAGCACATGTGCCTTCAGTTGTCCACATTCTGAACACAGCAGTAGCCAATCAGTGACCGCCAACTACCTGTACTACCGCCAGCTGAGTTTATTCTGCCAGGATCTTGAGAAGGCTGCTCTACGTGACGTCTGAGTACACTCAGTTTAATGTAAAACTGGATTTACCCAACTTACATTGTCGGGCGATTTTCTTTCCGAGCAGTTTATCATTCATTGGAACAGCTCATATCAGTGTAATAGTACATTTCCTATTGGTAGAGACCTGAGAATTTCGCGAGTTCAATTGCCTGTAGGCTAGACTTCAGTCATATACTCTCTCATACAAATATCAATTGTGTATTGGTTAATTGCTGTGGCAGTAAAAGGCGGTGGTTGGGTGCACAATTTATTGCATGTTTGTTATTGGCTCATTTATCTCCAGGAGGAGTCTGTCTAGAAATGAACCCACGAAATTCTCCGGTCTGTACCAATGGGTAGTGACCTGCAAAATTCTGCAACAAGCTGGACTGCAAAATACTTTATGCATTCGAGTATCAGTTAGTATTCATTGGCTCTTTCTCCAGTAAAAATTCCAAAACAAGTGGCACGGTATTCGGTTCTAATTTCCCTTGCGGGCTATTTATTTTTTGAAAGTGGTTCGGGCTGTTCCTCAAGAATTATGGACATGGTCCACTGGAAGCACAGACACTTATGTACATGTGAATGCAGTTTAACTTGTCCTCAAATGATTCCACGAAATTTCCTGGTCTCTACCGATAGGAAAATTGCACGAAAAAGACGTGGTTGCGAATTTCTATTTAAAAAATTAAAGATAATTCATTATTGATAGTAAAAAAAAGTATACGAAAAGGGAACTATATTATTTTAATTACATCCGTGTACATACGAGAAAAAAGTAAAATACTAATTATTTTACAGAATTTCTTTACATATTCCATGGGAACTTAGAGCTTGCGTTTAAAATCCATGAATTTAGAATTGTATGAAAAATTAAATTCATATAAAATCACGATTTCATTAGCTTGTTTTTTAGTAACTCATAAATCTCTATGTTTAATTTTACATTGAACAATAGTGTGAAAAATGGTGTAAAATTGAAATAATATTGCTCTGACACCTGAAAAAATAAACTTTCAAATATATGTTGACGCACTGCTACATTAGTTTTTACTAGGCCTACTAACTTTTTATGATATTGTAATTTTGTTACATTATTTCAAATTTTCAGTTATTGTCAGTGCTTTTAGACGTGAAGGGATGTACTTTTTTTTTTTTTTTTTTTTTCAAACACTGTAATTGTTTTAAATTTTAGTAATTTAAATATCGTTGATAATTTTTTTAATTAAAATTTATGTGATATTTACAATTTATTTAATGTCTATATCTACTATAATTCTGCATAATTTTTTATACGAATTAACTAATTAACGTAGGTTTTAGAATAGTTTTACGTGGTAGGATTCTTTTCGATACTGTGCGTGAATTTTAAATAAACATTTCGACGAAATATAAGCCAAATATATTAAATTTTACATATACGAGCTTGACATTTGAAGAAGTCACCCATAACTATTATATTTCTTTAATCGCTGTTCAAGTGATGTGCGTTTAATCAATAGACCCCTACACAGTTACTAGATACATTGCGTATTTTACTGCCGCGTACAAATCAGTGAAATGAAGTGTGGCAAGGTGCAAATTCATATTTTACAAACGACGGTCCTATAAGAGATATTGCCAGACGGATAGCCGCAGACAAGTTATTTTTAATAATTGCTAAATGACTCCGAGTAACAAATACTACTAAAGAACTATTCACAGCCACCCAGAAGTTCAATTCCTTTTTTATCAAGCTATTAGGTTCCCTGAATTGTACTCGAACGTTGTCGGATCTTATTAAATTCTCACGTACTTCATGGCTCAGTACTGCAGTATAGAAGGCTCTTATTAATGGTGACTATATTTATAATATATTTTTTTCAATTGAAAAATCTTAAAACATTCTTGTAGCAAAAAAAAAATCAGTTATATGTGCGACGCTATGTGTAATATAAAACAGCAGCATTGGTAATTTAAAAAAAAATTGATTAAATATCTACGTTTTGAAACAACACCTTTATTTCCGGGAAAATGAAATATGCTTTTACGAACTTCGTTAATTGCAATCCTTTACGAAAAAAAAAAAACTATTCCATAATTTTAATGTGAAAATGCATAAACTATTCGAATGTGAAAATAATGTTTTCACATTAATTGATGAACATCTTAAAATATTTATTAAAAAATTAACTGGAAATACAGGCTGATTTGTAAGATCGATTAAATCGATTAACTCGCACAAAACTCCGTGTAACATGTGTTAGCGAAAATCTGAAATAGGTAATGTTGATAAACAATTATTAAAACGTACGTAATTTAAAGAAAGAAGATTAAGGAGAACTTGCCACATCTGTTTGTCGTACGGGAACTCAAACTGATCAAAAGTTTTAAGCGCGGAGAGTTCGAGAAATCGACCAGCAGAATCTATACGCCAACTCTTGCTGGGTCAGTGCCCCTGGGATAAAACAGCGAATGAGAAAGGAAGAAAGGTGGCCCAGCGTGGAAAGAAAAAAAAAATTTAATTCGCGCCGCGCTCGAGTCTCGAGGTAACGAAAATTTTTTTTCGTCGTGAAAATCTTCGCCGCAATCTAATTTTCATTCGTTCAGTGAAAAGTGTGTATTCCCCGCAGATTAAATATGCTGGTTCCTATGGTATATTTTAAATTAAATAATGTTCGCGTTTAACTGAGCACTTAAAATCAACCTTCGAAAAATGTCACTGCCCGCACCTGCATATATTCTCATAGGTACTCTGACTTACAAGCGTCCAGTAAAATTGGTAACGACCAGGAGAAAGTTAGTTCCATTTCTCGACGTTGAAATGAAAGTGTTAGGTATATATTTTGTGAGTACGGCAATTATTGATTATGTTTCGTGTTTTTAAAAGGCGTTAACAACTAGAGACCTGCACAATTCGCGTTATTATTTGACATTAGGCTAAACTTCACAGTGCAGTATATACTCAAGCCGGAGTCGGTTCTCCATTGGCTGCTGCATAGATGTGAAGTCCCTCCTTTTTTGACTGGACTGCATGTGATTGGACTACACAATTGTCAAGTGTTCATTTACTGGCGCGGAGCTACCCAGGGCGTGTCAGATAAAGTGTGGTCCAATGACGAACTTATTGCAAATGTGCGTGCATGTGTTTGAAGTTGAACGAGTCCCCAGACAATAACGGGAATTTTGCAGGTCTCTATTAATTAAGCAAAAATAATTAATTCAAGTTACAATAATTACAGCGTGATGTGGTTGGTGGGGTTAGGAATCGAGGTAGGTGTGAATAACAAGCTGTTGACGGAGAACAAGTTGATAAGTTGTGGCTCCGGGCTTTCTCTCTCACCCTAGCGTGAAGACACTTATAGGCCGTTCACGTTAAAGTGAGCAATTTTCGAAGCTTGTTTCATTAGACATAATAACCAATAAATTCATTTCATTGTGGCCTCGGGCTTTTGGTTTTGGATATGGCGAATGCATACAATGAATTTATTACTCACCTGGTAGTGTTTACACTAACAAGCGGCGGAAGGATACGAATAGGCCGGAAAAAGAAAGTAACTAGGGCTTCAAAAGTGCTCACTTTACTGTGAACGGTCTATACCTCCAATGGCCGCTCGGAGACCGCCGTTCAAGGAGGATCTACGCCGACTGACAACCCGGCCCTTTAGCCGCCGTGTACACACCACACTTCTCGTTCACACCCGCCTTCTCCGATATCCTTGATTCCTATTGGCTCTCTCTTGTAGCCATCTTACTGCCGTTAGATGATGATGAACTTGCCGCAACCCTACTGTGCCAGCCAGACCCAGATATCGGACGCACTTCTGCAGATTCCTGCATTTCCAATCGTTGCGTTTCGTTCCTGTCTTGCCAAGCCTCGCTTCTTGTGTTCTCGTCGTTACAAGGCACGTGGAAATGATCATTCTACACATGGCGTAAGAATATCCGAAGTTCATGCGAGTAGATCTTACAGCAGGGCTTTCCAAAGTTCAGTTTTTCCTTAATAGTCTGTCTCACGGTGTACACGCAAATACGAAAAAAATCAATAACTCTTTACTTATTCTTTATGCATGTGCTTGAGAAACAACCGTCATATATCTATACGCTCGCGATCGATAAACAACTACCAAGAGAAAAACTCCGAGCTAAAATAAAACCACCTTCACTGTAAAAAAAAAAAAAAAAAATAGCATTCCTGTTATTGACAAATGCCTAGTAATAAATAGTTCTTATACAAAATATTGTTACACTGAGTGCGCACTATTGCGGTGCGTTCTCACTTTGGTGTGATTTTCTAGACTCGGTTGAGTTTTGTTTGCAAGACGCGGAGGTATTCTAAAAGTAGTACTTTGGCAGGGCTAAAGAAATGTTGGAAGTAACCGTAAACTGACTATAGCTGATTATGTTAGGTTTAAAGCTTCTCGTTGTAAACTGACTATAGCTGATTATGTTAGGTTTAAAGCTTCTCGTTGTAAACTGACTATAGCTGATTATGTTAGGTTCAAAGCTTCTCGTTGTAAAGTACTCTGTTAATACGCTCAGGTTTATGCAAAAATCGTTTGTTGGGATATTTTTGGGGATATCTAGCGGAAATGCTGATTTGTTTAATTCCTAGTGTCTTAAAGCCGTTAAATCAAAATTGAGATATTAAATAGGTTATTTAGGCTTCTGCTACAAGCTAATTAATATTATACAGCACCGTCTTTTCAGTGGAATACACCAATACATACAATATTCTACGTATCTACTTTGAAAACACGTCAATACATGGAGGGTATGTATTATTCTAGCAATCGATGAGGGCAATGTTCCAAAATCATATGTAGTCACCAGCTCAGGTGGCTGTTCGTGCAGTAGGGGCTGAAGTGTTTTATTAATTTATTCGCTTCTGATTGCTCTAAACCTCTGTTATATATCGCACGAGTGCAGAATATTGTAGAGCCTGGGGCTCATAGACAACCAGTAACAATTTCTGCGAAGCAGCTTGTACAACTTTATGGATTTGTTCTGCCGGAGATGTTCATGCACAGTTGTATTTAGCTGTTTATGGAGCATGCTGGCCATATATCTTTCAATTCGCCCCACATTGTGCCAACTTTTCACACCCGTGCATACTTAAGTCTTTACTGCATTGCTGTGAACTAGTCGAGTAACTTATCGACTCGAGTGGTTTCCGCGAGGCATTCGCTTGCCTTCCTATGTGACACATCCGTATCTTTAAAGTGTGACAATGCCGCTTGAATGATGAGTAGAACATTTCTCTGCGCAAGGAAAAATCAATTGTTTTGGTCAAGGACGCTTGGCGGGTTGCGAAACTTCCATGCTCTCAGGCGATATTCTACTTAATGAGTCTATAACTTCGTCATGTTGCCTCTTAATATGATGAATTTGCAATCTGTATACTTGAATTAACAATGCTGAGAAAGTTGACGGCCTAGCGTAAATCATTTCTCTAACTTCATTCAGCCTATAAGCACTCAGTCTATAGTACTTCAACTTGAAGTCTCTCAATATAAAGTGACTCAGCCTATAGTCTCACAACCAAAAATCTTTCAGCCTAATATAAAAACGGCTCTATAAAAGTGCCGAACAAAATTAATTGTGCGTAAAATTATTCAGCTTACAATCATTCAGTCTAAACATTCAGCCTAAAATTGCTTAGAATAAAGTACTCAGCTTTCAGTATAAAATATTTGAGCTTAAAACCGTTCAGCTTAAAACCACTCAGTCTACCTGGCAGTCAAGAGTAACATCACTAAGCCTAAAATAATTCACCCTAATTTTAGGCTGAAGATGTCTAGGATGAACGAAATGCACTGCGGGTTGACCTGCTTTCAGAAGTCTTTCCGGTCTACAAAATCCCAAGTGCCTGTTGATGAGTAAACACCACCACTTATTCGCTGGGTAACACAAGGAAAATACAGGCTGAAGAATGCCCTTTCTTGTGGTCTCATAGCCGACCTCCTGTCGCGCAGTCGTTTGGTGCGCCACCGATCTAGGGTGCGGGAGGCTCTGGGTTCGAATCCCGGGCAATACATGAGTGTTAACTTAAGTTATGTTATAAGATAGTCTGTAAGCCGCTCACTGCTAAGCCTTCAAGCACAAACCGAGTGACGTTAAAAATCCAATAACAATTATATGCTGTTCACGGCAAAGTGAGCACTTCAGAGGCCCTCTTTACTTTTCTTACAGCCATTGTTGATCCTTTAATCACACTTCTATATAAATATTGCCATGTGAGCAATAAACACAGTGTGCATTTTCCACCGCACTCCGAAGTTAATGCCTAAAGCAAAAATAAAAAAATATTTATTTCCTATTATTCCAAATGAGGCGGTTTTCAAAATTGCTCACTTTACCGTGAATATCGTATACAATTGTGGTCGCATAGTTTCGCTCAGCGTACTTGAGTATACGGCTGGAAAACATCTGTGGGGAGGACTTACTATAACCATTTTCCCACAGACCCTAAGCAGATCGCGCTATTTCACTAGCCGGAGATTTATTTGGTGATTCCTTACAGTTACTTATAGGGGAGAAATTAGTTTTGAAACTGCAGTAAGGAAATAGGAGATGTAACTATGAAAGTATTTACTGGAAGAATTAAAACCTAAGGTCACAGTTATACGTAGGGCTTGACGGTGCGGTAAAACTAAGTAAGGGAATCGCCTTTATCAGTGGTATAGTGAAAAATGATGTAAAAGTTAGCGAGTTGGGATATTTTGGTCTGCCCTTTGCAACGAGGGCTGGTGGATGTGAAACGAGGCGCAGAGGGATCAGTGGTGGAATGCAAGGGTGGGAGAAACGGGAGTGCCCAGAGAAAACCCGCTGGCCGAAGGCAACGTCCGCCACGTTTCCCAAGTGCGAACACCTGGGTGATCTCGCGTGGGACTCTAACCCGGATTCACCTCGGTGGGAGGCGAGTTGAGTGTATACTGCTTCGCCGCGGGTCCTCTAGAAGTAAACGACTGTGCCAATAATTTATATAATCCATTCGTTGTTACTTTAATTTTTTTCTGAAGCACCTGCTAAAGATCTACTTGCAGGATATCCCTCCGCCTCGTGAAAAGAAAGCTTAGCCAAGTCTAGGATATCACCCCATAGGGACAACGGACCGCGTCATGCGCATTCAGTATAATAATATTTTCCATTATAACTATTTCTTACCAGGCGTTACCAAACACATATCCCCCACCCCCCTGTTATTATTCATATCAATTATAAATTAATTCTTATGATTTATACACAAAACATAAGTGAACGCTCAATTAAACCAAAACTGTGGCCCTTTTTGCTATAACGAACGTATAGAATCTTGTGATGCATGAATAATTTAGAAAATAACCGAGCACGTTATACATGTAGCAATTTTTCAATACTTTGATTTTAAAAAGTGCGAAGAAACCGCGAATAGACTACACTCGTCAAAAACTAATTGCAATGTATAATTTTTTTTGTAAATATGAGTGAGAACTTTTTTTATACATTTACAAATCTTTCTAAAAACTTTCGCGAAAAATCTTTCTTGTGACTTTGCAAAAGCCGTATTTTTAACATATAACACAACTAAAATTGGTTTTGTCACTACGCTAAAGTTAAAGTTACAAACTCTTACATTATGTGATAATTATTTGACTTAAAACTAATTAATGTTTCTGTGAATTACGTGTTCTTGAATAATAACCAATATATTGGGGAAATATATTTCCTTTATAAAGTTTTTTGAGTGTAAAAATACTTTATTGCCTTTCGCTTTACTTTAAAAGCTCACATTATCAGACTATTATGTGTATTATAACTGCCCAGTTACTTTCATAACCTACCGAACCTGTTGTAATGGTTAACTTTTTTGTTTGCAAATGCAAGTAACTGTCATTAAAACGCTAAGTTCAAACACAATAAATTTTACAATTACTGAACTCCATCTATGAAACTGTTCAATCCTCGTGCACACTTACAAGTGTGCAGGTGTGCTGCAGCATGTCGACTGGTTTTCTCGGGTATCTCCCGTTACTACGCTCTTGCATTCCGGAGCTGCTCCGTGCTCACCTCACTTCGCCGTCATTCGCGCTCGAAATACGGATGCTAAGAACGGAACCCCTATAACCACTGTTACACTGTCAAACTTTTCCGTCAAACTGCTTCGAATAAATTCAGTCAAATAATGTCGGACAGTTGTGACGTCACGGTAGCGTTATAAATCCGCCATCTGAAATAGCTGGACAGCTGCAATTTCCATCGACCATTTGAAGGTTGGACCAGTTCTAAAATCTCTTTGATGTTTGGCGGGATCAACTAGTCATAATCGTGCACGAAAAAAAGTGGTCCTTTCCTACGTCACGAAACTTTAAAATAAGGAAACATGGAAAAGAAATAAGGTTATAATGATAGTTATATTTATGTAGAAGCTGCCTGAGCATGAAAGCTATTTTAATATGATACATAATTTTAACAACCGGGAGGCATTACATTTCATTGCATAGGAAATATAACTAACCAATATAATTTAAATTCAGTGAAGAACGGAAAATAAACTATGTAATTAATTACTTTTCTTTCTGTGATGGACAGCATGGTAGCACAAAAGCAGTATCTCCCTTTGAAAATAATATTTGAATAAAAATTCAGACTAGATACTCACAGTACGAAAATTTGACAGGACGACAAGTTTTCAAATACATTCAAGATTATCTGATAAAATCTGTTGGAAGGAAAAAAACCAAAACATCATATCTATTCTTTAAATGTTATTGTCAAATATATTTTGAAGATGAACATTTTTGAGTGTGACCTGGCGCTCAAACTGCAGTGTGTTTGAAATCCGTTTTTTTTTTTTACAAAACTAGTACACGTGCACTTACTGTACTGGCCTACGAAAATAGCACACACGTCACACTTTGCCTGTCGATTACTTTCAATACACCACGCAAATTAGAACCACCATCTCGAAGCACTCCAACATAGCTAATGACGTATTTTCCCAAGCGCTGGATCTCAAAATATACGCGTTATATACATAGAGAAGAACTCGACGTGCATTGTAGTGCAGTGATCAGGCCTTAGCTGAGCGGCCTGCCTTATCACACCTTCAAACATTGAAACCAGGGCACGAGCATGATTGCAGTAACACCTCACAAAAGACAATTGCAGAAACCCCGTCCACCGGCCAGTAAACTGGGCCGAAAATATTCGTCAACGCACCCGATATAGGACAGCGTAACACTGGGCGCGTTTGTCTTTGGTCACCAGGGCAGCGGACCAAGAAGATATGGAGATGGGTATGTCCGGCCGTCGTTAACCGCTTCCTAAAATCAGCCTCCGGCATCATGAACAATGAGATTTCCAATTAGATTGTAATAGTAGTGGCAAAGGGGGGGGGGGTAATAGAACTTAGTATAATTAATTAGCATCTTGGCACTCCATTTAAGCTCCCCCGATCAATAGTCACGTAAATATTTATTGTATAATCCTTATGCTTAATAAATCCCATCTTATACTGTTGGGCTCTACCTAATCGTGACTCATTATTTAACTACACCCACTGCCACTTTCAGGTATGACTTGACTTAACCCTTTCAGATCCACTTAATTTTACGGTTTCAGGTACTGTACTTAAGTCAACACAACAGTTTTTTTCGTAGTCAGAGCCAATGATCTGTAAGTAGCATGTTCGGCTACAGTTATATGAACCAATATTATGACATGGACCAGTAAGACAGTTTGCGAATTATTTACCCAGAGGTAACATCATTGGTCACTGAGACTCCCATTGTGCACTACGGACCAAAAATTACCTACACGTGCGTAATGTACACAATTGTGTACACTGGGTTAACAGCTATCTCGTAACTACGTGCACTGAACATTGGCACAGACGTTCAACCAATGGGATGATTTGGTCACCGCTACATGTCTCATATGTAGGTTTACACGCGTCACGACGAGAACACTGCACGCCGGTTCATCTGAGCCTTGCGCTTAGTGGCGATGGAGCACTTGAAGCGCGTGGCAAAATCGCCCTTATCACTCTCGCGTTTCTCAGCCTCAAAAGGCGTAAACTATCTCTGGGCAGGCGGGTGCATTAAGGCTGTTTAATTGCTTAAAATTGTTTTGTATGTTTTTAAGATATTTTGCGTTTTGCGATATAGTATCAACTATCTACTATTCGATAAAGATGTCAAATCAGTTTGAAAATAGCTTTCGCCTGCTACTAGTAAAATTGGCATGGTGCTAACTTTAATTGTTGCCAAATAGAGTTAAAAAGTTATACGATAATAATGTTTGTTTTCAGCTGAAGTGTTCCTTAAAGCCATAGGAAGAGCCCGAAGAAATTTTTTTGAAGTGTGATATTTTGTACGCCTGCGATTAGGGTTTAACTTTTCGCTACTTTGAATTTCCATTTTATTTTAAAATTACTGTCGGACCATTTAATGAGTTTTCCATGGAATTTCTTCATCTAATGCTAATGACATCAATAATTAATTAAAACTGTATCCAAATATGATAATTATTCAAAAATTTTGAAATTGTATACTAAAACATATAAATCAGAATTCCGTTATATTCCACAGTAAATTTTTATGTGATTTTATATTCATATGTATATATTTTTTTTCACTTTTAATAAAACTACAATTTTTAGTGTAATAAAATTACGAATTATAAAATACCCTAGAAATGTAGAAAGCCTCCGGGAGCTGTACCCTGTAAGTCGCCAAGCAAGCGCCTTATAGCACGAGTCGTCACTCGTCGAGCTCATTCATGACGAGCCCGCTACGTGTGACGTGTGTAGTCCGTCAGCCAGCCTTACTACGTCATCGCCGGCTGCTCGTCCATTCTGTCGTGGCGCTCGGGCAAGACACGCCGCCCGATATTCACAGCGTCGTCCGAGTGCACTGAGAGAAAGGTTTCGTCGAAACCAAACAAGATTTGTTTGGTGCAACCCAATTATTTGTCTGTACAGGGTCAACGAAGTGCCTCGTTTCTGAAACCAAATCATTTCGTTGTTCTCATTTGGCTGTCCCCAAAATGTAAGATTTGGTTGGTGCAACTAAATATTTGTTTGGCTACACGTACCTTAAAAGGTTTGTGAACCTGGATCACCTGCGTCCGAGCGATACGCCTTAGTAATCTCAGCTAATGTGAAAACTGATGGCGTCGGAAATCTTTTTAATAGATATACTTCAAACATTGGGCAACGTGTGCAAACAAATATTTCAAGTTTTACAGCTTTACTTGTCAGTTTCTTAGTGTTTATTAATGTGTTTAACGGCTGTTAAGCACCAATAGATACACAAACAAACAAGATTTCTGCCCATATTGTCACAAAAAATACAAACAAACACTCGAGCTGTATTTTCGAACGAAGGTAGTCAAACGAGTGGCCAATGAAATATATAAAGTTGATTCAACAAAATATTTAGTTGACAGTCTAGTTTTTTTTGGCCCAACACAGAGATTTTGTTTATTCAAACACACATTTTTTAAGACGAGAAAAAAATTTTTTTGCTGTTAAAATTTTATTTTCTCAACAATACATTTGGTTAGGGCAACTAAATATATATTTTGCCCTAAACAAACAAATATTTTGTTCGATTTTCTCTGAGTGTGGCGTCGAGTGCGCGATGTTATGGTGTGGGAGAGCCTTGCCTTAGCATCCCGTCTGAACCCGGCTTCACACCTTCAGGTTAAACCAGGGCGCCGGGAATTGCATCAACTACTGCGAGAAGGGCCGACAGCAATGATCCCCTCCACCAGCCAGCGATCGGTGACATGGACGCCTAAACAACGCCCCGATATAAGCCAACACGAGGCGGGGCCCGTCGTTTTTCAACGCCCGACCAGCCTCCAGGGATCGCTGCTAGTCTCTCTACCACAACAGCCTCTGGAGGAAATGAATAAGGTGTGGTCAGTCCAATTTATGTCAACATACAATTGGCGTGAGTTAGCAATATAATCTAATTTAAAGTAAGGTAATTTAATATCAATCAATAGTGCTCCCCCGAGTGTTTAACACATTCTGGACTATCCTCGAGCTAGGTTCGAGCAACGCCAGTTTAAAAATTTCTTCGTCCTTGAAAGTCAAACTAGCATGGCTATACGGCCATTTTTCCGCTAGTATTTCATAGGACCTTACAAGAACAATACAACCCAGTAGCTGTAGTTTTCCTACAAAAACATGTACTATTTGTTAGACCCTTGTAAAAAGACACGATTGACTGTAAACCTTTTACACAGTGAGAGATACCTGAGTGGAGCATAATCAGCTATGTGACCCCCAGTGGCTGATGACCAGCCAATGATGAACGTTGTAGATCGCAGTAAGCACGCCTGGTTTGCTATGAACCAATAGAAGAGAGGTAAGTGGGAATACATAAACCAATAGAATAGACGTTCCTGCAGTGGTGTAAACAGGTGATTACTTGTAACTTATCTTCAATTATAGTAAATATTTGCAGATCAGGATGTGTTAACATTAGAGTATCAAGTCCATTTCAAATGCCTTGATGCTATGTAAGCCTCGTAATTTAAAATAAACCCCCTCAGTAACAGTTAAAGCTCTACCATCTTATCATATCATTCAGTTACCCCATCCTAACAAAACCTATCATATATGGAGTTTGTAAAAAAACCAACTTCATAACAGCGTGTCAGTTTCACCCCTCAGTGGGTTGCACATCTCTGTGTAAGTGAAGAGATTTGGCCAGCTCTAAACGCCATGGTCTTGAGAACCGACGAGGGTGAAGTGAGGTAGGTATGGAGCAGCGCCGAAATGAAGGGGCGGTGGGAAACAGGATATCCCAGACGGAACCCGCCGACCAGCGGCATCGTCCGGCACGATGCCCCCATGCGAAAATCCGGGAGTGACCCGGTCGGGAATTGAACCTGGGTTTACCTTGGTGGGAGGCGATCAGGCTAACCGCTTAGCCCCCCGAGGCCCCACAGCGGCACAGCAATCATTTCCGAGTCCTAGAATTCAAGTACTTTTCTTCAAACAAAACTGTCAAATATACGTGGTGCCCCTGTGTATAGGCATAACTAATAATTAAGGGCACCTTTTTTTTTTTCGCGAAAATAACCCAAGACAGGTTTTGCTTCGAAACTCTTTAGTTCGGAACCACTTTCGTGAATCCATCATTTGAATTGTTACGCGTCTTATCTGTCTGCCAGCGAATTACGGAAGGTCAGTATCGGATAAACATAATTCTGATTGACGAACTCACGTAATTGACTTTCTTCAGACAAAGACATACGGCCAATAGCAAAAATGGATTGCTGCAAGTGCGCACATAGGATATTGAAGTCTTGCTTCCGCGTAAATCTTTTCGGAATGGCAAGGTGGAAGGAAAAGGGGAGGGGGGCCAGGTAACTCTACTCATTATAACGTAACGGACGCTCTACCAAATTGTTATAAAATAATAATTTACGTTGCATGTGAAAGAAGAATTTATACAAGTAGATCTAGAGAGATTGGGCTCCTGGAGCATGATACTAGAATCACAATAGCACGACAGAAGCGACCCGAAGGACGTGACGCGACAAAGAAATTTCGCGTTAGTGTGAACACTAGAGTTTACCGCCTCGCGATCAACATTTCAAAATATTTTTTATAAATTGTTTAGTACATACTAACCTCTTTTTTTCGTTGGCCAGTAATATTTCCATTATTTACTTATTTTGCAATCCTTTCAAAAATTTCTTTCCATGTCCACTGGTACTTTGAGCATGAAATATGGCTATAATTACATGTAGCTATTAAAATGCGCTGCTTTGACTATCAATACGGTAAATAACACCACACGTAAAATTTTTGCGCCAAAAATATGTCGAGTTAAACAGATTTACAGACCTGTATCGCCAGCGACGCGAATAAATTAGAAATATTTTATATTCGGAAATCTTGTCGCGCGAGCGATTGACGCCACAGACGTCTCGATCCTGATTGGCTGGGGAAATTAATATATTCGCGTCGCTCCCATTACGTTGCGTCTGTCGCGCTGTCGTAATTCCAGCATTAAGGTGCAGCTGTGGAGCAGGTCAGTAGCGGCGGCCATATTGGTCGTGAAAGACCTTGACCTTGACCTTAACCTGGGGGTAACCTTTTCCTTAACCCGGGATGACCTTTGACTCTCCCGAAGGCTGTAAAAAAAAAAAAAAAAAAAAAAAAAAAAAAAAAAAAAAAAAAGACAAACAAAAATATATCTAAATTAAAAGTTTGAAAATTTGTTAATAGTTTTAAAAAAAAATTCATATTTAATAAATTAATGCAAAAATTCGAAAATAATAGGAAAAATTTAGAAATTCTCGTGTTAATTTAAAAAATAAAGAGTTATGCATTTAAGGAACAGGGTTTGATACGGAGGACACAGTTTCCAGGCACGGCTATCAACAGACTTCTGGTACCTGCAATATTTCTTTCAATTTTTAATAGGTTATATAATCGACACTCACTTAACTACCGAAAAAATTATTGGTTTTATGTCACACTCATCACATACCCCCTCACAACTCTCCTCCCATTCAATCGCAACTTCGCTCCACCCACCCCTTACTTCAATCCATTATGACCACCCCTTCCCGCACACCAAACAATTTGATCAGCCCTGCATTGGTTATTTATTCTGTTCCCTTCTACCCTCCCAACGAAAGGCTTTTCACGGTCAATCGAGCCTTTTGAAATCAACATTTGAAAATTTTCACTGCCCCTACCTGAGTGGTGTTCCTACCGGGATGAGTCATGGAGCGTGTTTCTTTCTTACACCTCTGAGTACAAGTCCCCTGCCCCATGCTACCGGCCCACTTTATATAATCATATTTCCACATTATTTCTTGGCATTTCTGTGTTACTTTCCATTGCATATGCTATATCACTGTTTTCTTCTTTGTGCGTTATTTCAGATGCCATTGAAATAAATGTATGTTTCCAGGGGAAAAATCATATGTGGTTTAATTATTTCTGTCCCTACACTTGTTACTAATAGTCATTTCGCGACAAATTACTTGCCCTCGTAAGTAATTTCATTTAGAAACAAACGTATTTCGTGATCTGCTAACGTTCCGGAAATTTTTGGGGTTGTCAACGTTAGGTGGACCAGCCTGTATACTCATTATGTTTCAACTCCATCCGTCCCATGTCACTTCTGCTTATTGTTTTCAGCATTGTCCGCCGTGATAAGAATAATCTCTACTTGCAGATACTAAATACCTTTGCTTGAAAATTACAAGTTTGAATTGAACAATATTTTGTTCGCTCAAGTGATCTGCTTTTGCTCCATACACCTGCATTCGTTCCTTTGAACCAAACAGATCATGTCAATGTAATTTGCTGAGTATAATAATTGTTTCTTTATTATAACGTCATATATTTAGTACACAAAACTATTATAGAGTTATGAGCAACAAATCGGTTTGGTTACCGTAAACACTATACTTAACATGTCAGAGTCAAATCAATATTTGTTTTTAAGTGAATAAGCATTTGGTTAGATGTAACAATGTGATGTCTATTATTACAGACATTGTCGAGCCAACAAAAAAAAGTTTGTTTAAGGATCGGCATTTATTTGGTCGGCTGCAGTGTAATCGAAACATATGATTGCCTTATTTCGAAAATATGGCTCGAGAGCTTGTAATTTTCGTAACAAATAGAGCATTCAAAGGGTTTGTTATTGCATATATTAGGGCTTACTGAACATTTAAACAACCCTGCTAGAGTGCAGATCGCACCACGCGCCAATGTGTATATTTATTTGCGAATTAAAAAATGTAATTTGCCATACATGAGAAGACTTATATAAAAAAATAGAAAAAAATGGAGGAATATATAACATTAACCTCACACACACACACACACACACAACACACACACCACCGCCCTAACAAATCCCTCATCCCAATAATAAAAAATCACTAAAATGGAAAAAAAAAGTTAAAATTCGAGAAACATATAATGTTACCTCACCCTACACCCTAAAACATAACCAACACCACCACGCTCACCCTCATCTCCCCTCAATCAAGCATTAGCCTTATGTAACCAATTATCCCTCCACCCATATCAAACAATAGTACATGCCCACAGGCAATTAAATGACGACTTTTAAAACGTATTTTCCAGTATTGGACACTATAGAGTGTGCTAGTTATTTCGTTTGTTAGCCTTTATCACCAGAGTTATCCCATGTCGTCAATTTGAAAACTTTTTGGCGACCCCAAACGTAATGTATTTACTAATACTATTTTATAACTTGAGGTCAATCAAAAATAAATAAATAAAACGAAACGTATATATATAATATATAGTTTTATTCGGTAATGTACAACATGAGGAAACACATTAGAATGTTGAAAATTTATCTTTTATACCCCAGTGAGTCCTGATTTCCGTGGGTATTCAGTATAGTTCTTAAAACACTATTTGCAGACATGAACTTTGTACCCATACGAAGTAATCGGCGATCGCGTCAGTCTTGAAAAGTTATTTATGTATCAATACTGTGAAATATTCTTAGTTTCGTCCTTCAGATCAGAAATTCGATATGTTCAGGTTTTATCATTCTTTGTCACATGTGATGGCACCATTTTTCCCTTAGCATTCAGCGAGAACACATTTACAGACATTCCAGGCTTGTTGTTTACGAAGGCTCTTATTTGCCGTAGACGAGTCGGGAAATCCAATCCTCTAAAATCAAACATTTCTTCCACCTGAGTTTACTTATTGTCCACATTCTGTGGATACGATGACTTAAAATATCCAGCCAACACTGACGAGTTGAAACGTTGGTTGTCATAGTTGTAGGGATTGATTATGGCACGTTTGTGTTTGATAAAGTTGGGAAGGTCAACATATATCGATAAATGTGAAGAGTCATTCTCATGGAGGAAGCCTCTTGCATGTACTAAAGTGTGCCTTTAGAACATACATCCATGAAATCGACACCCCACACTTCGAACATGCATACTTTATTTGGGTGAGGCTCTTTGTACAACCATTCTTCTCGTGAAGTCATGCATTGCTGCTGAAAGCGAAGGTCTTTTCACAAAAGCGACAGTTATAACTTTGGGATGGTTTAACAGTGGTGGTTGGCCATACAGTTGATTCTGGAACATATGTTGATGGCACGGTGACGATGCAGTTGCTTCAGCTGGAGAATTGGATAGCACGTCTGCAGGCTCTGTGCCAAAACTTCCTGAAAAAAAAACTGGAAATTCTGGTAGATGTATAGTCGCCTCAGCTGAAGATGCAGGTGATATGACAGAATAGGAAGCATACAAGACCCAAGAAGTCGATGGCACTGCTGGTACCACGCACTATGTGGTCGATGGAGATGCTACTAAAGGCAACCCACCCGAAGAAGTCTATGACACTGCTGCTACAACACACAAAGAAGTCACTGGCTTGGCCGGTACCACGTCCGAAGAAAGAGATGGCACAGCCGTAGATCCCATTAGCTCTAGAATGCCCGAAAACAAAATGGATGCAAAGTATGATGTCGACTGTAAAAAGCTAGACGAAATGACCCATATCTCCACACCTTTGACGAAGAACTGGTGATTCTCCAATAGGTGTCATTATTTAAACCGATTGCACTTCCCCTCCTTTCTCTTCATCCCTCTGCAACTTCCCCCCCCCCTCCCGTCAATTCCAACAAACCCGCTGGCGGTTTCAACCTGAAGGCATGTGTACATTCCCAGGTTCATCTGTGTTTCAGCCTACATGATTACTACACCAATGTATAAATAGGCTATGTAGCATAATAAATAAGTATATTTACATTTTTTAAGGATTCTTTCAGGGGAAAAAATGCTAGTCTAACGAGTTAGGCTAAAAAATAACATCATTTAAATGGTTTCACACACACACAAATTTATTGTATAGTTAAATATATAGATGACATAACACAACAAAAAATATTCAGTCTCTGTTCATGCTTTTTTTTATGTTCCTGAGACTACCATAAGGGTGACTTCTTGTCTAATCGTAGCATATACGTTCACAGTCCATGGACGAGACACACAATATGCGAAGCATTTGTGCATTCCTCCACGCACATGTCCAGGTAGGATCTGGCCTTTCGCAGACATGCCACTACCAGTCATTGTAAAGTTTTGTCAGATGGCACAGCGAAGGACAGCCACACTCGAACTGCGCATTAATTATTTCAAATTACTTTTTACACAAGTTGCTTAGTAATTTTTTTTCTGTTCGGGCCCTGCCACGTAAATTAGCCCATGCGGATACTGTATCAGCAAGTCGCGCAGCACATTTCCCGCTTGTTCGTACGGAATCTTGCCCTAGTCCCACTCTAGTTCGTGATGGTACTTGATCAGCCAGTCGTTCGTCTTCTTGCTTTTCTCGTCCAACAGATTCCACGAATAAGCAGGTCGGAAGGAGCGCGTGTGTGTCTTGCCACCGTCGCCGTAGGACACTTCGATCTCCTTGGCATGTAGCTGATCTGGTTCTGAAATCCCTGCAAATTACAGTAAATCCTGTTGCTGTCTGTGCTCGAAACCGACTTAACAGATATCGCTTAGGCCCATCGTATTTATACCCTCTGCGGTGTTCACAAATGTATCTTGATGACTTTGTACTGTGCGAGTCGGTCGTGAAGTATCAGGCAGAAAGGGTACGCACATGGGGAAATATTTCTCTGTGTATTTAATTCGATCCTGCAGTCGATCACAATCTAACCGATACGCTCGTCCTGTTTACTCCCGGACACCACAAGCGGGGCTAAAATCTTGAAGGTATCTGGGCTCATTATCGGGGATTGGGGGCCCTTATAATATGCTTTTTGTAAATATGTACATTTGATATGCCAGTAGGTACTGACCATGTTCAAAATTAATGTTCATGTCTACATATGGATTGATTTCATTTTTCAAGCATATTTTCTCATTTTCTATTTGACATGTGTCGAACTGCGAACAGCTCACTATCACATTGGGCTGTATTCCAGTCTGTATCCCAATTATGATGTACCTTGGTTTCTTGGCAAAGCTGCACTGCACCATCCAGTCGATTTTCTGACTTGTGGGGAATCCGGGATAGGTCTCGAGACTCCAAGACCTGAAAGCCACATCGATGATTTTACTATCGTTCACATTCATCGGTATCTTTTTGCGTTCGGTAGTACCCAGCTGAACATGAGATAGAATCCATTCTATAGACTGTAGCTTCAGTTCCATTGTCTCCAGGTTTTCTCCTGTGCCCACAGTGGTATATGCATGCATATTGGCTAGGAGCAGTACCAGTTCCTACTTCGAATTGATGATCATTCGTTTGTTGTCTTCGGCGAATCCCAGCAACATCGCTAGAGGAATGCACACCTCGAAAATCCCTCCGAGTATATAGGGACACTGTAGTCATATTCTATCCCCTAGCATGCCATCTTAGCTGCAGACAGCTCATTCGGCATGAACAAGAGGTAAATTTGTTTTCGGGCATTATGCCGACATATCTCTTCTGGTCTACCTCGATACCCTTGATCAAATACATGATTCGATTGATAAGGTGGAGAATACCATTGCTCGTTATTTTCGTCGATGCCATGATGGATCCATCTAATTTTGTCAGTATGCTCCTGAATCGCAGGAATTACTGACTAGGAAGAATGCAGATATATTCGTGTTGGACAGCTATCTGAACTTCCGATGGTAATGTGTATTGTCCGATAGAGGAATGGCTGGTATGCGTTAGGTTACTTTTTGTGATGCTGTGTTAAAAAATGACCGGCTCATCAACGTCTATGTAAAATTCCATTGTGATCGACCTCGAAGCTAAGACTGCGAAGGAAAATCTCGTTTGCATCTGTTAACACCTTGGTGACTTGCGGCATACTGATTACCAGTTTGATGTGGTGCTTTGTTTTATTGCATCTGGTTACTCTAAATCTTATTCCCATATTCTCAAATTCAAGTGTAGTGTGATCTCTTCATTTCGAAAGTTCACCAACACTCCGCACGGTCGACAGTCGTCACTGCCACCTCGTGTGCTCTGTTTATGAGGACCAGAATGTAAATTATGCTCTGTGGTGCCACGAACAATTTAAAACCTGGAGGGACCGTCGGTGTAAAGTAATGCAGCCTTTTGCTCGGCCTACCATTGAGATACATGCTACTCGCAAAAAAATTTAGTTTATTTGTATCACATTAACAAGCAAGATGTTATAGTTCGCGACAATTAGTGGATTTTGCCATATTCGAATATGCATTATTCCAACCCTAACGTCATTCCGATGGAAATAACTTTCGCAAATTCGATATCGCCACTATATCTAATGACTCTCTTCAGAGTAATGGAATTTTCACATAGTTGGAATTCTTTGTCGGGAGACAGCAAATATTTGATGTACTTTGCAATGTCGTCTAGTTCGTAAGAACCAAGGGGCAATGTTCCATCGCAGGAAACATTACCGCTTTCACAATATACATCTTGCAGTTTTTATGACACATTTGTTACATTTGGAATTAGGAGGCAAAGCTTCTCGCATAAACACTGCGCAAATTTGGTATCTTCAATTTGGGTGCAAACACTTCCGAATCTACATTTGTGAGCGACTATTTCGGTAGGAATTTCATTATCGCCTCTTCCTGCTGTGTCGCTTTTGCACACCTCCTCCTTCTGTATATGACCTTAGGTAGAAGACTTAGCCATTTTTTTTTTCCATGGCTCTAGTTTCCATATTTATATTGTGCCTTTGGGCCTCGGACACAACTACTTCTGTTCGTTCGATACTATGTTAATGGCTCGGACGATACTGCTTGTGGATCCGTTAGGCCCCCGACGGCCCTGAGTGCAGGCAAAAGTAGTGGAAAAAATCTGCCAGTAGATTTTTCTTGGTCTTGCATGCTTTTCTTCCCTTTTTCACAACTTTTCGTTTCACTTGCACCTTATGTTTGCTACCATGTCCATCTTCACCTTGGCCTTCATCATGTTGGAAATGCCCCACATTACTATTTTTTCTCCGCGCCTGGTATATTACGATTTTCGTATTTCGTCGGCCCTCTGTGCAATTATTTTGTCTGCCTGGCTTGTAGAACCTTATTCAGAGAGCAAGCTATGCCGTGTTTCTCGCATGCTTCGTCCAGTGCATTATGCCCATGTCACCGCATGGCATCCTCTTAGCTATCTTCATTCCCGGCCCACAGAACTTGTATCCAGGAATGTGCAGATTGAATGGTATATTGTTGATCAGCGTATCGACGATCCTGATTCCAGTAATGGTCTTACCTCTCCGAGACATCGCAGTGAACTGACATAAGAACTTATAAATTACTATATAAATAGGTAACAAGGCACCATCCACCATCATGATCTTGCTTCCTTGTGCTTGGCATGTAGGCGATCTTGTTCATGTATGCCATCTTGTTTATAGAATTTTCCACTTCATGCCCTGTCATTCCATCTTGTTTCTTCATGTTACTCCATGCACTAACATTTCATCTTATTTTGTGTTTCCATATAGTTTTTTCATGCTCTGTAATTCCATCTTTTCCCTCTATTAGACCTTCTTTCCATTCACCTGCCTGTTTTCTCTCTCCTGTATCTTCTCTCTCTTGTCGCCATTTTCACCCGCCACCTTGGATTCGTCTGTTGTAGTTCCTTCATCGCCTACTATGAGGCACTGGTGTATGTCACTGTCGTATGCCTTCTTGTTTACTGTCGTTCCCTTGTTGCCTGCTAGGGAAAGCTGACATCTTTGATTCTGAAGTTTAAGCCGTCGAGCGACAACCAGAAGCGTTGTTATTTAATTTTTTGTAGAGCTCTAAAATACTGTGGAGTGGTGCGGGCTCTAACTGCCAGGCCTTGTGGACGCTGACACGATTGACATCCTAGCCAACTGAGCTACCATTACATGTTGGAACAAGGGTTTAAATTACATATATGTGATTTCGTGTATGTAAGAAGAGAAAAATTACAAAAATCTATAAAAGGTATTATATTAATTTTTTTTTAATGTGTTTCGTAAAGTGAATTATATATGTTTTAAAGGCGATCCTACATCCTCCATTCCATAAAGCAAACCAATTATGTTTATGTACTCATAAAAATAATATATATTACAGATATATAATTTACAAAATAATTTAAAGTTATGTATTTGATATTTTAATTAATTTTTAATAAAATAGATTTAACTTGTAAAATTTGCAGACATAAATTTATCGAGCGACGTGTCTACAAACACGTATTTTCAAAAAGAATATGATTATGGGATCACAACAGTCAAATATGCAAAGCATAATTTTATTAAATAAAAATTATATATTTCATTTTATACACTTTTACTTAACTTTTACAAACAAGCGTATCGAGTGATATGTCTACAGATTCGTATTTTTTAGACAGATATGAATTTTTCACCAGAAAAATTCTTTACCTGACTACGACACCGCCATATTGGATTTTATAAGTTTATAAATATATTCATAAATATACCAAGTGTTATATTTTTTCGTGCTTGAGTTCTCAAGTCGAATTCAAAAGTAAAATTATGAACTTTGATTATTCGCACTTTTTCGACGCCATTTTGAATTTAGTACACATAGGAATTACTTATTTATTTATTTAAATTATGTTATCAGTCCGAGATACAAGTACAACACAGTGGTTGCCTTACCACAGGTCATGTTTTAAGTGCAGTATTCCTATATCTGACCTCCGCGAACTTATAAGCATAGTTGGCCATCATTTCCGAACCATTATATTATGGTCACCAACTTCATACTGTAGGTATTGCTCCTACTACTGATCAGTGCGATATTGCTCATTATGCCTTAAGCCTTCTTATAAAGTCAGGTGTTCGAAATTTTCAAACTATTGTAGCTATAGCCACCAAATTCATATCATATGCATATCCCCCGATGTTAATCAGGGTGGTGATATCAATTATGCCCCAAGTTCTCATGTTAGTATATTGACTTCTCGCAGTCATGAGTAGAGCTAGTAATTTTTTTCCGAAACGAGAATTTACTGATATATCTAATACTTTCTTCAATATGGGTGCAATTTATTTTTAAATAATTACTTAAAAGTTGAGTTTTTAAGTCGGACTTCTCGTCTCATTGAAAGCAGTAGCATTAAAGATGAAACCAGAAACACACGCGATAGTAGTTAGATAATTACAAATACACAGGTGACTCACCCAGAAGTCGAAACCATAAAGCCTCGTACTATTAGCTGGTGTACAACTAACTGTATTAAGGAGGTCGGATTCGGAGCATTTACTTCGGAGTTACAGTCTAATGTATCGAATGATATGGTTTACTAACCTGAATATTTAAAGGTCTGTTTTTTTTTCAATTAAGTGGATGAGCCACGTAAATCATGCAAGTCTACATGGTCTACTATAGCGCTACATGTGTGAAGAATTAGGTGAAAATCGGTTTTATGGCCCTCACATATGACATAAAACCTCAATATCTATCATGTGACGATCTTCATGAATGGAGAACAAAAAAAGTTATGTATTAGGACGTTTGATGATTGTATACAGGCAGTATAAAAAGTTAAGCTATATTCGATTACACAGTTTAGTTTATATAGCACACTAATCTAAAAATATTTTATAGCGGCCATAGTGAAAATAAGTGTCTGTCATGTTTAAAAATTACTTATAGCTATATTGACTATCATATTAGAACTTCTTCACTAAATTTGGCAAGAATTAGTTAATTGTATCCCGAGATATCTTACAATAATAACTTAACAGAGAAATGAGGCTCTGTATGGACAAATACATAGTTTTAATTGATACTGCCAACATACAAAGTTAAGTTGGAATCTGTTTCCTTAAGAAAATACATTGAGTTAAAATATATATACAGCCAACATTTTGAAAATAAGTGCATGACCTACTTAAAACATAGGCCGGCCAGCTTACACAACTTGCTGCATTCTAAATTGTTTGCCAAATTTGGTAGGAACTGGTGAAGAGTTTCCCAAGTTGTGACATAAAAATATTAATTATTCCTATGGTGCTATCTTACAAACTGGTGGATAATATATGTTTTGTGTGTAGATACAGTTGATAGTTGTAATATATACTGCCAGCATATAAAGATAAGTTGGAATTAATTACATGGTCTCTACTCTATAGCATTCCAAACTAAAATGTCCCCAATTTTTAAAATAAGTGTCTGATGTACTAAAAACATACCTTTTTACATCATCTGCTATAGTAGTACTTGTTTGCCAAATTTGATAGGAATCGGTCAATTGTTTCACAAGTTATGACTTAAAATTTTATTTATTCGTGTGATGCTATCTTCCAAAATGGCTGACAAAATATGTTTTGTGTAGAAACAGTTGATAGTTGTTATATATACTGGTAGTATACAAAGTTAAGTTGGAATTGATTACATAATTACAACAATATAGTATTTCAAGCTAAATCGCATATATAGCCGACATTTTGAAAGCAAGTACCTGTCATACTTAAAACATATCATTTTCCGTCATCTGCCACAGTACTACTTATTTGCCAAATTTGGTAGGAATCGGTTCGTTGGTTACCGAGATATATCATAAAAGCATCCTTTTTTCTTGATGTGCTATCTTACAAAATGGCTATGTGTTCGCATATATTATGCTTGTAATAGATACTTTTAGCGTACAAAATTTGGTCGAAATTGGATGGAATGGTATTGTAAATATACCACATAAGCCTAAAATAATTGCATGACCGCCATTTTGAAAGTAAGTGGCTAATAAAGTTTAATCACTTACATTTACCTGGTATGTCATTGTATTACGTACATGACAAATTTTGTGAGAATTGCTTTAATAGTTTTCGAGATATAATGTAAAAGTTTATTTTATACATTTGGCGCCATCTTCTAACATGGCAGATTAACGACAATATCTATTTCAAAATGTAATGTTTACACGCACAAAAAAAATTTGGTATCACTCGTTTATATGGTTCTCCAGATATGACATATCGCCCTAAATAGTAAGATGGCCGCCATTTTGAAAGTAAGTTCCTGCCGTGGCCGAACACTAAAAAAAATCAGTTGTCCTTACTGAGAACTATATGTGTTCTGGTTTAGTAAAATTCGGTTGACTCGTTCAAAAATTGAAAACACACCTACACACACACATACTCACACACACACACACACACACACCTACGCACATACATAACCACACAGAACCCATAGACAGGAAAATTATCTCATAAGCCTTAAAATATGAGTACACGTTAGACTTTAATACTATAAGCACACATCAGTTTGTCTACTGCGATTTTTTTATGTCTGCTTGAGAAAGTATATTTGACTGGTTTACTCAGAAGTTGGCAACTTCACCACGGCTGCTAAGTGATTCGTATGCGGACAGTTGGCACATGTCAAAAAGCAATTCAGCCAATCAAGATACGTAAACGACCCTACAGTGTTTAACATGTCTTGAAATATTTTCGCGAAATTTCACTACCCCTAGTCATGGGCGCTCAAACGATAGAAGCTATAAAATGCTGTGTGTGCTATGTTAAGGAGATTTCACTAACATGGCTTTAATAATACCCTATTTTCATAAAACGTAGCATTTGAAGTTAATCTGATTATAAAGGCTTACTTTGCAGTTAACAATATTAAATTGCGCATAAAGCTTATGTTTTAATTTCTACGCCTTCAAGTTATTGTGTGCAATAATATTAATACTACACAGCCGTTGTAAATGGTTCGTGTTTTAATTTCGTATCTTCGTAGAGGATTAGGAGACGAGAGCCGAAAGAAGATGTAATAAATTACTTTGTGCTGGTCGACCCTTTTTCCCAGATCAGAGTGAGGTTTTCAACCCTGGGAGAGGAGAAAGAGGGACGGACAAAAGCCTCAGGCTCCTTCACGTAAAATAAACACCAAGCCAGAAATACCTGCCGAATACCGGCGAATGCGAGAATCTCGAGATATCCTGAAATACCATTAAAAAAAGTTTATTTAGTCGTTGTACATACATACATCCACGTGTGTGAAAATGATAGAAATACAGGATTACTAACACTTTAAATGCATTCCAAAACAGTACGTATTACACAGCCTAATTCAACTGAGTTTAATGGAGTTTTTAGTAACAGTAGGACATTCGCATTAACCCGCTAACATATTATCCCCTATATACTCGTTCACGCATGACGTGTTGCAATATAGGTTATGTCTCATGGTCAGTGCTGTACAAAGGTCACATAAGCTACCGCCAATACAGATAGCATTTTTTCTGTTTAATGATATTGGTTGCTGTTAGTATATGCTATTTACTGTAAAGTGAGCAGTTTTGAAAGCCCTATCGTTTGGAATAATGGTCAGTAAATATATTTTATTTTAGCCTTATACGTTAACTCCCGAGTGCGGTGAAATATACACACTTTGTTTATTACTTACATGGCAATATTTATTTAAAAAGGTGTTTAAAGGATAAAATATGGCTGAAAGGAAAAGTAACTAGGGCCTCAAAAGTGCTTACTTTACCGTGAACAGTCTATACACCAACATTTTATCTTCGGTTACTCCGTGTGCCGTAGACCAATACAAATTATTTTCGTAGGAAGATATGTAAGTTATTATGGGCTGTTCACGGTAAAATTAGCAGTTTTGAAAGCCCTGCTTAGGAGGTATTTGTTAGCATGTTGTGTATTCCTCCACCTTACGAAAAATTAACATTAACCACTTATTAAAGCGTCAGTTAAATAAAACTGTGAAATTATAAAGAAAGTAAATACTTTAAAAATCTGATATTTTTTTACACTTCGATAGATAAAAAAAAAAAACTGAAAGTGAAAGAATAAATTTTAAGTTATAACAAATGATTACTTAACACTTTTTATTCCACGATAAGATATGGAACTACTTTCCAACCATCGTTACCAACTTTACTGGGCGAATGTCACCCAGTGCGCCCATTAGAATATATGCATGCTGGGAAAGTAACATTTTCTAAGGTTAATTTCTAAAGTGCTCACTTTATCGTGAACAGCCTTTACAAGAAATTCGTAAATACTTTTAGGGTGAAACAAATTTTTTTTTTTTTTTACCAAGTAGAAAGAATAATTAATGGGCACGTATACGGTTAGTTGAAAACACGCCCGAGTAAATATTATTTCGCCAGTAGTAGTATATATAAGGATTTCTTCAACGTACCATTGTGTCTGTAACACTCGGGAGTGTGAATTACTCAAATGAATAGGATATGTTGTATACTATGATACGAAGTTAACTACATTTGATTGTGACACTTTCAATTTGGCATTATTATAGAACTGCAAAATTCGCGTGGTTATTTGGCATCAGGCTAAAGTTCACATTACTGTATAAACTGCAGCTGGTGTCGTTTCTCCATTCGCTTCTGCGTGGATGTGAAGTCACGCCCTTTCTGAATGGACTGCACGTGATTGGACTATCAAATGAGAAGTGTTCATTTATTGGCACAGAATTACCCGGGACGTCTAGAATAAAGTATGTTCCTATGATAAACTTATTGCCAAGGTACATGTTTTTGAAGTTTAACCCATTACAATCCAGTGCACACATTTGTGTACATTACGCATGTGTATAGGCTGTTCATTGTAAAGTTAGCACTTTTGAGACCCTAGTTACTTTTTTATTTCAGCCATTTTTAAAATAAATATTGCTTTGTATCTATGTGTAATAAACATACAGAGTAGATTTCAACGAACTCGGAAGTTAACGTCTAAGAATAAAAAATGTTTACCGATTATTATTCCAAATGAGAGGGCTTCCAAGAGTGCTCACTTTAACGTGAATAGCCTATACGTAATGTTTGGCCTGTACCGCACACAGCGAAGCTCAAGACCAATGATCTTACCTGTGGGTAAATGATTCACGTACCGTCTTACTGGTCTATGTCATAATTGATTCATATAAGCGTAGCCGAACATATGGCTTTCATCTCACTAATTGCGACAGTTAAACAAGTGTTGTATCGACTTAAGTACAGCACTCATCACAATTTTTTTTTTTTTTTTTGTAATTCTTGAAACCGTAAATTAAAGCAGGCCTGAAAGGGTTAAAATGTCCTCGAATAATAACGTGAATTTTGCACATCTCTAGGCATTATATTGGTAGAGAGTCATCTAGTAATTGACGTTGCACAGTATGGAAAGCTTGTCCAGTGTTGTGTCAATTAACAGGAGAGATGTTTACGAGAATACGGCAAACCGAAGAAATTGGTGGTTATGCAGTCATGCATATAGGCGACTAACAAATAGCTAAGAGGCCTGACTAATTTGCGAAATAATTTTGGGACAAGCTGTAATTCAAAACACGTGCGTTTATTAAACTTTAACCATTGGTGCACGCGGTGTTTGACACATGTTGGAAGATTCTAGCACAATCGTCGCCATCCTCTGTGACAGCAGACAACCAACACGCCGTTTGTATCTGCACACTTGTACATAAGACTGTAGAGTCAAGTATGAAGGTCATGGAACTAGCAATTTTCTCAAGTTAATCAGAACTAAGCTTCCCCGATACTGACCGTCCGTGATACGGGGGCATACAGATAAGACGCGTAACAATTCAAATGATCCAATCACGAAAGTGGTTCTGAACTAAAGTGCATTGGAGCACAACTTGTCCTGAAATCCTTTTGGGAAAAAACAGGTACTCCAAGGTATACATAGCTCATGGAAGTGTCTTACTGATTAACTATTCAGACAACCGCACGTCGTAATGACACTAATTAACTTTTAAATTAATTGATCCTGAAAGGTGTTATAGGTGTAGCTAATTAGTGAGCCACGATTATACAGAGCACAACAGTATAAGATGGGGTTTATTCAATATAAGGATTATACCATAAATCTTCACGTGACTATGGATCGGGGGAGCTTAAATGGAATTCCAAGACACTAATAAAATATAATAAGTTTTATCGCCGCACGCCACGTCTATTACAATCTAATTGGATAGTCCCCACCTTGTTCAGGTTGCCGGAGGCTGATTCTAGGAGGTGGTTAACGACGGCCGGACATACCCATCTCCATGATTTCTTGGTCTACTGCCCCGACGACAAAACACGCCGCTCCCAGTGTTACGTTGGCCTATATCGGGCGAGTTGTTTGATATTTTCGGTCCCGTTTACTAGTCGGTGGAGGGGGTTTCTGCAACTGTCTTTAGCAATGTGTTGTTACGATCACGCTCGTGCCCTGGTTCAATGTTTGAAGGTGTGATCAAGCAGGCCGTCCACCTAAGGTCTTATCACTTCATAGTAGTGTCCGAATCGCCGCCAAATCACTAATTTTCCGACGTGGGTTTCCTCTCGTAAAATTTTTGATAAATTAACCTGTAACACATACTTAGAGACCTGCAAAATTCCCTATATTATTTTGGCATCAGGATAAACGTCACAGTGCTGTATACACTCGAGCCAGTGTCGTTTCACCACTGTCTGCTGCGTATATGTTACGTCAGTCCCTTCCTGACTGAACTACACGTGATTGGAGTACACAATTACGAAGTGTCTGTTTATTGGCGCAGAGTTACCCAGGACGTGTCAAATAAAGTATGGGCCAATGACAAAGTTATTGCAAAGCGACACGTATTTGAAGTTTAACTTGTCTCCAAATAATAAGGCGAATTTTGCACGTCTCTACACACACTGCATATTGTCGGTATACTGTATTTAAAAATAATAATAATATACTCGCATTTACCTACGAGTGAGTATTTATGCACGGTTTGTTTTTCCTCGAAACCTTGAGCTGCTTCGCGTGTAATAGCTTTCTTATTTTCTAACCAATGCCTGTATTTGGGGGACAGCATTTTGACGGGGGAGGAATTTCATAGCAAAATCCTTGAAAATATTTGATTTTTCTGCGTTTTTTCTGTGCTCTCTCTGAGACGAACGTTTCATCATTGTCGTTAATAAGTTACATCTCTGTTGATGACATGATAATATTTCTATCAGCTTAGTTCTGTTTTAATATTACCTGAGAACTGTAACCTTTAAGTGGAGGTGAGATGATCATTTAAGGACTCCAACATATCAGGAGATAAAAAGGTGCCATACTTCAACTCAGCCAAAACAAAGAGATTAATTAAATCAGTAAAATACTTTCCTATTCAGGGAGGTAAAGAAAAAATTAACATTAAATACATAAAACCGAAAATTAATAAAAAAAAAAAAAAACGGAACTTAACCTTTAAACGTCCTTCCGAAAACTTTATTGGTTTTATATATATATATATATATATAATCTCCATCCATTGCTTTAATTTTTATTTTTAAATGCGAAGGGATATATTTATTTACTTGGTTTTCACTTTATACATTTATAATAAACAACAAAACAAAACGCAATGAGTAGGGACAGCTGTTTGTAGCGAAAATATTTATGGCTATTTTAGACTTTCTTTTGTTATCGGCCGCGTATCTACGTGAGAGAACATGTTCTTATTTGTCTGAGCCAATCATAATAAAGTACTCCGATACTGAACGTCCATTATTCGCGGACAGACATTTGAGGCACGTGACATTTAAAATCAGCCAACCACGAAAGTCCATAAGAACAAAAGTGTTTCGGAGTACAACTGGTCTTGAAATATTATCACGAAAAACACTTGTCCCCAACTAACAACTAAACCCAAGCCAAAGCCAAAAACACTTGTCCCCAACTAACAACTAAACCCAAGCCAAAGCCAAAAACACTTGTCCCCAACTAACAACTAAACCCAAGCCAAAGCCAAAAAGACTGCCTTTCACCGAGTACACGTCTTTTCCCTGAAGACGTATGCCCTAGGACAAGCGACGCTTTTTCCTTTCGCTTACAAGGGCCCGCGGAGGCTGAGCGGTTAGACTGCCCGCCTCCCAACATTGCAAATCTGGTTCAATCGCCGGCCGGGTCACTGCCGGATTTTCGCAAGAGGAAATCGCGCCACGCGATGCCCCTGGTCGGCGAGTTTTCTCAGGGATCTCTCGTTTTCCCCGCCCTAGCATTCCGGCGCTGCTCCATAGGTACTCACCTCGCTTCACCCACATCGGCTCTCAAGACCGTCGATGTCAAGAGTCGCGACAAATCTCTTGTCCTACACGAAAGTTGTGAAAAATTTCGAAGGACAAATCTGAGGAAGGTTTTTACGCAGCACACGCGAAACTAATAATAAACCGCAGGCAATTTTAATACTCCATAAAGCCAAGGCAATGGATTATCGCTGGTGACAGCACATTTTAATGAGCTAAGCACTGCCAGATCAATGAGTTGCAATAACTCTGGTATACGCTGTTCGCGTCAAATTGAGCACTTTCGAAAACCCTTCTCAAGATCTACTTGTATGCACATTAGGTATTCTACCATTTAATGCAAATTTCAATGGTTATGGGCCTGATCACTTTTATTCATGCGCCGGTCAAGTGATCCTGTGAAACAATTATTAAAGTTCTATAAATTTTCTGATTCTTAGAGACATGCAAATTTCGCGTTATTATTTCAGGACATCTTAAACTTGAAACACACATTCCTTTGCAATAAGTTTGTCATTGGACCATAATTTATTCGACACGCCCCGGGTAACTCTGCGCCAATAAATGAACACTTCACAATTGTGTAGCCCAATGACGTGTATTTCAGTCAGAAAATGAGTGAATTAACATTTATGCAGCAGCCAATGGAGAAACGACGCCGGCTGCAGTATACACAGTACTGTGAAGTTTAGCCTGATGCCAAATAGTAACGCGAAGTTTGCCGGTCTCTACTGATCCATAAACATGTACGCATTTAAAAACCATGAACTGAAATAAATTATTTCAGTTTACATAAATTTTTTAGCCGGTACTATTAATTTAAAGTTGTGATGTATAAATACTTTTCCCTCGTCATTACCAACATAACTGAGCACATGCCAACCAGTGTGACCAATATAAAATATGCAAGTATAAGTTGTTCGCGGTAAAATGAGCACTTTTGAAAGCCCTGCTTAAGTACCTTATGTAAGATTACCATTGTCATGAGCCTCATAACTTAATTCATGCGTCAGTCGGTCAAGTGAAACCGTGAAATTATTAGAAAAGTAAATATTTTACAAATTTGCTCATTTTTACACTTCGATTCATTTAAGAAAAACAGAAAGCGAAAGAAATGATTTAAGTTATCAGAAATTGTTGCATAGCCTTTTATTCCAGTTAAGATACGGAACCACTTCCAATGAATCGTTACCAACTTTACTGGGCGCATGTCGCTCAGTGCGCCCGTTAAAATATATACGGGTAGGAGCAGTGGATTTTTTCTAAGGTTGATCGCAAAAGTGCTCACTTTATTGTGAAAAGCCTTTAGATACAGTTACATCCTTAAAAGTTGATTTCAAAACGTCTTAATCAATTGCGAACAGCCTGTACATGAATCATATACTTGTACGGTTACATCACGTTCTTCCTAGAAGCCAGATAAAAAAAAATGATTCTGGAAACTGCAGAAACATCGATGGGTGCACGATCGTTGGAAACACAGTTCCGCGAGCTGTTTCGACAAGGGACAGTGTTCTGTCAGACGACCGTTAATCCCAGGATAATCGGTACCTTGAACAGATTCTTGGAGAACGAGGCAGGGAGATTTCGGGGAACTTCTACCGGTTGTTGGAAATTAATTTCGCTTGCCACGCGAATGCATAATCAACGGCGCGATTGGGGTCATCCCATTCCTTTTGAAAACGGTCCCCTGGCGGAGTTTCCCGATAATTTTCCGCGAGAAAAATTATCTCTATTCGCAATAAGTGGTAAAACGTGTTTATATGTGAAAACGGACGGTTATCAAAAGGAAATATTTTGAAAAATAGAAACTTGTCAGTGAGGGAGTTACCGTCTTCTAGTTGTGTACTTCGTTTAATTGAAAGTCGCAGCTATAGATGGCAAGACTACTGATGGCTGATATTCAGAAATTTTAAATTCCCTTTCAATGGGGAAGGATTTTGAACTTCTCTTACTGAGAAGTAATGTAAGCTCTATGGTAGAAAACATGTTGATTTCTACGCTTGGTCAAGTGTGTAAAATGAAACATTAGAAAATTTAATACTGAAGTCAAAGTAGAGAAGATGGGATGCGAATCTGCGTTTATGGCAAGTATTGAAAATACCTGCTTTCAATGTCGCGCATCAATATAAGTATGTGAATTTACAAGGAAAATAAACTATATTTACTTTCCTATTGTAACTTTACTTTTGTGAAGTTACTCTACTAATTGTATCTGATCCTGATAATGTTAGTAATATTTTTTATCTCTTTTGACATATTACCATTTTTTTTTGTGTTATCCATGTGAAGACATTTTTATTTTCTTTCCCGAAATAACCTTTGAAATATATCACGGTATTTTACTTATTCAAGATGAGCGTGAATTTAAAATGAACATACACACATAAACAAACGTTTGATATACTGTCGTAAAGTGCAATCGGAGAAAAGCTGTGCCTCGTTGACCTAAGTACTGCCTGGTATTAGACTCCCAGAACCCTTGTGGATAGAGACCTAAAAAATTCGCGAGTTTAATGACCTCCAGGCTAGACTCTACAGTCGTATGTTCAGATATGCCGATGTCAACTGCGCATCGGTTGTCTGCTGTGACAGTGGAAGGCGGCGATTTGTCCACCGTTCTCCAGGAGGCGTAGAACGCCGCGTGGGCCAATGGCTAAAGTCATATATAAATATGTGTTTTGAATTCTAGCGTGCCTCAAAATGAATCTGCGAATTATTCAGTTTTCTTCTCATGGATAGGGACACCCGAATTTCGCGAAATGATTTCCGCGCATGCTATATATCAATACCCTACGGGCGTACCAGCAAGTTTGTCGTTCCTCATTAGCGGCGTGTCTATGCGAGAAGAAATCTTCTCACTTGACTGGCCAATCAGAATTAGGTTACTCCGTCACTGTACGTATGTGATTCGCGGGCAGATACCTTAGATGCTTAACACGTAGATTGTCCAATCTTGAAGGTGGATCTTCGCTAAGGTTTTGTGAAGTACAACTGGTCGTGAGATCTTTTCGCGAAATTCGGGTGTCCCTACTTATGGAAGATTGTGTGTATGACTAGTGTGTTTTGAGCGTTCCGTATCTTAGGCCAACATACATTCCCTTATTGTTCCTGGTGCGTACTCCGATGCCAAGACAAATGTCATTCAATCTACGTTCGACCTGACACTGACATGCCACGTAGACTAGTACAAGAGTTCGATAGGGTCCAGGTAGGTAGGTAATTGGGCTTAACTTCTCATCGACAGCGAGGTCATCAGAGACAGTGCCAGTTGCACAAGGAAGTGAGATTGGGGAAGGAATCTTCCATGATGTTCGTAATGGAGACATCCCAGCATTTGCCTGGAGTGATTTCTGGAAACCATGGAAAACCCGAAATAAGGATGGCTGGAGCGGGATTCGATCCCGGGTCCTCCCGAATGCGAGTTCAAGTTTTAACAACTGCGCCAACTCGCTCGGTCGATAGGATACAGATAGTAACTTCACCTTCGCCAAGCCACGCACAGCAAGATGGTGCCGATCGGCATAGACGTGCAAAATTCGCGTTTTTATATGGGGACAAACTGTAAAAAAATTTCTGGTAATCTCCCTTAACTGTAATGAAAGATTTTAACCCATATACTGCATGGTAATAATACTACACATCAAGCTACAGATTTAGGAATGTTTAACACTGCTACTATACAAAGTTGGGGATTTCCCTATGCATTTGACTGTTTCCTGAGCAAACGTAGGAATGCTACAATGAACGTATAGGGGAAAACATTACCATTCCTACTTTTTCACTAAGCGTATACACTGGTATGGTAAATTTCCAAATAATTTCTTAGCGTGCACGTTAAAATTGAAACACGTTGTTATGGGCAACGATACATATATTCCGAGCGACTGAGCGAGCCACTCAATCCAAGGCGGACGGAGGGAAATGGAGGGTGCGGCCAGACTATGGCCGTGTCTCAACTAGAAAGTGTGCGCACTCTAGTGAATTGAGACTTCTGCCTCCTTTAAGCCTTCGGCATTACTTATCTGACAGATAAGGTAATAAATAAAGAAAAATAAAATATTGGCGGATTTCACTTTCCTCGAATAAATGTACAGTATTTTATGAAATATTAAATTATTTTAATTTGTCACATTTTTGCATGAGTAAAAACATAATTGTTATGTGCAAATCATAGTATTTAGTAATATGCACACGATTAACCTAAATGATACGTGAACACAATAACATCATAATTTGTTATTTTCCAAATCGAACGGAATATCGTTGTTATTACACATTTCACAAACTCAATAATTAAGTTAAGTCGATATAATGTATTTTGAAACTGCTTTAGAAACAACAGAATATATGTGTGGATATTGAAGTTAACTTGAAAACAACATGACTGTGAGAGAGGGTGCGAGAGTGAGCACTGAGTGTACATCGTCGCGCTCTCTCCTCGGAGTTGGAACAGCATAGAGGACTCTCTGTGACATCAAGAGTGAGCGAGAGCGTACTCTCCTGGTGAATTGGGACACGGCCTCTATACATGTGGAGCTAGCAAGGCCAGGGGTCGCCATTGTGGTCCGTCAACCACGATCTCTGGCTGCCGACGTCGTCGTCCAGGGGAAACTTCCACTTGGCTTTCCCAGCGGCACGGGTCTGACTGACCCGACCTAGAGTGTAAGTAACAGTGGTGAGTCAAAGTGATTAGCAGAGACTTGAAAAATTCGCGAGTTCAATGACCCGCAGGCTTGACTCTACAGTCTTATGTATACAAATATGCCGATGTCAACTGTACATTGGTTGTCTGCTGTCACAGTGGAAGGCGACAATTGGGCCACCATTCTCGAGGGTGTGTCAAACACCGTGTGGACCAATGGCTAAAGTTATATAAGCACACGTGTTTTGAATTATAGTTTGTCCCAAAATGAATCCGCGAATTATTCAGGTCTCTAGCGATTAGCTTCGGGTAATTGAGAAATACTAGAGCTTTCCCTCATAATAGCTTGTAGAGCATAATAGCTTAATATCGTCCTTCAGAAGGAAGAGTAAAAATATTTGTATTCGTGAGATACAATAAAAATATATAGTTTGTCTACTTGGTTGTGAGTTTATTTCTAATCCTAAATAGCTAACCTCTAGATAGCTAATTCAAACCAAAAGTAAATCAACGTGTGCATTGGCAATACGTTTTTCATTGAACCACGCTTTTTTTTTACATGGCCTGGGTAACTCTGTGACAATAAATGAACGCATCACATTACATGCATTTCAGCCAGCAAGGACGTGGCTTCGCATCTATGCAGCAGCCAATGGAGAAACGACGCCGGCTCCTGCAGAGACAGTCCTGTGAAGTTCAGCCTGATGCCGAATAATAACGCTCATTTTTCATGCCTCTGCCGATAGGTAGATTTCACGCAAAGGGGTGTCTGAGATGCGGAGAAAGTACACACACGCCGGCGATGAGCACGGCAGGCAGTGTATAGCGATACTGCTCGTGTTGCGAGACTACGCCAGCATCATTCCTTTCAAGTGGCGGAAATCAATATTTTCCGTAGTTAACATGCCCCGATGTAAATACTGGTGGTGCTTTTGCCCATACTTCTGTAACTGAACCAACAAGTTATCTAATATTTCAAATCGAAGTTACTGCAAACATATTCGTGGAATGGAAGAAGTAAGATCCGTTTGATAACAGAGAATACCAGTAATGCGTGTAGATCCAAAAATTAGAGTATTCCTCTTTATTGAGATATTCAATTTTCACAGGAATGTAAATTACGTCAGCCAAACAACGATACACAAGAAAAATATTTTCTTTTATATAGTATAAAATTACGCTATTAGCAGGATGCGAGTAAAAAAAATAGCGTTGTTTTACAATAAAAAAAATATTTTGTAAAACACTTTAGTGCAGTGGTATTTTTCACACGCGCATGCCTATTGACGACGACTTACTTCGCAACAAATAATTTTTATACGTATTCAACTCTGTATGGTTTAACTTACATATTAAGTTTCTTCAAAAAATGATAACAAGTAAACATAACAGCTGTCACACTGGTCTCACTATGTAAAATGTTTGATGTAAAAGTAAATATACACTTGTTGCGTTCATCTCTCCTTGTTTGCTGCTGCACGGGACTGAAGAAAACAGCGCCAGAATAACGGGAAGCTTTTTTCCACTATTTGCCGCGTGGGTGTAGGTGTCTGGCGTCTGCCAGGCACGTCCGGGGTGAACATCGGGAACAATTATTAGCACAAGGAGGTTAGTTCCAAGAAAGGCAAAAAAAAAAAAAAAATTGTACGGTGCTGGCAGCAAATATTCTGCTGATTTCTTCATTTACGTGTCGATTGTTCTGGTTTTAATTTTGTATTATTAAATACATAATATGTAGGGACACCCGAATTTCGCGAAAATGATTACAGCACATGCTAGATTTCAATACCCTGAGGGCGCACCAGTAGTTTCCCTTTGCTTGTTGGCCGCGAGTCTTTGTGAGAAGACATTTTCTTACCTGAGGGGCCAATCAGAATTAAGTAACTTCGATACTGTGTGCATACGCCTAAGTCGCGCGACAAGTAGATCATCGAATCAAGAAAGTGGATCTGAGAGAAAGTGATATGAAATACAACTGGCCGTGGAATATTTACGCGAAATTCGGGTGTCCTAAATAATATGAATTAAATTTTTGTCTCCCAATCAGCAAGGGGAAAACGAACGTTTTTACTGCCAAGTAAAATTATTTTTTACAGGTGTAATATGAGACTCAGGAATTCGGCGATTTCATTCGAGGACCAGCGATACTTCAAAGAAATGTAAGTTATACTTCCTTCTTAATTGTATCATAATTTTGTAAAACACGTCCTTGACGAATTTAACACATTGTAGACTTTGCTCGAGCTACACTCGAGCAAAGATAATTTGGAAAATTTCTTTGTAGTTTAGAACAAAACTCGAACGGATATGTAGTTTTTGTTCGGCTAGTGTTTAACATGATCTCACAAGAATACCAAAGCGTAGTAAAAATGACATTGCTAACGATAGAATTATTTTATAGCCACTCAAATGGACATGGTTAATTATGAATAATTTTATACGATAAAGGACGTTTGATTGGGTGAATATCAGCTCGGCTCTCCATTCGTCGATGAACGGCCAATAATGAACGCTGTAAAGTAAAGGGCAGTGTCCGGCGTGGAAGGGACCAATAGGACGACTGTGAGTTCTGACACAAACACCAACAAAACAGGTGTTCTTGCAGTAGAGGATATAGGGGACTCACTTCTAATTTGTCTTAAGTGCCAGTAAATGAGTGCAGACCTCAGTGTGTTAAGCATATAAGAAACCTGGTAGGAAAGTAGGATCAAATCCCGTGTTGCCTGGTCACAGAGCACTTGAGAATACACAAGCCAAACAGCCGCTTGTTTGAAAACTCCAGTCGCACACTCCAGCAGAATGGCGTCACAGCCAGCAACGTGCCTGGAACACAGTTTGCCAATCAGCGCGTTAACTTACTTACCTACCAGCCGGCAGCCCCCAGCCAATACGAAACCTTTAGACAGCATGCGGTAGCGTTCTTCCACAGTTTTGCGCGGCCGATCAGGTAAAGGGTACGCTTACATCTACTGAACCATCTCGACATGCCAAGTGTATTTTATGTACAGTTATTTGTTTTGAAAGTCATTTTATTTACGCATTCGCACGTGTGTTTTGAAGTAAAAACAAACATGGCGCTGATTTTGTCTTTTGTATTTTTGCTAACATCCACTAGATACGAAATATTAAATTACAAAATACGTCCCTATTTTTGTATATAAAATCGGGTCACGCAATAATTTTGTCAACAAAATCTGCCAATTTGGAGAAGGACTAAAGACCTGCTAAAGTTCTACTTCCAGGATATCCCTCCGCTTTATGCAACCAAAGCTTAACTACTACTGGAAAATTACCCCAAAGGAAAACGCACCGAATCTGTCCGCACTCTCAGTTGTAATAATATTTTGCATGAGAACTATTTCTTACTTAGGCGCTACCGAAATACATGTTTTCTCACGGTTTCTATTCATATTGTAAATGAAATGAAACGTGCAAAATTCGCGTTGTTATTTCAAGACAAACTAGACTTCAAAGACGTGTGCTTTTGTATTGCATTTTTCATTGGACTGCAGTTTGTCCGGACACGCCCTGGATGGCTTTCGACTAATAACGAGCAACTAAATAAAAGTTGGTCCAGTCACTTCCTCTCAAGTGAAAAGGCAAGATATGTCCTCACTGCTGCAGAAGCCAATAAACAAATGACATCGACACCAATATATATATATATATATATATATATATATATATATATATATATATATATATATATATATATAGGACGGTGAATTATAGTATGTAACCAGATATTAACGCGAATTTTGCAGGCCCCAATAAATGAAATATTATAATTTATAATTAAAATATTGGTAAAACATTAATTTAACGAAAAATTAAATACTTGTATGTTTACAAAAGTATGAAAGGCTTGTGATACATGGGATATTAAGGAAATAACTAAATACGTCATACATGGGGTGATTTTTTAAAGGTTTGATTCAAAAAGTGTGAAAATCCGCGAATATACTATTAATATATACGTTACAAATTCGCGAGTTCAATGACAGGTTTCTTCAAATAGCTGTATCCCAAAATATACACATTGGGTGGCTTCAGCAGAAAAATTATTAACAGAAAATCCAGAGATTGTAGAAAAATTTAACACAAACTCAACATGATTGACAAGTAGCTTAATTAACAAAACAACAAATAGCGGCCTTCTACCATCCACCCCCGCCCTCATTTGAAAATACACAACACCACGACACAGATTATCTAACACCTATTAAAATTGACACAACAGAACACAAGTACACTAACACAAACGAAATCACCACAGAACCTACATACGAGAATTCACCACTAGCTTCCCCACTTCAGACACAACAGAACATGGCAAACCCACCACCAATCAATGTCATCGTCCAACAGCCTATGTCAGTTAATAAATTCTCGGGCGATGGTAGCGAAAAATGGCCCGAATTCTTAGAGCAATACAACCACGCTGCAGAGAACAATAACTGGGATGAGACAAAGAAATGCAGTAGCTTAAATGCGCCATGTCACAGGATCCGCGAAACACGCATTAGAAAATTATCTTGGCAGACACATGCTGGACAAGCTACCTGGAATGACATTGTGAATTAAATAAAAAATACATTTTCCACACCAACGAATGAGAAATACTTGAAAAGCTTACTCTACACTACCAAAAAAAAAATTGAATGAATGTGCACAAAAGCATATTGAAAATCTATTATTTTACAGGAGAAAATATAACCCCAACATCACAGACACAGACTGCATCAGCATTGTATGGCGATCACTCCTTCCGTCTATCGCGGAAAAATTGTCGGCCTAAAGAACAACACAATCGAAGACATACTCATGAATATTCAAAGAGTAGATGTCGGGCTATTTCAGTACAACCAGGCGATCACGGGACAACAGACTCACTCAGACACAGACTCACTAAGAGCCGAAATAGTGAAATTAAAAGAGAAAATCTCCAACTTGACATTACACCACAAAAAGCTTTTTACATACAAAAATCCACAAAGACCCAATAACTCACATACACCACAGTACCACAAATACAACAAATACACCACAGTACCACAAATACAACAAATACAATCGAAACCAACGACCCATTGTTGTAGTCAACGAATATGTACAAACTTCAAAAAATACTACAACCTCCACCAAGCCAACCGAAAACTGCCACAAAATGGTAACTTTCACTCAAACCACTTCAGGGCAAACCCTACACAACAAACTAATGCCCAAATTAAAAATAAAACAAGGCAAAAATTCAATCCCACCAACAAATACAACCAACACAAAAACTCCTACACCACAATTACAGACAGGCAGGCTCCTTAAGTCATGTGAGGAAAAACCAGAAAAAACACACAAGGACGACAATAGGTACTCCCAACATGCAAACAAAAGAAATACAAGACCAATTAGGGACAAAAATACCGAACCCATGAAAAATAAGAAGAGCGAACATGTTCAACTAGACATCAAGGTGAGATGTTTAATTAATGCCTATGAGGCGCTATTTAACAAGAGTGTACCCAACGCATACATATTCGGATATTACTAAATTTAACGCCCGACTAGAAAACTTTCAGCTGCCACAGAAAGAAGAAGTTCAAGATAAACATAAGTTTCCCAAACATGAAAACAAAGATAACAGGTTGTCAGTCATTGTGTTTAAGGGAATTAAATGCAGGTCAGGAGTGAGCAAGGGTAACTCTGACACCTCACACAAGGACACTGCTTCATGTAATCAAAACATGGAGCCCGCGAAAGCTGAGAACATAAACATCACGGAAGCAGTGGTGCATGCCAAGGTCGGACCCAGAGAATGTACAAATTAGAACGATCGTGATGTCAGCACACGCACGGCCTTCATAGGACCGGGGTTTCTGGTGGTCATGACATGTGTCCTATGGATCTACCAATGTCACCGAGCCAGGGAATGCCCAGTTTTCCCAAATCAAACACAGTCATTGAACACAAATATACATGAATAGTTTAGAAAGTTTAAAAGACATTTCGGTACGACAATAGTAAAAGTGTGCATCCCTCAGGCGGAAAGTAACAACATATCATGACACTCTTAACACCAACACGGAAAACTGTGGCAGTGATGAAATGCGAAAGCAGGAGCTGAGCCAAAGATCCGAGTCACATTCCTAAAACAAACATGCCCCTCTAATCAGCAAGGATGAATGTTGCGTAAGCTATGCGTAAATGTGAATGACACACATTTGTGTTCGAATTGCGGGCAGATCATATAATGTGTTGCTGGACAAGGAATGCTCGCTATCATGCATAGCAACAACACTCTTACATAAACACAAGAGGCAACCAGTCACAGAACAGTTCATACTAGTGGATACAACTACAGATATAGACATACCCAAGTAATAATGAACATGAATAGTAATATAGCAGGGTATAATTTCAACCAGGACTTCCTTTAAATACATAATTTGTAATTAGATATAATATTGGGAGTTGATTCTATAAAAAAAAAAAAAGGTATGAAGTGGTGCTAATACTGTCCAAAGATGCTATTTATGTATATGCTTACCAACAATAAAGACATAATTGAAATGCCTATTAACACTAACCAAGTGTACTGTGACACAAACAATTGCATTGAATATTATATAAATAAAATACAATCTATGGAAAACCCCCAGGACAACACTGCACTAGGCAGCATAAACGAAAACCTACCCATAAACAAAAAAGCACAACTCAAAGAGTTACTCGAAAAAAACAGAGATTGTTTCGTGACCAACATAACCAAATTAAAACAAATAAAAAATTACGAAATTTAACTTGAATTTACCAAAAATAAACCCATACATACACACCCATATCGAATAAATCAGCAATTATGAGAACAAGTACTCGAATAGATACAACAAATGCTCGATTGACACATAATCACACCTTCTGATTCCCCTTACACCGTGCCGACCCTAGTTATAAAAAAATGCCAAGGATGCATATGCTTTCTAACAGATTTTCGACTTCTCAATTAACACTTAAAGAACATACAATACCTCATCCCCAGAACCAAAGATATAATAAACACACTTCAGAATTCCAATTCATTTGATCCATTGACATGTTTAGCAGATTCTACGCCATTCCAGTAAGGGAACAAGATAAGGAAAAACAAGCTTTTTAGCATTGATGGCATTGACTTATATGAGTATGCTCGTATGCCAATGGGGTTGGCGACAAGCCCTAATTACTTTCAAAATTTTGTAGATATAATGTTTGGGCAAATAAGTTGGAACATGGCAGTAGCCTATAGAGATTATATTTTTATCATAGGCAACACATTTGAGGAACATCTACACAATATCAGTAAAGTCATGGACAGATTATGCAAATACAATGTAAATATTAACACAAAAATGCCACTTCGCATATCAGGAGATCAAAATTCTGGGTCACTACATTACACTGGAAGGGATCCGACAGTCCCTGAGAAAATCGAAACAATCAAACAAATGGCACCACCCAAAAACATAAAATAACTGCAAACATTTTTAGGAGTAACTTCATATTTACGAATATACGTTCTAAACTATGCAAAAATCGCCGATCCGCTTACAGACCTTATAAAATAATCCAACAAATTCCAATGGACACAAGCACAGCATCAGCCATTTAAGGACCTTAAATCAACTTTAATAAAACACCCCATCCTACCGAAATTCCAAGAAAACAGACACACTTTATTGGCCTGCGACATGTCTCAGACAGCTGTAGGAGCCGTCCTTATGCAGGAGACAGCGGGAAGTAAAGAGCGCAGCATTATAGTATTCACACAAAAAACTCTCACTAAATGAAAGGAAATGGTCGGCAATGAAACGTAAGCTGTCGGATATTAAATATTTTGTTAATTATTTTTAACTATACTTATATGGGAAAAAATTTACCATTGAAACATATTATGCCGGCCTAAGATAGTTAAAGACAATGGACGAACACAATGTAAGGAACCAAAAGCTAGTGATAGCACTAGTGGAGTATGATTTCAAGGCAAAAATTGTAAAAGGAAAACTAAATACACTCGCTGATGCAATGAACGGAATACCAACTACAGGCAAAGAGGAAACAACACAAATATATATAGAAAACCAACATCACACAATCAAAAAAGAGTACATTACATGCACATTCTATTACACAGCCCTCGCCGAATCCTTGTTACAGAATACCTATAAAGCAGGATAATTATAACAAAGTATTACAAAATAAATAATTAATAATTGGTAAGAGATTAAACCTATTATTAAACCTGACTTGGGTACAAATGACAAAGCATGTATAGTAAAAATGATAACAAACTAGGAATATTTGCCTTTGCATGCTATTGCAAAGATCATAACCACCTTATGTCAGGTAAATTTCGAAATTAATATGGAAGACCACACTTACAAAATCAAATCCACATATAATGATCCACAGCTGAACTGTAAAATTATCATTACAACAAACGACTCCACACCATACTATCACCACATTTACATTCACAAACAAGAATGTATCAAAATCAAAGACAACACACACATGTTTCTGGCACCCATTAACACAACACAAACCCCATTCCTGACAGAATATGCGAAATACCCACATATTACCCAACTAAATACAGCCTTTACAGACCCACAAAATGCAACACAAAAATACACACGTTCAGCATGAAGATACGGCATTACTGAGAATGGCGAAATATATATTAAATTACACACACAGATGTGGGAAAAATGGTCAACTCTCGTACCGCAATACTACATCCGGAAAATCATTACAGCACATCACAATGCCTTACTAGGCAGAGGACACTTCGGCCAGTACAAAACCTTACAGAAAATTAAAAATCAGTACTACTGGGACACAATGGCTAAATATGTTAAACATTACATAAAAAACTGTCCCACCTGTCCAAAAGTGAAACATACCGAACAGAAACCTATATGCCTTATGACCCCAACTGAAGCTCCGCCTTGATTCCACTCTTGGGGTCTCGATGTGAAAACACCTCTTCAAACAGCGGCATTCGGCAAAAAATACATTCTTGTCATGACTAAGTTTTTTTCACATTATGTAGTAGCCGAACCCGTCAAAGCAATTTACGCAAAAACTTGTGCCAATTTCATTAAAGAAGTCATACTTTGGTATGTGTGCTCCAAGTCAATTTTAACAAATTGTGGCACATCCTTTAATAAAAATATGATTGTGGAACTATTTCAGAAGCTACAAATCGAAAAGTTACAAACCACATCGTACAACCCAGCTTGTAATGGGCTGACTGAACAGGTAAATAATATTTTATCAGAACAATTGACAGCCTGTGTGAACAAAGACCATGCACACTGGGACGAATACGTCCTGTACATAGTCTTCAGTTACAACTCCACAGTAAATAGAAGTACAAAATCTCACGATTCTTTCTTTTACACGGTATTGAAGCAGTCCAGCCAAGTCACATTATAGCACACGCATTTTCGCAGCGAGCTGCTGACTGGTGTGAACAGCTAAACAAGCACACATAAGCCCACAGTAACCTACAAAACAACAAAAATTAATTTTTGATAGAAAATGTTGTCCCAACGATCTTAAAATAGGACAATACGTATAGGTAAAAACCCATGCAAGACAGAAAGCTCAAAATTTTAAATATCATGGTCCTTACAGGATCCACAATATTCTAAGGCCTTCTACGATTTCAATCGATATGAAGAAAAGGGGACAGACAAACATTTACATGGTTAACACACAGAACATCAAACTCACAAATTTCAGAAACTAATACCAACATATATGTTACAGATCAATTACCACTGAAATGGGGACGAAAGAAATTGGAGTTTTGCTGCTAGTAGTCCACATAGCATCGGCATCCACTGGGTACATTTGTTCAAGACCCACAGCAGGGTCTATTTTGAACAGCTTTCACCAGACATCTATCACGAAGAAACGAGTCCCCTGGTATACACCATACTGCTGCACCAACCAGTCACGAAGAAACGAGTCCCCTGGTATACACCATACTGCTGCACCAACCAGTTGTGCCCAGCAACGTCGAGGTGTGGTCCACCAAGCCTGTGCCCCAAAGAACAGCACAGTTTGTAAGAATTCAGACCACTTACTCAAATTCTTTAATGAAACATCACAAGTCTGAAGTTGCCTTGTCTAATAAAGTTAGACGTGGAATTACCTTCCTCAGAGATGTCACAACATGGTGTTGGGACATTCTCACAGCGCATCACCTGAGATCCATCCTGGCCAATGAAGAATCCCTTGCAATGCAAATTAATGAATTAGACAATAATGTTATCACCTCAAATAAGATTCTCAAACGATTCACAGCATGACACAAATAAAAACTCAGTTAGAAAATAAAATAAATTCTCTAAGCAATAACATAGGAGTCATGTCGCGTCAAATAAATAATCATAATAAGGAAATAGAATCCTCCCTCATTCAATCGCAATTGTTAACGAGTATGGTGCTGGAAATTGTAAACAATATTGTTAATGAGTTTAGAAATAATACGTACATCCAGCAATGCCAGCAGAAAATTTTATCCTTACACGAAGTAATAAAAGAACTATTAACAAAGGATCTTTATCAATTACAAGAGCAAGTATATGGACTAGGGACTAGGGTTAGAATTAAGCATACCCATTAAAGACATCTTGAAATATTATACATTACCCCTAACTGAATGCATGCTCTCACCAACTCAAATGATAATAAAGATACAAATTCCTTTACTACACATTAAGAGTTCGTGGCAATTCTTTAGAGCCACAACTCTCCCGTACAAATATCACAATGAAACATGCATTGGGAACCCCAACAAACATTGATATAAAAACAAAAGAAACATGATAAATTTACAATATGCTGGAATAAGCCAAAAACATATATTTTATTTCCAAGCAACTAATCGATACGCCGCAAACCAATTGCTTAAAGGCAGCAATCCACTTTAATGATTTACAAAGTTTATTTAAATAGTGTAAATTTCAATGCGAGCCTAGTAATTCATTATCAATCCCGGCTATCGAACCCCACCATTACGTAGTTACTAATGCTCCAGGAGAATTAGTAGAAAAGTGCAGCAATAAAACTTTAAGTAAAATAATTTACAACCCCCAGGTAGGGACTATGGAATTTCAAGTACCATGTGGATGCGAAACTACTTCCAACAAAGTTACTGTCATTAAATCAACACATATTTGTGACTTAAAGAGCCCTAAACTAGTTATTTCGCATACAATCTTACATGTGCAATGGCTCAATAACAATTAATTTGAAGTGCAGCAACTCAAAGCCAGTGACGGGATCTCATTCTATTCTGTTAACAACCTTATTAATAGAAAACGAAAATTATACATGCAGAAATGCCTAACATACATTACACAGAAAGAACGTTGTATTTCCGCCAAACACGCATGTTCTCCCTGTTAATGCAGGAACACTATAAATATTTCAGTTTCACCACAACTATTGTCTTGATTTTAGTGCTAGCAGCAATCTACTATAAGTTGATTAAAATAACTGTGCTAATGAACCACATGATGCTGGCAGCACACCCGTAAGCTGGCGGAAATTGCAAGGGGACACGTAGTCCAGTATTCCAATTGTGCTCAAAAATTGTTATTTGGTTCAGCAAAGAGAAGTTAGTTTCACATTTGAGCACAATAAAGGAGAACCAAGGAAGTACAACTAGCAGACCTAACTTTGTCAGGTCTTAAGTTCAAGGCTGTTATAAATTTCTAAAAGGTAAAGACAAAGAAAGCACTGGATGCATACAGATTTTCAGATATCTGTTACCTTGTAATGAGTTATCAGGTTTGCTATGATAATAGAGAAATATGGGCTTTATATGTATATAAATCGACTGGGTGTGATAAAGAATTTTCCCACTCAAAGCAGGCAGGGTGCGTGCAAAGTTGCAGAGCGATGGTAAATTATAGCCTACAGCGCAACCAAGGTGTACAAACTAAAAGCACAGTGGCCTCAGTTGAAACTGACGGCAGATTAAGGCACATATCGTCCACAGCGCGCAGCAGCAGACGTGCACAAAACTACTGCAGTAGAATTGAACAGCCCTAGAGAGCTCTAGATGTCACTTTCCAAGCCGCGCGGTGAGAACACCATAGATATTGTATTGGGGCCCCCGAAAGTGTATATTACTTAAGTTTTACTCAATGTTATTTTATAGAAATGTAAATATAAAGTTATTGTTTTCTAAAGTCTGTCAAAATGACACACATTTCCTTACCAAGAGAGTAATGGTACATTGTATATACCCAAACTAGTCTGTAAAATATCACTTTAGACACCAGATGGCAAATTATGATTAATGTTGCATAGTAACCATATCCAGAAAGTTTACTACAGTGATATTCAACAAAAGTACTGCATATCACAAGGCCCTATTGCAGAATCTTGTGTTCCATAAGCGCGCAAAACTTTTATTGCGTGTTCGATGCTGGGTTTTAAGCATTTTCAATTTCTTTCAGAGGAGTTTCACTATATTAATGGATTCGAGCACATCCACACCCATCCAAAAGAACCAACACGAAACAATAGGGGCCATAAGTTAGTTAGGTGCCGGCACGAAACATAGTACGATCACTGTGGTCACATAAAATACACAAATCAGAATTCCGATGTATAATAGGAAAACATTTATTGTAATAATTTTGTACTAACTATAAGAACAACGAATTATATATGATTGATAATGTAAATAATAACTGTAATAGCACATATAATGAGTAAGTATACACAAGTGGAACCAGTCTTCGGACATTATATATATATATAGTAGTGTGACTAGATACATTGTTCGAAAAAGTGTAAAATTCATGTATCCTAATAGCCAGAAGTATGCAAATAACAAAACTAATTCTTATATATTTTAATAATATTTGAAACATTAACAGAAGCAAGAAAAAGGTTTAGCATTGCCATTATTATAAGGTTGCCATTTCTGTAAGGCATGCCAGACACTTCGTACCTGACATCACCTTAGGGAGTCGCCGTTATGGGGGGAGAAAAAAAAGAGTTTTTAGTCAGCTCTTTCCGGTGGGCTCCACTGCTATCACCAGGGATGGCCGCCCATGCAACTTCCACATTGCCTTCCTGCGCCGCCCGCCTGACCTGACCTAGCCAATCCCCCGCACTGTTCAACCCCAGTTTCCAGGCGAGGGCGCGTGGTCGCTCCTGAAAAGCGGGAGGAGGGGGGGGAGGAGGTTGCTGCGGCTGGCCTCTGCAAGGGTTGCAAGCTGCGAGATGAGGCAAGGCAACGCGACCTCGGCCAGCCGTACCCTTGTTGTATCAAACAAATTCCTGGGGATCTAGCGTGATGTCAGGAATGGAGTATACAAGCTCGGATCAATGGCAGCTCCGGGTGCCACCTTACCTGCCGTCGCCGGAGGCGCTGCCTGAGTCCTGCTAGACGAGAGGGCCACATCCAGTGGTCCGACTTCACCTCCTGGCGAGCCCGCCGTCGAGAGAGCTTCAACGACACTTCGATGTCCAGAGGTTAAGTATATATTCGCTGGTAGGGCGACTGAATGCATGTTTGAGCTCGGGACTTGTGAAGGCTTTTAATATATATCCGAGCAGAGTATCGCCTTGCTAGGTAATGTTACTTGTAAATGATTAAAGTCATACGCACATTTTGAATAGTTATTTAAAAAATCCTGATTCATATTGCTGAATATCTATTTCTTTGATATTGACTCATTAAATGCCTACCTGAGGCGTAATTGTTTTGTTATTATAGTAAAATAAACGTAATAGTTTGTATATGGAGTGCTTTCCGTCTAGCTACCCTTATCCCCCTAGTTAATGGATGACCTGATCACTCAGGACGGGCCACAGTAATATGCACTATCGTTGTTGGATTATTTTTAAAGTCGCGTACCTCAAATGTTTGTCCGCGAATCATGGACGTTCAGTATCGGACTACTTTATTCTGATCGGCCCAGTCAAATAAGAACTCGTTTAATCACATAGACACGCGGCCAATAACTAAGAGACCTGAAAAGTTCGCGAGTTCTATGACCTGCAGGCTAGACTCTATAGTCTTATGTACAAATATGCCGATGTCAACTGTGCATTGGTTGTCTGCTGTCACAGTGGAAGGCGACAATTGGACCAGCGTTCTCCAGGAGGTGTCAAACACTGTTTGGACCAATGGTTAAAGTTATAAAAGCACACATGTTTGGAATTTTAGCTCGTCCCAAAATGAATCCGCGAATTCTTCAGGTCACTACCAATAACTAAAGGAAGTTGTGGTTGTGTACTTGGGATATTGAGGTCTAGCATGGCCATAAATATTTTCGCGAAAAACATCTTTTCCCAACCCATAGGTAAACCCCTGTGCGATGAGAACACTGCTTCGACTATCAAGACCTCGATTTCAAGAACCATCCGAATATCTACACTCCACTCTAAGTACAGTCGGTATTTTTTTTCTGAACCTATGAAGCTTGATGTTTAGGGGCATATGTTTTTCGTGAAATAGATTCCAGGACAAGTTGTGTTCCAAAAAACTTCAGTTCAGAACCAATTTTGTGGTTGGACCACTTGAATTGTTAGGCGTCCTATCTGTCCGCGAGTCAAAGACCGTCAGTACCAGAGGAAACATGATTATGATAGGCTCGAGCATCTAACAGACACTCTTCTCGTAAAGACAAGCAAACAATAGCCAGAGGAATACTGCAAGTGTACACATAGGTAGAGCCACGAGTATTTCGCGGATTGACTTGTCAGCAGGCTAGACTTCGCTGTCATCTATACACTCCAGACACTATCGTATGCTTATTGGTTGCTGCGATCTAGTGAGGCCTTTGCACAAGGCTGTTCAACGCTCACGCACACTACTTCTTCCTGCTTGTTACTGGCTCATAGTTAATGGGGCGTGGCTAAAGAATTCCCGCCCAATCACAACATTAGGAGAAATTGACAAGTGTTTGAAGTCTACCGACACCGAATAAATTCGTGAAATACTCGTTGCTCTACACATAGGATATTGAAGTCTACCCTCCACATAGAGCTTTTCGCGGAAAACAGGTGCACCCTATTGATGCGTAAAGGCTGTTCACCATAAAGTGAGCACTTTTAAAATCAACCTTAGAAAAAATTTAACTGCCTTTGCCTGCATATATTTTAACAGACGCACTGAGTGACTTGGTCCCAGTAAAGTTGGTTACGATGAATTGAAAGTAGTTCCATATCTAAATGTCGAATAAAAATGGTTAGGTAACCATTTTAAATAACTTAAATTATATCTTTCACTTTCTGGAATTTTATGCATCGAAGTGTAAAAATGATCAGATAAGTAAAATAATAATTTTTTCAACATTTTCACAGTTTCACTTGACCGACGCTTGAATAAAGTGATGAAGCCCATGTCAATGTTAATTTTACATAAGGCAGAAGAATACACATCCTGCATACAAGAATATCTCAAGCCGGGCTTTCAAATGTGCTCATTTACCGTGAACAGCCTATACCTGAGCAGATTTCTCAGAAGCTTATGCCAGACGTTAGCGAGGTCATGTGCAACGCTAGCCTCGGAATCGAGGCCTGGGATCGATTGGGAAGCGCGCATCAGTTAACTAATGACGAAATGGATGGCTTGCAGTCGCGGGACGCTAATACAATTCCCGGCTGCGGGGTGTTTATCTCGTCGGCAGCCGGCGAACCGAGCTGGTCCGTCCGCCGGCGATGCAGGTCAACTGCGCCCGGGGATTCAATACGTGGTTTCTCCCATTAACGAGGCTACGCGGAAGGACTTCCGTGTGGGCGAAGAGGCTCATTCTACACGTTCTTGTGCTCCCATATGGTGGGTAACACATGCTATGTGGGGAAACGTAATTCTGATGGCGAACACAATATTATTTCACTACGTCATGTAATTAAAATCATTAAATATACACCCTGTTACATTATAAATTACAAAACACTTTACATTTTACGTAAATACCTTAAACCTTTCAGACCCACTTCACTATTCTGTTTCAAGCAAAAAAAATTTATGATGCGTGCTGTACTTAAGTCCACACAACACTTGTTTCGATGTCATAGCCAATTGTTAGACTGTAATGTTCGGCTGCAGTTATATGGACCAATAATAATCTAGACCAGTAAGACGGCTTGCGAATAATTTACTCACAGGTATGATCATTGGTCATCGAGCGTTTCAGTGTGCAGTAAAGATCACAAATTACCTACGTGTGCGTAATGTACACAATTGTGTACACTAGGTCTGAATGGGTTAAACTGCACCGGGGGAGCGTGTTACGTTAAGTTACTCTTTATAGGCTGTTCACGGTAAGGCACTTGTTAAGGCCATTCTAAATTTCTCCTTTCATCATATTTGCATCTTCCTGCTGCTTTTTAATAGAAACATTTCAATGTGACCAATAAACACAGTGTATACATTTCACCACCATCAAAATTTAATGCCTGATGCTTCAATAAGATATATTTATTAGTGGTTAATGCCTGTCGGGAAGGCCTTAAAAAGTGCTCACTTTACCGTGAACAGCCTATACGTGCAAGTATTTATAAACTATCTAGTAAACAAGTCACGCGTCGAACTAAGAGTCCTTCTCCTAACTGCAGGAACGGCATTGCCTTTGTGTTTCCGAAGGCTGATTGCTATTACGACTACGGCGGACGAAACCCCATCTGCTGGTCCATGTTGCCTCGTCGTCGGCTGGATGTAGTAAGAACCCGAGCTTAACTCCCTGGCTTCCTTACATACTTGGTGGTTTACAAATTACTCCGTTTGTTTTCCAAACTGCTCCGGCGACTCGTGTCGTGATTGTCGCGCGGTGGCGCTTCGCTTCCGTGACCTCGTTCGCCTTGGAGGTGTGCCGGTGCGTTCATGCAAGCGCTACAGCAAGGGCTTGCCCACCCCGTAACAACGTGGTCATGTAACAACGCATCTGATCCACGTCCGCAGCGCTCGGACCTGAATTAATTATAAGGCCAAGTGTTGCAATCGTGACATATTTTGTTGCGCGCTGTACGCTAGATGCAGGTATACTGCACATCAGAATATTATACGTTTACTACACTCCGGATCGCAAATTAATGCCTGACCAAAACCGGTTAAGGGTAGAGAGATAAAATAGAGGCGCCAACTGCGAACTCTCGCAACACAGGCCAGCGAAATTGCGTCATCGGCAAGAAATAGTGACGAACGTGGTTATGGTGTGTTCTAACAGTGTCAGGGACGAAACGAGATTTCTTATGGAAGAGTTTGGCATACGGAAAATTTTCACCACTAGGGGCGCTGTGCTCCAAACGGTAATTTATAACTAAAATTTTAATCTGCGTGAATTATAAAAAGACAAAGATTTGACTTAGATACGAAGTAACTTTATATTTGATTTATGATTATTCCAATAATCCTATTTTTAACATATAAAATAGAAAAAAAACTGGTACACGTGCGATACTAGCGCTTGCCTAGTGGCGAAAATTTTCCCTTTGCCAAACCTTTATCATTGATCGTCCCAACCTGATTAGAAGGACACGCCCGGATTTTGAATGTAGGAATAGTGCCGGACGATGCCGCTGTTCGTCGGGTTTTTCTCGGGGATCTCCCATTTCCCAAGCCCTATTCATTCCAGCGCTGCTTCATACTCGCCTCGGTTAACCTTCATCTGATTTCAATACATCGATATTAAGAGCCACCCGAATTTCTTCACGAAATCCAGTCGCGTTCACCAGGAAATTCGCGTCACCAAACCGCAAGATGCCCGGACGCCGTTTGCCAATCAACGCCTTGTAACTTAATTTTCCAGCCAGCAGTCCAGTAAAGGCTGTTCATGATAACGTGAGCACTTTTGAAATCAACTAGAAAAAAATCACTGCTCTTACCTACATATATTTTAACGGGCGCACTGAGTGACATGCTTCCAGTAAAGTTGGTAACGATGGAGGGGAAAATAGTTCCATATCTTAACGTCGAATAAAACGTGTTAGGTAACCATTTGTGATAACTGAAATTATTTCTATCACTTTCTGTTTTTTTAATGCGTCGAAGTGTAAAAAAGAGCATATTTTTAAAATAGTTAACTTTTCTAATAATTGTATAGTTTCACGTGACTGAAGCATGAAGAAAGCGATGAGGCCGGTGGCACTGATAATTTTACACAAGGTGGAAGAACACACAACGTGCATACAAATAGATCCTAATCGGAGATTTATAATGTGTTAATTTTACCGTGAACAGCCTATAAGAAACATTACAGCAGCACGCGGTAGCCAATGAGAAAAAAAAGTCCCTCTTTGAAAGCCTCGAGTGGCCAATCCGATAACCCAGCTCCCGAGACCTCGTTGTTAAGAGCAGCCCGGATCCCTCAACCCAACTCATCTAATCCGATAATGGGTACGTCAATCCACATCAAAGGAGCCTCCTCGTCATTTCGCATCCGTATTACTCTCTTTGTGACTCCAGAATAAGCAATTTTCGACCTTACGCACGTGAGAACAACAGCTGGTTACACTGACAGCCGTGGACGACAATTAGCTCAGGCCTAAGTGTCGCAACGTAAGGCCAGACACTTTTATGTGTAGGCTGTTCACGATGAAATGAACACTTTTGAAAGCCCTGCTTAAGATCTACTTGTATACAAGTTGTGTGTTATTCCGCCTTATGTGAAATGAACATTGCAACGGGCCTCTTCACTTTATTCGTGCGTCGGTCAAATGAAACTGTGGAATTGTTAGAGAAGCAAATATTGTTCAAATATGCTAATTTTTACACTCCGATGCAATAAAAAAATACAGAACGGGAGAGAAATAATTTAAGTTATCACAAATGTTTACTTAACACTTTTTGTTCGGCGTTAATATATGGAACTACTTTCCCCTGTGTCGTTACCAACTTTACTGGACACATGTCACTCATTGTGCCCGTTAAAATATATGTAGGTAGGAGCAGTGATATTTTTTAAAGGTTGAATTTAAAAGTGCCCACTTTAATGTGAACAGCCTTTAATGTATAGGCTGTTCACGGTAATGTGAGCACTTTTTAAGGCCCTACCAAAAAACTTAAATCACTAATAAATACGTATTATTGTAATCTTGGACATTAACTTTTGAGATTGGTGGAATGTATACACTTCGTTTATTAGTCGAAATATTTATATTAAAAAGTGATAGAAAGATAAAAATCGGCTGAAAAGAAAAATTTAGCATGACCTTAAAAAGTGCTCACTTTACTGTGAACAGCCAATAGCATTTTTTACTTAATTAGTCATGGCTACAGTGAAATATAATACACAAGATATTTGTTACTTCCCTCCAGCCTGTAGTATGTTTTACTTAATTAGTCATGGCTACAGTGAAATATAATACACAAGATATTTGTTACTTCCCTCTGCTTTATCTACACTACACGTGTGAGAATGGACTGCATCAAACCTGAAGAGATTCGCTACAACAACGACAACAACAACAACGACAACAACAACAAGACTTGTATTGCTCCAGTCCCCAGCTGTAGAGTCATCACTGGAGTTGCGACGGTATACTATGAAATATTGAACTATACTTCGGGGTCATTGGCAAGTCGAATACAGTGTAATTTTATATTATATTGAATTAATACATGTTCAGACAGCCTCATGGAAATTCCATGGAAGCAAGCCCCCTGGATGTCGAGGTCGCAACAGGACATTTTCCCGCCCACACCCCCTCCGCGGCTTATATCCACTTCCGCCCCATTGGGGGCATGGCTGTGATTTTATAGGCTGTTTACGGTAAAATGAGTACTTTTGAAAGACATGCTTGGTATCTACTTGTATATATGTTGTGTGTTTCTTCCGCCTTATGTAAAATTAACATTACCATGTGCCTCGCCACTTTATTAATGCGTCGGTCAAGTGAAACTGTGAAATTATTGGAAAAGTATGTATTGTACAAATATGCTCATTTCTACACTTCGATGCATTAAAAAAATACAGAAAGAGAGAGAAATTAAGTTAAGTTATCACAAACGGTAACTTAACACTTTTTGTTCCAGGTTAATATATGGAACTACTTTCCCCTCCACCGTTACCAACTTTACTGGACACATTTCATACAGTCTGCCCAATAAAATTTATGCAGGTAGGGGCAGTGACTTTTTTCTAAGGTTGATTTCAAAAGTGCTCACTTTATCGCGAACTGCCTTTATCACAAATACCCCTATAAGTGAATTATTTTAATGCGAATGTTCTTATGCCCACTACTTGCCGTATCACTGGCTTATTTTGCTATTTTCCCCTCCCAGCCTACAAAGGTGTGACACTCTGCCTGCCAGTTGAGGCAGAACGGCCGTTTCACGTTATCGTGATGTTATATATAGTAATGCCACGCTCGTATTTCGACGAGCGTGGCATTAATATAAATATGGCCGGTAGCGATTTTAAAACCACTGCCAGCACGAGTCCAACCTCAACCTGGCCTCCGGGCGCAGGGGTAATCAGACATAAGCCCCAAGAGAATGGCTACAGCGAGTGAGTGAAGATATTTGGACAGCTCTTAACTGCAAGGTCTAGAGAGCTGATTGAGGTGAGTATGGAGCGGCGCCGGGATGAAATTGCCCGAGAATACCCGCCGACCAGCGGCATCGCCCGGCTCGATTCCCACATAGGAAAATCCTGGAGCGACCCGGCCGGGTATTGAAATCGGTGAAAATGGCTACAGGAAATAACATATCGAAAAGGCCATTCACTTGGAATTGGGTAACGTAATGAAAGACGAAGAGCTCCACAAGACATGAAATGAGTTTGGCACGATTATCGGGAAGAGGTTGCAGCCATACGACCAATGGCAATAGGATAATTCCGAGGACCCGTGAGGGTGTGCCGTTCCTAGGGCGAGTGGCAACAAAATTGTACTTACCATATTCAAATTGTAACAAAGTTTATGCGTTGAAATTACAATATAAAAAATTACACATATGACAACCCTTAAAATCACAATTAATTAAATTATTCCAATCCATGTTTTCCCAACATTAACTTTAATACAAAAAATTCTCCTTATAGAGATTAGGTTTCGTACAGGGTTGTTATTCGTGTTTCTCAGGTGCCCTTCGTTCAGGCAAACAAGTGAACCAGTCGACAACACATGCGTGGTCCATTTGATGCCTACCAGGCAGTCGGAATTGCCGAAACTTTCCACACTCCATGTTTTTTCTTTAGTGAATACTCTGTTGCTTGCCGATGATTTGCAAAACCCACTAATGCAATTCATTTACAAAGTAAACATTACGTACGCACAAACAAAGACCTATATTTTCCGTGCATACAAATCGGAACATTACATATTTTGATATGAAACAAGCCACTGCATTTCAGACCCGTTTCCTTACGCGGTCGTGACCACAATAAATAACATAAATATGTATTATACAAAAAACTGGAACGTGACGGAACCGTACGCAAAGAAGTCTATCAAAGGCGGTCTGCCACGACCTGCTCAAGTACTCAATTGACGGGACTTTAAAAAAATGCAAAACTCCAATGAATCAATCTCAACTCTTTCTCACAAGTTCGGATCCTCAACATTCTTTCGTTTCAACACGTGTAATTTAACCATTTGAAACTCTGCCCGAGATTCCCTTAAATTCATAGACACAAATTGTTGGGTATTGATCCAATGACTGAAACCTAATATCAGAGGAAGGATTTGGTGAGCTGAGAAATAGCACCATAATTAACATGCCCCATTACACGGGATTACACTCACACCGGGAAAATACTCCGGGAGCATTCGGCATAAATCAAAATGACTATGGCAATGCAAAACAATGCCTTCGAAATATTAAAGCTTTAACATTTCATCCGGCAATGTAAACCGGAACAAGGCAAGCTGGAGTCAACTACTACGACAGGCACGAATTCCAAAATAATGAGAGGCTGGCCAGGCCCTCATCCCTATCCAGGTTAGCTCTGTAAAACTAGTTTGCCGTGACAGCCAACAAGAATAAGTTTAAACAGAAGTTTAAGTGTGCTTAAAATCGTCAGCTGCCAAAACCCACCTCTTCGGATGCGACGCTCTACACACGGCATTGCAGAAGGCATGCCCACTTAACCCGAGAACCAAGTTACTCGTGAAGCTGCTGATGAAGGAATAGACAGAAGTCCGAAACGATTTACACAATTTCCAGTTTTAAAAACCTCTGCTCAGTGCGCACGCGCGAAGTAGCGGGGGAACCAAAGATAAACGGAAAGGAGAAGGGATGGGGAAACAGAAGTTGAACTGGCGGAGCGATAGCGAACTAAACAGTAGTAAGTCTACATAGATGGCGCCACACAAACATAACGTCTCCAGACTTTCCTAGAAGTTGCTGCAGTAGGTGAAGCAGTTCGGCGAGTCGCCGCCCACAACAGAGGCAGCTGATCAAATTAACTGAGGAGCAACACCAGTTACAAAGAGGGACCTGCGAAATTCCCGTTATCATTTGACATCAGACTAAACTTCACAGTGCTGTATATATCGGAGCCGACGCTGTATCTCCATTGGCTGCAGCATAGTTGTGAAGTGACTCCCTTTCTGACTGAACGGCACGTGATTGGGAGCACGCAGTTGTGAAGTGTTAACGTATTGGCCCAGAGTTACCCAGGGTGTGTCAAATAAAGTATGGTCCAATGACAAACGTGTTTGCAAAGGTAAAAGTGTTTAAAGTTGAACGTGTCCCCAAATAATAACGCGAATTTTGCGTGTCTCTAGTTATAAATCTTGCACAGCGGAACCACCAGGTCCGCGCAAGGGGTTATTTGTGGTAAAGGCTTCAAAGCTTGAAGTCGTAATACTTCAGGACATCAGGACTTCAGGGTATCAGGACATATTTGACCGAAACAGCCTGTAGAACACCGTGTAAAGGCACTAAGAACAGGGAACGGCTCGTGGAGAGAAGAAGAGAGAGTGCCGTACTCTGTCTTACAGGTAGGGACATCTGAATTGCGCGAATAAATTTCCGCGCGTGCTATAGTTTTTTTACCCTACGGGCGTACAAGCAGTGTTGCTTTGGGTATTAGCCACGTGTCACCGTCACGAGACATTTTGTCACTTGACTGTCCAATCAGAATTAGGTTACTTCGATACTATAAATCTGTGATTCGCGGGGCAGACACCTAAGAAAAGCGTAACAACTAGATCGTCCAATCACGAAGCTGGGTCTGAGCTAACGTGTTAAGAAGTGCAACTGATCGTGAGATCTTTTCGCGGAATTCGGGTGTCCCTACTTATTGGCTATTCACGGTAAAGTGAGCACTTTTTCAGACCCAGCCAACAGCGATTAACCACTAATAAATATATTTTATTGCAGCCGCACACATTAACTTCTGAGAGAGATGAAATGTATACATTCGGTTTATTAGACAAATTGAAAGGTTTATATTAAAAATTGGTAGAAAGATAGAAATTGGGCGAAAGGAAAAATTTAGTAGGACCTTAAAAAGTGGTCATTTTACCGTGAACAGCATATACTCATCAGAGTATAGTAGTTGCGCGGGAGGATGTAGGGTGTAAAGGAATTCGGGCCGTAAAACCTGTTTTATCTCATCACCAGAGATCTGCAATATTCACGTTATTTGAGGACAGAATAGACTTTGAAAAGTTATAAATTTTTACTGGTTTTATCACTGGACTATAGTTTGCCTGATTCGTCCCGGATGTATCTGAACCAATAAGAAACAGTTAACGATAGTGTAGCCCAATCGCGGCCAACCAAGTCTACCGAAGGAATAAACAAATGACTCCACTTCAATATTCATAGGAAGGTTAAGTTCATTGCGCAGCCAAAAATAACGCGAATTTTGCAGTTCTGTACTGAACAGTGTAATATAAAATCTTTCCATTGAAATATAATAACTAGCTTGTCTTCGAAGTAGCAAATTGTCGTGTTGGTGATGACAAACTTATCTACATTTTACGGTTTTTGTAATACACAAATAAAATATACCGAACTGTTTGCAGAAAATTTAACAAATGCAACCGAGTGATCTTGTCTCAACTCATTTTAAGATTTTCATTTTTCAAAAATTTCAGGCAGAGACAAATGAAATAAATACACGAAGTTTCTAATTTTCAGCAATCTTCCGAAACTGTAAAAAAAAAAAAAAATCCTTGTAAGATTATAGATGTCTTTGAAGAAACTATTGGCATATAATTTCAGTTGGTTTAGCTTTCATTATTTATTCATCCCTAAAAAAGTGAAATATAGACTTTGACATGTATATAACTAAAAATTGTGCTCAATTTTTTTTTTTGGCGGGGAAGAATTAATTACAGATACTGCATACAAGATTACAAGCACGTGGTCCCCAAATATAAAATAACTAGAGACATGCCAAATTCGCGTTATCATTCGGCTTCAGGCTAAACTTCACAGCACTGTTTGTACCGGAGCCGGCGTCGTTTCTCTATTGGCTGCTGCATAGATGTGAATCCACGCCCTTTCTGACTGAGCTGCACGTGGTTGGGGCACACAACTGTGAAGTGTTCACTTATTGGCCCAGAGTTACCCAGGGCATGTCACATGAAGTACGGCCCAATGACAAACACGTATTGCAAAGGTACAACGTGTTTCGAGATTAACGTGTCCCAAAATAGTAACACGAATTTTGCATGTCTTAAAAAATAACTATATTTTCTCGTGACCGACGCTTCTGACCACGAACCGTTTATATTCAACGCTGCGTTCTTGTGCGTTCTCGCGCGGCTGCTGACTGTTGTGAATGCAACTTGGGAGAGCCTTAGCAACTTCACTTCAGTTTGAACCCGGCTCCACACTTCATTAATCGAGGGCGCCGAGAAGTATCGCAACAGCTACCGGGCGAGGCCGCTAGCACAAATCCCCACCACGAGCCATCTATCGGGGGCACCTTACGGAATGGCAAGCCGATATAGGCCGAAGTAAGGGCGCGAGGCAGCGTCTTTCCAACTCCGGGTCTGCAGGGAAGATCAAGACCTTGGGTGTGGCTGCCGCTGTCGCCCGATGACCAGCTAGAAGCAGCCTCTGGTAACATTAACACTTTGTAGACTACGCTCGAGTGTAGCTCGAGCGAAGTTAATTTGAAAATTTCTTTATTGTTACAATTTCTCTCTCTAGAAATTAAGTGGTATATACCAAGTTCGTTGAGGGATGGATGTCTTAATAAAATAAAATAATTAATTATAATTTCCTTATTTTATTTACAATAACTACAGCAAAATTCTCTAAACTCAAATCCTCACAATAAATTCAAATAATTTACTGTTCACAATTGACACCAATTAATAACATTTATAATTACCACAAAGAAATCAATGAAATTAAATAATTAAAGATCAGTACCAACAGACAATGTATCAAACTATTCAATTATTTTATAATTTATGCGTCCATATTTGAGAATTCAAGTATTTGCAATAAAATCAGTATTACACTTCCATTCAGCCCCACCTCAGTTCAATCCATGTCCCGCCAGTCGCAATGTTCTACAGTCCTCCAAGCGCCCTCGCGCACAATAGGCTTCACTCGTCGGTTTCACACCCTCTCGTCTATTCAACTCACGAACACCTCACTCGCCGTCGTCCCGCAATCTCCAGTCGTCGTCCACACTTGACTTACTCGCGCACACTTGGCCAGGCAGCCTCCGTCAAAGAATGCCGGCCGCTGGGTTGCGGCAGTATATATATAGATCTTAGGCCGCACCAAGAATCTTCCCCAACTCACGTGATGTGTCGCGGAGGGCTGAGGTGCCGGCTAGTCTCACCAGAACATTCTTGCATCGTCGCTAAACGTATCGGAAACTCTAGCTGGCAAGAGGAGGTCTGTGACGCCAGCAAGTCTCGCCGCTGTCGGCATTCACGGGATTTCCAGAAGGGGGTATCAGGAGGCCGCGAGCGCATCGTTCCAAGAAGAGGGGAGAGAGCGAGGTTGATCTCCGATTACGACGCGGGGCAGCTGAGTCGGCGCCAGCTGAAGCACGTAATAATATTGTTTTGAATAAAACTCGCATGGATGTGTACTCTTTGGTCGGCTAGTGTTTAACACGACCTCGCAATAACACGACAGCGCAGTAACAATGATAGTGCTAACGATAGAATTTATTTTTCTATAGCCACTCGAAGGGACATGATTGATTGTAAATCCTTTTATACGATAAAGGACATTTGATAGGGTCAATATTAGCTCTTGACTCCATTGGTTGATGACCGGCCAATAATAAACGCTGTAAATATAGGGTAGTGCCCGGTGTGTAATGGACCAATATTACGTTGTTGAGTTCTAACATAGACTCCAACATAACAGGTGTTCTTGCAGTAGTGTGTATAGGTGACTCACTTCTAATTTGTCTTAACTACCAGTAAATGTGTACAGACCTCAATGTGTTAATCAGGTGGGGACTGTCCAGTTACAAATCAACAATATGCAATAATGAAGTTAATTTAATATAATAAATATTTACCTCGCTGTACCCATTATATAACTAGGGACATCCGAATTTCACGAAAAGATTCCCTCGCATGCTATATTCCAATAGCCTACGGGCGTGCCAGTAGTTTTCATTTGGTTATTGGCGCCGTTTCTTTGTGAGAAGGGATTTTCCTACTTGAATGGCCAATCAGAATTAGGTAACTCCAAAACTGTTACGTCTGTGATGTTGGCAGACACATATGACGCGTAACAATCTATATCATCCAATTACGAAACTGGATCTGAACTAAAGTGTTATGAAGTACAACTGGTCGTAAAATATTTTCGCGAAAATCGGGTGTCCCTATATATAAAATGTAGTGTTTTGGTTTATCTGTTAGTTACTCTAAATGAAACCCCCTCATCAACCAGCAGCTACCATATTATCTTTCTACACATCGAGCTACTCACCAAATCCTTTCTTGTACGGAGTTGAATTTTAATAAATACAACTTCGTATCATGACGAAAACGCTCCAAGTTGGAGCCGGGAGGCGAAAGTCGTCCCGCGCCGCGATGCTCCATTGGCCGGCTGCTGAGGGTGTGCGGCAGGTATCGACCAAAATAAGGGAAGAGCGGCAGGGGACCGCTGACGAGCTGACAGCTGGAACCGAGGTCCTGGAAAAAGGAGCGACGGCTGGAGGAAGGACTGGAAGTTAAAAGTTGTTTCATTTCCTGGTTGGAACGCCTCGATAAGCGAGTCTGACAACATTTCGGCTGTCGAGGTGATGACGATCTGCGAATGCGCGCTCCGCTGAGGAATGCATATTCACTGCCGCGTATTCTCTCCCGTCCTGTGTAAAACCCGGACGTTTTCATTTCGCGCCGGGGGATTAATACATATAGTTAGCGATAGGAACATTTCGCGAGTTCATTTCAGGACAAGATTGACTACAAACAACGTATACACTGAAGTTGACTTTGTAATTGGATCACATTTCATGAGACACGCCCTGGACGACTCTGAGCCAATAGCATACTTGCACAGAAACAAGTAGCGAGTGCCATACAGCCAGGTGTGAAGTAACACTGGCTACTCCATGGGGCAGCAGCCAATGAACGACCGTCTACACACATGACTGTGGAGTGTAGCCTACAGGTCACTGACCTCGCAATTTTTTCCTCTCTTTACATATAGCCTGTACGTGGTAACTTCACACTTTTTTCAAACCAAACCTTTGAAAAACCTCCCAATGTGAAACAAGTTTGTCTACTTCCCAAATATATACCGTAACACTACCGTTTAATACTTCTGCTAAAATGAAAGCAATTTATTCTCCGTTAAGATTAAACCTTTTGGCGAGTATGCACTTCTATAAACGGGGCTTCGTTTGTACAGAAAAATTATTACTCTTGAAGACAAAATGCACATTTTTATAGTTTCGATGTTTCGCTGAACTTTATCTGAATCTAAGTAAAAAAAGTATAACTAGTCAACATTTTAGTACGTAAGAATAAAACACTTCTTTATAATGCTATCTCAAATGAACACTATGGATTGTAAAATCTGTTACTTCTGCTGCGACACATTAATTGGTATACGCGATTTCATTGGGCGACGGCCAGCCAATAGTAGACTTTGCAGAGTACATTAAGCGTTGTGGTTGGAGCCAGGACCAATAGGACGAAGGTAAGGAGAAATACAGAGACCAACACAACTGATATTGCACTAGTGCAGAATATAGGCAGCTCACTTCAACCTTGTCTTCAGTGACAGTAAATCTGCGCCGTCCTCAGAGGGTTAATTAAAGCAACTGCCTATGGAGCACCACACCTGACTAGAAAATCCCGATGAACTCATAAAGATAGTAGTACAGACACCATAAAAGTTATCAGAAAAGTGCTATTTATCCAATACTATACGAAAGAACAATGTATATATTTTGCAAAATCATAAAATATTTTACTAAAATATGCTTTATTTTGAATGTAAAAAATAATAATCGATTAAAATAGTGTGTTTCTTTATCAAACTTTAAGCATATTTCAATTCTGGATGCTTCAGAAAGCAGAATTTGCAAGAAAATCTCCGTATGGAATGTCGTAATAATATTTACCATGATTGCGTGTAAGAAAATTGTAGTAATAATGTAAGAAATCGTTTTTGTAATTAATTTTATGTGCGTCCATTTGTCACAAATATTTATGGCTGAAACTGACGTAAATCAAGTTAATTATGAAATATATATGGTACAGTATTACTGTGATTTTATTACATATGATCACAGTAAATATTATGAAGATCTTTTTTTAAGAACATTCTCTTGTAAATTCTGCTTTCCGAAGCATCCAAATAGGTACTCCACTTAAATTTTGGTTAAAAATGCGGACTCTATTAATCGATTAATTTTTTACATTAGATATAATGTTTTAGTAAAAAATGTTATATTGTTGCAAAATACTGTATATGCATTTATGGCGTCTGTATTGTTTTTTTTATGAGTTCTTCACATTGTAGAATAAAATTAGATTAATTTATTCTATAACGTTACACGTACTGAGTTAAAATATTATTTATATATTTATATATAATTATAAAAAATCTAAATAATATAGTGGCTCATTTTAACTGTTAGTCTTTCGGGAAGGGAGTGGGGGGGGGGGGGGTGTCTTCTACACTCTCTGAAATCGTTAACACATCGCCATACACCCATATACACCCTCTACTTGCTTGGATGCTGAAGTTACATAAAGTACATCCCACGCAAACAAATCTATATAAACGACTGAGCCTACGACGAAATAAGTAATTAGCCACTACCATATCCCCAAACCCCTCTTCTACTACGATGTGGATGTTTCTCCGAGGCACTTCTGTTTCCTTATCGATCTTCGTTTCAATTTATCTAACGTCTACTAAATTCAGAACGATCAACATCTCCCCAGCTATCCTGTGGGTGGAGGAGGGGCTAGTCTCATCACAGCTCATCATTGTTTCTTAAGTGGATAAATGGGTGCGGGTTTTAAGTTCATTTATATATGGCATTCTAAACTGCTGGTTTACTGTAGACACACTAAGAAGCTACCTACTGCTATTGCTTGACCGTTAGTAGGATAACAGCGGGATTCTGCATGCGCTAGAGCTAGTGATTTTTCGCGAAAGAAAAAAGTGTGAGTTCACGGTAGACTTCAATGCTCTAAGCACCCAACAAGCAGCTTGTCTATTGCCATTTGTTGCTGTCTGCTTGAGAAAGCGTTTTCATATTTGACCGGGCCATTCAAAATTCAGCAATATCGGCATGGCTCCTACGTGATTCGTGTGCAGATAGTTAACACGTGTGAAAAAGTAATTCAGCCAATCAAGTTAGGAAAATGACCCTACATTGTTTTGAAATACAACTTGTCTTGGAATCTTTTCACGAAATTTCACTACCCCTATGCACGCCAGAGTTAGTGAGATAACACTGAAGCCAAGCCAGTTCAGTCTACACTTAAATGATTCATATAAAATGAATAACAAATGACGATCAGCACGACCAATAAGAAACCTAACATGTCCTAGACCCTATTTAAAAACCCAAGTAATTCTAAAAAAAAAAAAAAAAAAAAAAAAATAGAGAAAGAAAAACTATAAGGTTTACTTAAATCAAATGCCAATCACTATAATTAGTGTTACTCAATTTACAATTATTTGACCCTGGTGTCATTATCTGATAGCAATCTAAGGAAAGTTAAAACATATTCCAAAAGAAAAATTAGCATCACAGACACTACTAAGTACATATTACCATTCTCTATTAATGCTTTGGTTTTAAGCCCCGCTAAAACTTTCACTTCAAATTCTCACCACAAAATACAACACTGGCAACCCGATGTATGTGTGTAAGTATATCACGCCATACACTCAAAAAGTTACATGAAATGCGTATTTCGTAGCCGTGTTAGTTTAAAGGTAAGTATCAAATGCTTCTAGAAATGTGTTTATCTTCACAGGCATGTAATACGTGGATTGCGTGTCGTGCGCAGCAGATCGATCTCAAGCTGAACTTGAGAACATCATGGACAGTTCCAAGCGAGGCGGTTTTATATGAAGTCGCAGTCACTGGTTTTGTCCCAGCAATATCCGGCTAAGTAGAGACAACTTGGAGGGACTTGGACCCTTTGAGGACGACGCAGATTTGCTATCACTGAAGACAAGGTTGAATTGAACTGCCTATATTCTGCACTAGTGCAATATTAGTTGTGTTGGTCCCTGTATTTCCACTTATTATCGTCCTATTCGTCCTGGCTCCACCCACCACGCCTACTGTACTCTGTAAAGTTTACTATAGGCTGGCCGTCGGCCAATGAAGTCGCGCGTTGACTGTGTACCAATTATAGTGTCGCGGCAGAAGTAACAAGTTTTACAATCCATTGTGTTCGTTTGAGATAACATTTGACAGAAAAATTTTTATTCTTATGTACTAAAATGTTGATCAGTTGTACTTTTTTTTTTACTTAGATTCCGATAAAGTTCAGCGAAACACTAAAACAATAAATGTATGCATTTTGTCTTCAAGAGCAAAAAAAAATAAATCCTTACAAACGAAGCCCCGATATATGCGCACATACTCCCCAACGGGTTAACAGAGTACGCTATTTATCCAAACGGAAAATCGGGGGTTTCACTGTGTTGGAGACACGGCCCTGGTTTTTAAGTGAATACGTGTGCTTTAGGGGGCAATATTTACTTTGGGTAAGATTCATTATACTCAGACTAGGAACGAAACGTTATTTTTCATGGGAGAGTTTGGCATAGAGAAAATTTCTGTCACTACGTGGGTAGTGTTCATAAAGGAATCATTTTATAAAAATTTTCAGCTACGTGAATGATAAAATAGAGAAGTATTGTACTTAGTTTTGAAATGTTTATTTTATATAACGTCTCATTATGTAGAGCGTCTAATTAGTATTGTTAAGCCTTACAGTGGTATGGGAATCTAGTATACGAGTACACACATGTTTATTTGATAGAAATGCAATTTTTGCGATGTGTTCTACACATAAGTTAATTATTCAGTAATTTTATTTTTATTTTATTTTAAATATCTACTCTCGTAGACGCAGCAGTTGAGAGGTTATTATTCATGTATTCAATATTACGTATTTATTTTCATATTGTTATATTTTGAGCTACATGTTAATTTGTGTAAGTTGGTAATGGTTGATAACAACGTATTGATTGTAATCATAAGTAATGCACCCTGATATAAGCCCTATGTCACACAGGTAAATTCAGATCAGGTAACCGACGTCAAATTGAGTTGTTGAAAGAATGTTCTGGTCCCCAACTTGTTTGAAATGGGTCACTAACGTAAGAAGTCGGGTAGACCTGAGCTCCGTCTGAACAGTGAAAAATTATAATTTAAAAGTGAGTTTGATCGCGACAAATATGCTCCGTTTTACGTAAATAGTCGGCAGAGTGTATAGTGCCTGAAAATAAGAACTCGTATTTTGCTCTACTGAATTTTGGCATTGCTAGCCAGGAACATTTTATTCAGTGTAGACGCATAGACAGATTTATTGTAAAATGTAACGTGTGAGTGTGATTACTATTTGAACATTAAACCAAACTTTCTGCACACTAAAACATTTTAAATTTGGTACGGACTTTTAAAACTGCAAAGCTTTAATTATGGTTGCCAAGCACACACACACACACATACACATACACACACACACACCAGCGCTTACCTAGCGGCAAAATTTTTTTGGTGCCAAACTTTTAGCATTGATCGCCCCAACCTACAGTAGAAATAACCGCACTATGGGATACAGGAATGACAGAAACGAAATGGATACTTGGATTCCGTGGCTCAGATCGACCGATCCGAATTACATCTTCCGTTTGGCGCAAAAATCACTGCGCTGGCACGTCGGGGTAGAGAGATATCCTTACCGAAAATTTTCGCCCACGTCATAAAACAAAATTGCCCCCACCCGCGCCTCGCCCACGCGCAAGGGCCGATTCGAAGTAATGCTCGCGCTGTAGTCGTTTAAATGCTGTTCACAGTAAAGTGAGCACTTTCGAAATCAACCTATTGTTACACCGGCGTGAAGGCGCCTGTAATTGACGTCGTCGCCTGAACACGCCCGCTCACCTTGAGCGCTGTTCAGGACAGCTGTTACGGCAGTCGAGTTGGTGTGAATGGCCAAACAGCTGTAAGAAGGAAAAATTTCCTTCATTTTACGGAAAATTGCTGGTAAAAATTTATCCAGAAGTGTCCGTAAACTCTACGTAAAATTGCGGACACATTGATTTTCAGAAACGGACTATCCGTAAATTTCACGGAACCTCTCCGCTAATTTCCAAGTTAGTATTCTGTACTTTCCGTTTAAAATAAAAAGATAATGAAAATGTTTTTAATTTTCGTTATGTGAGTGTTCTACCGTGTATAAAAAAATTATATTTAAAAAGTTAAAATATTGTGTACCTAAGCGAGGTTTGAACGCAAGTCAAAAAATTATCAATTCAGGACTCTAACCATCCACCTATATCTCTCACTTGAGCTTGTGGTATAACTTTGATATTTATATTCAAAAACAAAAGAAACAGTTCAGTTTATATTAAATTTAGTATATTTTTAGTGTTACCGAATGTTACCAGACGCCTAATGCTATTTTTTAATGTTCGAAAGAACATCGCGTGGATAACCTTAACTGCCGCAGAAACAATAATTTTCTTGTTACAGTATCGAAGAAAGTTTCCTGTAGAATCGGCATTTTTCGTCCCCGTAATTCGTAGCCAAAGGGAACACGGAGACTTTCGGTGTTTTGTATTTACGGACTCAACTCCGTTTTTCGTCATTACGGGTTGCCTCTCCGTATATACACTGTACATTCCCGTAAAACATTCCGTAAATATAGAGAAAGTTTTAACAGTGCACCACCGGCAAGGAATCGGGGCAAATTGCACCATTTCGTAGCCGATATTTAGCACTACTGGGTTTTGGACATCGTGTTTCTGAATCGGGACGCCGACCAGAATGGAGGACCCCAGGAGCATGGTGTGCCATTCGCCGTAACTCCACCTTAGATCAACATCATCGAGACTCTACACAAGGCGGGACAAACCCCGATAATTTAGTAACTTATCATGGCTCAAACTGGGTAATTAATTAGCTGTTAATACAGTTTGCTGCCCGCTAATTTAGAGTAACTTGTTTGTATAATTGTTGGAATAAATATACCTGGTTTGCAGACACAACTGCCAATACGCCCTGCACCAAACGATACATAAATAATGATACGCACATACGTGATTGACAGTTAACAGTGACATAACAGTTCTTGAAGGGAACTCATTAGGAAGAATGCACCTTGGTGGTGTATTGTGGTCGTACTTTGATATTCGATTTAAGATCCAATATACAGGATGTTCGATACTGCGTTTGGTCTATTATTTGTTGGTACTGTGACATAGTTACCGTCGTTGCAAATTTACATTTCCTTGTCATTATTGTCCTGCTCGAGTGATTGCGATGACGTAACAGTTTGTTTTACCGAATTTGGCTGATCGGTTTTGGCGTTATTGCATTTTCAGTTTTCATGGTTATGGACAGAGCGGCAGTGTATAGACACTAATACTACTGTCTGCTGCCGCGCTTAAAAATCATTTGATGATAAACTGTGTACTAAAAGATAACGATATCATGCCAGGTGCACAGTCGAGTGGACTTGGAGATAAGGTAGCGCGCTGTGCGCCTCTTCTATCATCCAACACCTTACTATACCACTAGATACAGCCCCTACCATGATTCACAACCATAAAGCCCCTAACCCTTCTTGTATAAAGTAGATCACAAATCGGCTTTATAACACTATGAAATATGTCAGTGTCACTATAAACTATTCAAGGTTAAGTGAGCACTATTGAAAGCCCTCTGATTTGGAATAATTGCCTATAAATATATTTTATTTTAGCCTTAGACGTTGACTGCAGAGTACAGTGTAATATACACACTGCGTTTATTACTAACATGACAATATATATTCTAAAAGGTGGTTAAAGGATAAATAATGGCTGAAAGTAAAAAGTAACTAGGGCCTCAAAAATGCTCACTTTACCGTGAACAGCCTACACCTGCATGTATTTTAACAGTGAGGCTGAATGGCATGCGCCCTGTAAAGTTGGTAAAGACTGGGATAAAGTAGATCCATGTCTTCACGTTGAATTGAAAATGCTAGATAAACATTTGAGAATATTGAAATGATTTGTTTTACTTTCGGTGTTTTTAATGAGTGTAAGAGTTGGATTGAACAAAGGGGTAAAATATTTACTGTATAATAATTTCACAGTTCTACTTGACCGACGCATGAATAATGTGACCGGGCCCATTGCTATGTTAATTTTACATATAGCGGAAGTATCATCATCATCATCATCAATCGTATTGCTAATTCCTAAGCGTCGTGACCCTATAAATCTTGATTTCTTGTGGACTTTTAAATCAAAGAATGCCATCCTGACCAGTTATCTCCATGCCTTATGCCTTATGAAATGGCAAGCCGGTGATCTTGGACACCTGATCCAACCACCTGATTGGAACTCTTCCGCGAGGCCTTTTACCTTCTATTGTTCCTTATAAGATAGTTTTCTCCAGATTGTCATTGTTCCTCCTCACTATATGTCCAAAGAACTGGAGGATCCTCTCATTGGTATAGGAAGAGAGTCACTTAGATACATTTAACTGTGTAACAATGGAAGCATTGGTGCTTTTTTCAGTCCATGATGCCCTTAACATTCTGGGCCAACACCACGTTTCGAAGGCGTCTATGCTATTATAATCAGCAGCCTTAACGGTCCATTTGTATACGAAGACAGAAAATATAAGAGTTTGCACAAGGCGGGTCTTAGCGTTATTCGTTATAATCCTGTTCTGCCAGATTTTCAGCGTTTTTTTTACTCGTGGCCACGTTTCCTAAAATGATCCTTCTTAGGAATTTCTTCCTCACAGCTTCCTGCGTTGCAGATGCTCGGACCTTGGTATACAAAATGCTTTACTACTTCCATCCTATTCAATCGACCAGCGAGTTGGGACTGTGATTTGCGAACAATGATCATGAGTTTTGATTTGTTTATGTTAATCTCCAATCAATATTCCAAACAAAAATTTTTCACTCTATCGGGTATACGGAATGTGAATACAAGCAGACCTTGCGCAGAGCATTCAAAAGCGCTCAGTTTATAGTGAACAGCTTTTACACGATAAAGCGAGACGATTGTTACTTCAATCGTGTTATTAATCACGAAGTCACAATGTCAGGCACCCTGGAAACGTCACATCTCCGTTTCTGTCCTGGTTCCTAAGTGACAATCTGATGTAAAATGGCGGAGGCAAGGAGCTGACGAAGGGATACCCGTCTAGTTCCAGGACCTCTTCGTGAATAATTTCTATCAAAACAATCCATCTTATAACATATCATGGAACGTAATAGAAAAGAAAATACGGGGAATCGTTCTAAACATCGAGGTCCGATGAGAGTGATTGAGGTATGGAGCGGCGCCGAATTGAAGGGACAGGGAAAGCGGGAGATCCCCGAGAAGACCCGCCGACCAACGGCATCGTCCGGCACGATTCCCACATGCGAAAATCCGGAGCGACCCGGCCGGGGGTTGAACCCGGATCGCCTTGGTGGGAGGCGAGCAGGCTAACCATTCAGCCACCGTGGCCCCTATGTGCTTATAGTTTATTCGTTCTTTTTAAAATGAACCTTTGAAAAACTACCCCATGTATGACATCTTTGGTTGTTTTTTGCTTACGGTAAATTAAATGCCATTTAATTTTGTTTAAACTTATCATTTAATTATATTTTAATTATAAATTATAATATTTTAAATAATATGAATAAAAGTAGGGAAATATACGTGTGTTGGTAATGCATATTAAGAAATAGTTGTCATACAAAATATTATTAAGCACGACAACGGTGCGTGGTTCCTTTGGTGAAATTTTCTAAAATCGGTTGAGATCCGTTTGCATTAGGCGGAGGAATATCCTGGAAGTAGAACTTTAGCAGGGCTTCAGAAAGGTTCGATGTGACGTGAACGGACAGTAGATTTCCTCAAAATTAGAAGTACTAATTACACAAGCGTGTCTGCGACCACAACACTCGGAGGAGGTAGTTTTATTTCTGACAAAGCGATCCCATAATTTTGTGGCTCTGCAAAGAACATGGAGAGCTTTAGTAAGATACTCCAAAGACTAATACCGGACAGCTGGCGATTTTCCTTGCGAAAAGTGATTGCCCTGCGCTCTACCGACTTGCGGTGGCAACACATTTGTTTACATTTACCGTCGTGCATTTTAAACTTGGGATTGCTTATGTTTTGTAACGTTTTAATGATTCTAGTGATTCACGTTCATCGAAATACCATGGCAGGTGGCATTTACACTGTGTATAATTGTTTCAGTTACACTTTCAGTTCTGCAAAATATATTTCATTTTCGGATCTGCTTTTCCACTAACAAAAATCTTTGTAATATTTTTACTCGGTTTTTTTCCAGCACATACATAACATGAAATACAAGTTCCCGAAGCTTGACAGTCATAAAAAGGGTGTGTGGGCAGACGCCAACTTTGTAACCACCCCCCCCACCCGCCTACCACAAAGTGACGAGATCCAACACTGGCGAGTAAAACAAAAATTATTAACATTTATATATCCTTGATTTAAGAAAAGGGCAGTGGTAAATATTTAGGATCACGAATATATAGTCAGCAAAACAGCAGCTTTCAAGAAGCTAATTTCCGAAAATATTTTACTGCGTGGGAACTAAAACTATTTGTTCATTAATTTTTTTTAATATTCGTACGCTGGAGATGCGTATTAAATCTGTATTTTAGCTAGAGGGACTACTCATACTTGCTAAAGCAACAAATTTAGTTTTATCGCTTTTCATTTTTGCAGTGAGGAAGGTCACTTATGTTGTTTTGGAACATAATTCTTATACAAAAATTACCAACACTATAGTATTAATTCGCGATACATGCTACGAAACAATAAGTCGAAAACGTATGTGTGTTGTAGGTTAGGTATTAGGCCAAGTGAGGAAGAACAAGCGTATATTTTTAAGGTATTTCTGTAGCATACACACTTGTACAAAACTTAAAAACAAATCATTTTTAATCACGGTGTGTTCCAGATCTTCAGATGCGTCCCGAACATTACAAGATAAATTTCACAGTTATTATTGTAAAAATTGTGTAGAGTTCACATATTATGCGAGATTTTCGGCATTAAATACCACCTTTTGTTTTAAATTAAAAATTATTGTACACGCATTAAGACACCCATGCTGCAATATAAAATAGAAAGAAAAATGTCCCGAACGAAATAATTTGTAGGAATACTGAATTTCGCGCACAAGTTCACTCGTTATGTCCACTGTGCATGTACACAGATTCAAAGTTCGCGGGCGTTTGCCACCTCAAGCCGCTAGGTTCGCTGCTGCTGTTGCTGTTCACACGCTCGTCTGTGTTGTTTGTATACAGCTGTCTTGTATTAGTCTCTAGTGTATCTGTTTTAATGTCAAGCAGGGACTGCTCGATACATATTTATTCACTACTGCCAATTTTTGGTTGTTTATTTCACGGATTACGTGGAAGGAAAGTTACATCATCTGTAAAGGTTATTTTTACAAAATGTTTTCACGAGGTTAAAAAAAATGACCATTTACACAAAACTAAAAATATGGGTACTGTATTTTGTCTTAGTCCTTTACACGTTGTAATAAAAAATACATTTATGTATTTAAATATTTAATTTTTTTTTTAAGTTTTGTGTTTTGTTTCATATGAATAATCGAAAAGTCGGGCAGTTTACTCTATAGATTCACCTCACAAGGTTGTTAATTTACGACAATTTATTTTATTTTATAAACGTAACCTGTTTCAATTGAGTAATTTTTATAATGATATTACTTGGCGTGTTCTCGTCAGAGGTCGTAGCTTGTCTGCTTGTATACGTTTGGCACTAGAGCAGAGCGTGCTGAGAAAATACAAAAACTCCGAATCTTAGTCATTACTTTGTGAACTCCTACCGCTTTGACATTAAACGAAGTGATTGGGAACGTAAAACGAAGTGATTGGGAACGTAAAACGAATCCCTTTAAAACCACGTTGAATTATTTTGCGATCATTTTACAATCCCGCGGGATTTAAATAGTCTTAATTTTTCTGTAAACAAACTAAATTTGTTGAGCTGAATAACCTATTCTAATATAATGGCTACTGGTGGGAATTAATCCGAACCAAACTTACCAGAAGTTCGAGAACAAACAAGATTATTTACGTAGAGCGTTTTCACAAAATTTCAGAAGTTTTTTTTTTTTTTTTTTTTTTTTTCCCCACAAATTTTTAATAGTCATATTTTTTCATGTAAATTTTACTCGCTCATTTCACGTTTCGCTAATAAGAAGAGTTAGATAACACTGGAATTACTGTGTCAGTAAATACTGAGCGAAATAATTTATTCAAATTCCAAGTTTTCCACGAGATTTACGCTATTCATCGAGTAAAAGAACTTCACATTTTTTTTATACCAAGTTTGTCATCCTTAGTTATCATCGCGAGCGGTCGGAAATGTTTTAATAACGTGTCTTAAAAGTTTACGAGGAATCAGGACAGAAAAACAAAAATAAAAATAATATCCGGCATCTTGAAAACAGCGGACAAAGGGAAAATGTTTCTCCTTCCTCGGCAGAGGAGATCTTTCCGCGCGAGTTATGAAAAGTTTGCCGTCTGGTCGATGACAGCGTATTCTTTGCCGTATTAGCGGCAGGCGCGCTGCCTCGTGGAGATGATATGAAAACCACGTACTTTGTCTTCATATATTACCTCCACATATTAAAAGCGGATGACAAAGTAACAACTTTCGACAAGAATTTCTCTCCTAAGAATATTAAGTATTTTTTGTCAGAAAACATTACGACGGGGTGGGGGGGTAGGGGGTAAGGGATCTTCAGGGATACAGGACTGCGAGCGAACGCGGAAGCAAGAGACTATTAAAGAAACGACTGCAGTAAAACGACAAAAACTCCTGTGCACTATAAAACTGTATATTACAAAGCAGGTAATTAAAAAAAAATCTAGAAAGAAAAAATTGCCGAGCCAAGACGAGGAACAATTAAAACTGGCATAAATTATAGTGATATCAAAACACCCGACATTGTGCTCAGTTTTCCATGGTTGATTTAATCGCGAGCAAGAAACTTTTTAACTCGTTATTAAATTTGAATATTTTTAGTTGCTACAATAATAGCGAGGATGACAGTAAAAATCGTGTGCGGGTGATTTCCGTATATACATTAATCGCATATTTTTTTCTCCCTACAGTTGAAACATAGTATTCACGCATCTTTTACTGCCACTCATCTTTTTTCGAAAATAATAAACACAACTATCGTACTCTGCATTAAATTTTTACATAAATGAAAATGAAAAAAATTGTTTACTACATTGGCTATACCGTGCAAAACTGTCCGTGTAGCTCAGCGTAAACTGCGAAAGAAGTTCGAAATAAACTGATATGACGTGCTGGAAAGCTTGTAGATGAACGTTTCTCAATTCGGACAGCAAAATATAATACCCAAGGAAAATAAATAATGATGTACAGTTTTATATACAAAGAAACTCTGAATGAGCCTGTGAAACTTATTATAAATAAAACTGTTTATTTAATTTCATTGTTTATGTTTAAACATAAAATATGTCTATTTTGAGTTAAAGATTTTAAATTCGGCTTAGTGTATAAATTAATTGATAATTTTTTTTTACATCGGAGAAAATGGAGTAACAATTGGAATTGATAGCATTCATTGAAGTCATCCTGAAGTTTAAAGTTATTTTTGTCACCCAGAAAATATGAAATTAATGGCACTATTTTAATGTAAGTAATAACATTACTGATGATAATTTAAAAATTTTCCAAATGTTTCTCGTTCAATATGTTAAAATGATGACAAAAATATTGTTTTTACTTTCAGGAAGACGGTGTACTAAATCATTAACACGGAAAGCTTAGCCCCATCATCAATACACTTAGGTAGGTCTAGTGGAATAGATAGCATGTGTGCCTTTACTTTCAGCAATACACTTGGGTAGGTATAGTGGAATAGATCGCATGTGTGCCTTTACTTTTAGCAATACACTTAGGTAGGTATAGTGGAATAGATAGCACGTGTGCCTTTACTCTTCCAGGAAGACAGTGTACTAAATCATTAACACGGAAAGCTTAGCCCCATCTTCAATACACTTAGGTAGGTATAGTGGAATAGATAGCATGTGTGCCTTTACTTTCAGCAATTGCCGTTTAGATTTCAGCTTTAAAAAACCTCGCTTTTATTGTTATATTCGTTAACTTAATCTTAGCTATAAATCGACTCGAATTGACGTTTTTGGCTAAGCAAATAGACTTCACACATGTATGATGGAAACATTCCCCGCCGATAAAAAATGCACTCTTCTATAAAGGCTTTATTCGTGCCTCAGTGTAAACTTACAAGAAAATTTTATGCCTATGGTCCATATCCTAAAATATCATACCTATTGTTATACCTATCATTTCTGCATTTTATATAATTACTTGGTTATAATACAATAAGTTTTACTGTTCTAACTTTAATTTAATAATTTCTCTTCTAAATAATTCAATAAATTCTTTAGTTAACTGCAAAGTTTAAACATTTTCTCTATTATTTATGAATAAATTTCAAATAAAAAAAACATTTTTAGCTTGCAATTATACGTTCAAAACAACTTTTTTTTTGTTTACATTTTCCCATTCTTACATAGAGAGTATGTCGCACACAAAAAATTCTTATAAAATAAAAGAATCGAAAAACTAGAAAACGTTTGTGGTTCTTCTGTAATATATTTGTAAAAAAAAAAAAAAAAAAAAAAAGAATTATTGCTATTATGTAGTAGAACTTAACAGCTACTTAAAAAATATTGTCACGTAGCTGCTGCAACCCCTAAAATATTGTCACGTAGCTGCTGCAACCCTTAAAATATTGTCACATAGCTGCTGCAACCCCTAAAATATTGTCACGTAGCTGCTGCAACCCCTAAAATATTGTCTCGTAGCTGCTGCAACCCCTAAAATGAACAGAAGCACACAAAAACTAACCAACCCGAGTGGTAGCTTTACATAGAGAGGCTAAATTAAATAACAAAAGTTTAGACAAACTCGCTTACATGTCTTAAAAATGATGAAGAGGCAAAGAGACAAAGATAAAGAGAGGACACTCTCTCATTCTCATTCTCTCTGGGATCTAAATAAACTAGTTGTCTTCCTATACACGCAGGACACTTAAGCGGGTTCAGGTACCATCTCAGTTCAAGATTCCTTCTGTAGCCCCTTCGACAAGATTTATGGGAATAAAACCAATCAGACACGCCATGCTTATTTTCAAAACCATAAAGATTAATTTCAACAAACTAAATGAACCACTAGTCATGTAGCAAACTGAAAACACGGAGAGCAGAATATCACAAGTAACTCGACTGACTAGATAGGTACAAAATTCAGCTTTCCAAGTATAGAAATTTAAAACGAACAGCATGATCGTCTGGATGGTAAGTGTCCAAGAGTTGCGGTATAAAACTAAACCAATACTGTGCTGTGAAAATTACAAATGTTAAACTTCACATATCGTAAGCTTCGCTTAAATTAAAGACTACCAAATGGGATGCTTCCGTGTTTTGACACCTGCCATCCTCTTTCAGCGGCCAACACACTGGGTGATCCTGTCAAACCCCTGGCTCCATCCAGTAGTTTCTTGCCATCACTTTCAATTATAACTGATACGCATACTTTGTGAATACTGAGGTGATTGCTTTCCACCGAGACGACTAATATGAACATAAAGCAGAACCAATCACTTCAGTATTCACAAATGTATACGTAACAGAATTCAAAGTGATGACATGAAAATTCTTTCCCTTCATCCTCGCCAACTTGAATTGGCGCACGTTACTCAGTGTGTCCTTTGAAATGCACACAGGTGGTGGCAGCGACCTTTTTCAAAGGTTTATTCCGAAATTCTTCTTTAACCATGAACAGCCTATAATCGATGGTATGTGCAAGTATAGTAATTTTTATAATATCTAGATATAGCCTGTTCCCGGTTTCTTCACACCTTTTTAATAAAACCTTTGAAAAATCACCCTTAAAAAACGTGTTTGGTTGTTTCCTACATATGTCCTGTATCACAAGCTTTTTATACTTTGTTAAAATAAAAGTATCTTATTTTTGATCGAACTGAAGGTTTGCCTGTATTTTGCCTAAAAATTATAATATTTAATTTATACTTAATACGAATAAAAATGGGTAGAAAACCGGTGTTTTGGTAATGCCTCGTAAGAAAAAGTTTGATGTTAAATGATATTGAACTGAGTGCGCGTGAATGAGGTGCGCAGTCCCTCTGGTGAAATTTTCTAGACTTGATTAAGCTTTGTTTGTATGAGACGGAGTGATAGTCTGAAAGTAGAAATTTTGCAAGGCTTCAGAAAAGTATGAGGTAACCGTGAATGGATTATATATCTGAGAACGAATATTTTATATATACAGGATGATTCGCGATTAGACCGACGAACTTCGGGAGATGATTATTCTTGAAAAAGTAAATGGAAAACATACGTGACAGTTTATACTTCAACCGAATACTAAGGGAGGTATGAGCCCTTAAACGAGGTTTTTAACCGTATTTGTGCAAAATATCCGTAACGAAGTAAAATACAATGACAACTGTCGGAACATTATTGTATATTATCGGGACCTTCAACGTAAGAGCCGATATTTAGAACAAATACGGCTTAAAATCTCGTTTTTTTTCTAATGGCTCATATCTCTATTAGTATTCGATTTAGGTATAAAGTGTGACATATGTTCTCCTTTAACTTTTTCATGAAGAATTGCCTCCCGAAGCTTGTCTGTCTAATTGAGAATTATCATGTATATAAATTAATACTGACGTGTTTGAACGCAATGGAGGGGGAGGGGGGGACGAAACGGACACCATGGTAGATCGCAGGGATGTATTATATTTCAATGATGCTCACGCACAGTATTACACGAGGTATAATGCCGAGCGAAACACAGTTGTAACTCGTTTTGAGCGTGGAAGGTAATAATGCCTGTTGGAGCACCTTTCCACGTTAGAGATGTTGAATCTGCGGGGCTTCGGAGATTACATTCTTGCTAATGGACTGCGCCGTGGCTTTCTCTCTCTCACTCTCACTCTCTCTCACTCTCTCTCTCTCTCTCAGCCTCTCCCTCTCTCTCTCTCTCTCTCTCAGCCTCTCCCTCTCTCTCTCTCTCTCTCAGCCTCTCCCTCTCTCTCTCTCTCTCAGCCTCTCCCTCTCTCTCTCTCTCTCTCTCAGCCTCTCCCTCTCTCTCTCTCAGCCTCTCCCTCTCTCTCTCTCTCCCTCTCTCTCTCTCTCTCTCTCTCTCTCTCTCTCTCTCTCTCTCTCTCTCTCGCAGCCTCTCCATATCGTAGCAGGCAGGTATACGGGATCAGGAAGCCACTCGCCTGCCGCCATTTGCTGCTGGCTCAGAGCTCTTGTGTCCCAGCAGTAAACCACCCCAGCAACTTGCTGTTTCGGAAACACTGTCCGTGCCTCACTTCCATAACCTTACTGCGAGACGCGAACCCACTGTTATAGCATACTCGAAGTTGCTTCGCACTTTTCGAATCATACTTTTGGAAAATCACCCCATATATACAGGGTGCAAACGACAAGTGTCTACAACTGTACACAGCAGTGTACAGGGCTCCGAGACGAGCAATTTGATGCAGGACACTCGTGGTCCAAAGGGTCGGGAAATTACCGTAAAAGTGCTTGACAAATGTGTACTAAGACACGTGCAGCGCGCCGCTGTGGGCCCGGCCTTAATCCACCTGCTGGTCAGCTAAAGCCAGTTTGTACAGAGGTCAAATCGGGCAGGAAACGTTTAGTTATTGCTTTTGTTGTGAAACACATGTTACAATTTCATACGTTCTTTACTGATTTCTGTAACTTGTTTGTAGTATTGTGATAATGCCACATGTGATTTAAAAACAACAATTACTAAACGTTTCCTGCCCGATTTGACCTCTGTACAAACCGGCTTCAGCTGACCAGCAGGTCGATTAAAGCCGGTCCCATAGCAGGGCGCTGCACGTGTTTTAGTAAACATTTGTCAAGTAATTTACGGATATTTCCCGACCCTCTGGACCACAAGTGTCCTACATCAAATTGCTCGTCTCGGAGCCCTGCACACTGTTGTGTGCAGTTGTAAACACTTATCGTTTACACCCTGTATATGTTTAGTTATTTCCTTAATATGCCATGCATCACTGGCGTTTTATATTTGTGTTAACATAAGAGGCCCCCTTCGTTAGCCTACTTTCCGGTCTGTGTATCTATGCGTGTGTATACAGGATAAGTCTGAAAAACACCGACAAACGCCGGCAGGTAATCCCTTAGGAAAATATAAGACGAAAATGTGAGAACCACGTTTTCCGAAACTGATTATTAAAGGAGCTGTGATACCCCAAATGTCAGATTTTGAAATGCCTTACGTTGAAAATTTTAGAAACTACTTGCGGCTAAGCGACGAATCGGCGAATAGTGTTTTGTTGTTTTGTACAGTGGAGATCGTTCACCTCGAGAATTGTGGATGGTCATAGCATCCCTTACGTTGGGGAAAAGGGGGCTGCAACCCTGTGTTTGCACAAATCGTGTTAACAAACATTTGTAAGCAATTTAATGCATGACTTTATTAATCGGCGCGTCTACATTAACAAAAAAAGATCGTCTTGTCCGAACACTCTCAGGTGAACCGTTTGTGAGAAATCCGTGGTGACATCATACAAAACAGAAAGCGAGTGGCCTGGCAGGTAGGCAATCCACCCCTCACGGAGCATGTTACTATGATGAAAGACGGACAATGGTTTCATTCAACAGTCACGATAAATTACCTAAATTCGCGTATGTACACGACGCTCTGCCGCATGCAAATTACAACGGGCGCTATCTTTATTACAACTTGTAGTTAAGAAGGTAGATACCTAAATTTATCATCGCGTATTAAGTAAGCGTTTTATTTCGTGAATTAAATGTAAAACGTCAGGATTAGTCTAAAACCACCGACAAACTACACATGCATACTCCGTATGAAAATGTAAACCAACTCATACATGAAAGGTATAGTCTGCGAGGAGTCGTAAGGGTCGTAGGCACCCTTGAAGCTGGAGCTGACACCTGTGTTTATTGTACATACCACACAAAGTATTTGAAATGGAACAGTGACATTTAGGATAATGTGTATTTGACCGAATATAAGGCATTTCAAAATCCGACTTTTGGGGGCGCACATCTCCCTTAATAATCACCTGGGGAAAACTTGGTTCTTACATTTTCGTCTCATATTTTCCTCAGGAATCACCTGCCGGCGTTTATAGGTGTCTTTCACTCTCATCCTGTATAGGTGTGTATGTGTGCGTGTGTGCATGTATGTTTTATTTCCCCCACTCACAATTTTTGAACGCGTTAACTGAATTTTACCAAATTCGGTAGACGTGTATTACTAAGTAAAAACACATGCCCTTTATAGTTTTCAACCACGCCAGACACTTGCTTTCAAAATGGCGCCCGTTAATGAATTAAGGGCGATACCACATATCGTGGAAACCAGTAAACTGATTTAAACAAAATTCTGTATGTAGACACCGGAAGTTGTAATCAACGACTTCAGATATTAATATTGATTTTGGTCCCCAATTTTGAAAGATAGCGCCACATGAGAACATAAAACTTTTGCGTTATAACTCGAAAACTACTTAACCAATTTTTGTATGTACTACTATGATATACAAAGCATGCCAGACACTTGTTTCCAAAATGGCGCACATCTAGCTATTTTAGCATAGTATGCTAATTATTCGGAATCGTTTAATCAATTCCCACTTAACCTTGTTTGCTGGGAGTATGTATATCAGACATCCAATATGTCTACACAGAGCCCCTTCTGTAATCAATTTTGCAGGGTAGAGCCACGCGAATAAATAACATTTGATGCCATATCACGGAGATCAATTAACCGAGTTCCGCCAAACGTTTCACACAAATGTTATGGTAGGAAATGTAAACTTATATGTTTTTAGTAGCTCAGGCGATTGTTTCCAAAATGAAGCCATTGTAGAAATGTTAAGTTAGTGAACCCTATAATTCAAAACATTGGACTGATTACATCTGAGGTTGGTGTTCCGAATCCTACCTCCGTGATGCAGTTGATTGCACGCTATCTTAATTTTACGAGTTTTTTTTTTAAGAATTTGAATCCCGTGTAAGTCACTCGTGTTTTTTTTTTAATTGTCTGGGTACTGTTTCACAAGTTTCTGAACTCATCTCTAATTATATTACTGCCAATAAGACATCAACGCCTACCTGCCATCTAAACTATTCAGCGTTTCAGTAAAATTTATTTGCACCCATTTAGAGGAAAGTGGGCTCAGTAATTATCAGAAATTTCTTGTTGGTAAATTGAAATGCGCTGAGTGTTTTATTTAAAAATTATAAATCTTCATTTATAAACAATATTATGAAAAATAGTGGAAAAAAAAGCATGTGTTTTGGCAACGCCTAAGAAATAATTCTAGTGCAAAATATTATTACAACTGAGTGCGCACGAAAGCGGGGCGCTGTTCTTTGGTGTAATTTTCCAGACTTATAGTTAAGCTTAGTTTTCATGAGGCGGAAGTACATCCTGGGAGTAGATCTTGATAAGGGCTTCAGAAAAGTCGGCCGTTAAGACGAAGGTCCTGTATATGACATGCCGTCGAAATGGTAGACGTTACTTGTAAGTAGGTACTCTTTCCATACATAGAAACGTTAGATGTCGTGGTTTTCGCATAATGGCATTTTAAGGTAATAATTTGTTGTGTTTTTGGGACGCTCAAATAAATAAACGAAAAATATTTATTAAACAAATTAGCAAGTGAGCCTGAAATGTAATGTCTTAATTCATTGGATGGCGTGCTTAGATAAATTATTCTATAAAATTTCAGAAAATATCAAAAATGTGTGAAAATACCTTATTTTGTGGAGCTTTTTTTTTTTTTTATGCGGAAACATTTCATTGTATGATTTTAAAGTCGTCTTGGTGTAACTGATGGATTATTTTTTCAATGTGAATTATATAATATTAATGAGTTGGATGTTATTATTTCTACGTCCCAGAAAACGGAAAGTGTAATTTTGACAAGTTATCGCTAACAAATATGTAGTCTAAAAATATGTATCTGACGACGTGTAAAGAATGTTTATTAATTCGGCAGTAGTTAGAAAATATTTATGAAATAATGTATTTTTTTGACCAACTAACGGCTATGGAAATGTCTCGCTGAGTGCGCGAATTTCAAAAATATAAAATCAAAAACTGAATTTGACTTTTAAATATAAGTCTATGTTTCTTTATTTTGTTATGTTTTTAATAATTACTGTATTCGGGTTGGGGGGTAGCTAGGACAGCAAATTGTCAGGTTGTTGCAATCTTTGTGGAAACAATCCAAATATAATTGAAGTTGGTCTCTTGTAGGTATATGCTGTTCATGGTAACATTAGCACTTTTGAAAGCCCTGCTTAGTATCTAATTGTATACACGTTGTGTATTCCTCCGCCTTATGGAAAATTAACATTACTAAGGCCCTCGTCGCTTTGTTCATCCATGGGTCAATTGAAACTGGGAAATAATTAAGAAAGTAAATACTTTACAAATCTGGTCATTTTTACACTTTGATGAATCAAAAGACAGAAAGCAAAATAAATAATTTTAATTTATAACATAGTGGGTAACACCCAACCCTTTTTATTCGACGTTAAGATACGGAACTACTTTCCATCCATCGTTACCAACTCTACCGGGGGCATGTCACTGAGTGCGACCGTCAAAATATATGCATACAGGGGCAGTGACAGTTTTCTAAGGTTTATTTCAAAAGTGCTCACTTTACCGTGAACAGCCTTAAATCGCCAACACAAACCTAGCATCTCAACTTTTAAGCTTCCTTCTGAAGAGTAGGCCTGTACTAATAAAATATTACATTAGACGATGTCCTTGTAATTGTCCTAACATCTCTTGCTAAGACAATCTTTATGTTACGCGAACTTACCGGAATGTAAGATCTGGGGAAAGCGGGAGGTCCCCGAGAAAACTCACCTACCAGTGCCAACGTTTGGCACGATTCCCACTTTGCGAATATCCGGAGTGGACCGGCCGAGGATTGACCCCTGTTCCTCCCTGGTTGGGAGGCGATCAGTCTAACATCTCAGCCACCGTGCCCCCCCCCCCCCCCCGTTAAGAGAGAATAACTTTTTGCCATTTACGCATTGAGATACTTCAGAAGCTCTTTGGTAGATGTCGCCACCGTAGAAACGCTGGGACAGTTCGCGAACAGAGTTAATGTTCACGGACTTGGAGCGGTGTCCGGCGTCTGCGTCGACGAGTCGCTCGTGATCGATAAGACAGAATTGGCGAGATCTAAATCGAGAAACGCGCGGCAGATGTCGCCGACCCCCGTAACAGCATCGACTGGCGAAGGAGAGGGTATTTCCGGGGAATGTGATGAGGCGCTCCGGAAGATCCTTGTTGCCGGAGATGTGTCTGTGCACCAATTTTGATCCATCGACCTCTCTAAGCGAGTGCTGCTGCATGTTTGAAGATGGATTCACAACCTACAAGTAACGAACATACATACATGTAAATAAAAATCGAACACTACATATACAGAGTGTTACAATATTAGACCGCAAACATTAGCTGTAGGTTAATCACAAAATAAGGTGAAAACATCTGTTAGACCTATGGTATAAAGTGAATCCAAAAATTGATACACGTATTTCAAGTGAATATGAAGCGCTAGTTTATTACAAATACTGGAGATAAAACACCGAGTGTCTCGATAATGTGTTAAGTTAACCCACAGCCGAAGTGTGTTAATCTAATTTAGATATATCAAGTATATATGCATCCATTTACACACACTTAATATACGTGCGTAGAAAAGCGAAGCATAATATCTCAAAATTCATCTTCTACTCTTGATCAGGAGTATAGGTTATTTGTGCATGGACAGGCATGGTAAAGGCTGTTCACGATAAAGTGAACACTTTTGAAATCAACCTTAGAAGAAACTCACTGTCCCTGATTGCATATATTTTAACGGGCGCACTGAGTGACATGCGCACAGTAAAGTTGGTAACGATGGAGGGAAAGTAGTTCCATAACTAAAAGTGGGATTAAATTTATTAAGGAACACTTTGTAATAATATTAATTATTTCTTTCTCTTTCTGTCTTTTTTTTTAATGCACCGACGTGTGAAAATGAGCATATTTGTAAAACATTTACTGTTCTAATAATTCCACAGTTTCACTTGACCAACGCATAAATAAAGTGACGAGGCCATGGAAATGTTAATTTACACAAGGCGGAAGAATAAACAACGTGTATGCAAGTAGATCTTCAGCAGTGTTTTCAAAAGTGCTCAGCTTACTGTTAACAGCCTATAGTAAAAAAAATCTCAAGAATACCAACAAAGTTTTTTACAATAAAATATTGAATATGAAATCTTAGCACATAGAAAAAGGGCCGTCGGCAATGAACTTGTGGGGGGGGGGGGGAGAGATAGATAAAGGGTACATTTGTCCCGGGCCCCGAGCCTTAAAGAGGCTCCGGTGCCCGGAGGAAATAAAAATGATTTTAACAACATTTTTAACTATCTTCAGACAATTATTGTAACATTGAAAATGTTTGCAAATGTAGCAAGAAAAAATTACAAAATAACTTATTCGTTCAAACATCTAAAACTTGTTTTGTTTCATTGTTTTTTTTCATACGACACAAACTTAAGATACGGTTAGGCGATATGAAAATATTTTCTTTTTCTGATGAAGCGGAAATGTAGAGGCTGTATCTACAGCGATCGCCATGACACACCGTAGCCAACCTTACGCCCACTGTCCTCTAAATAAATAGACTCGTCCAGGGCAGGGAGGGGAGTAGTTTTATCCTCCCTCGTGCGCTGTCTTTAGTAAACATAATATTTATCAACCAAGATGGTACTTGCAAAAAATAGTTTATGCCTTCGTGTTGTGCTATGTACACGCGTTCGGTTACTGTGTCGAGCAAATCTCTTGTGTAATGCGTAGATAACCGAAAAATTCGTGAGCTCAATGACCTACAGGCTAGTCTCTACAGTCTTGTGCACAAATATGTCCATATCAACTACGCATTGGATGTCTGCTCTCATAGTGGAAGGCGACGATTTGGTCAGCATTCTCCAGGTCAAACACCGTGTGGACCAATGACTAAAGTTATACAAACACACATGTTTTGAATTCTAGTTTGTCCCAAAATGTACCCGGAATTCTTCAGGTCTCTAGCAATGTGTACTTTTGCTATTTAGGTTAATCATATAAGTGTTAATGTTATTTGTTAGGCCGATCACGAGCGGCTAGGCAAGTATTCATTGCGATGCTAGTTTACTAAAGAGTTCATTTCTACTTGAGAATGATTAAAGTCATATAAATGTTGTGAAACTCTATGCTTCATTGGTTTTTTTTTTTATCGAAACACGGCAGTAATAAAACTACTGCTTTTTTTTATGAAGATTTAAATGTATTAAAGCATATGAAAAGTGTATCAATTTTCGATGATTCCAATTAGGTGAAGATTTGTTGTCAGATATGAAGCCTTACGCTATAACTCACATCTAAAAATAGTCTGGTCTAATAAAAAATATAATTAGACGGTTCCGCAGGGCGACGCGAACGCTAATGTCTATTAAACTATTAAAGAAAACGGACAACGTAAAAGAAATAAGACATGTTTTAGCAATGTTAGACATGAAACAACTGTTTACTGTATATATATATATATATATATATATATATATATATATATATATATATATATATACATACATACACACACACATTTACAGATTTCTTGGTTTTGTGATTGGGATTCGTGAATGGGCTCGAACATACTTCATCCAGGGATCCTGGATAACTGTACAAGTTTGATAAAGTTTTATTTCATAAAATGTATTGCACTTTATTATCAAACACCAAGTCTTGAGGCGCTTCTGAGCTGTTAGGGGCACTTTTAGGTTTGGTCTTGAAAATTAGCAAGTTAGGATTCGAACATATGGGACAATGAGGAGCTAAAACCCTTCAAAACCTTTAACGAGCCACTTTCAACGGTCTAAATGCTCAAAATACCTATAGTAAAATGTCTCAAAACGAATACACAAATTAAATAAAATCATAAACATTCACAATAAGAGACCAAATAATAAGAATATAATTATTTATAAGGAAAATAAATGTAAAAATGGAAACTAGCTATTCTCATATATTAAACATAATAAGATTGCCACCGTGCAGCTAAATTAAAATATCCTACATGTGAAATAAATAAATAAAAATATTTAAAATAAATTAAATGAAAACAAACATTAAATTACGTAAGTGACATATGGGAGAAGATATTTACATAAAGAATATACATAAAATATTTCATGAACGTTACAAGTATGAAAATAAATACATGGTAATTATATGCGTCAACGACGTTCATTTTAAGGGTACACAAGTGTCTGTTTGAGTAGATATAAGTGACCAGTTCTTTCTATTTTTATTTACTAAACACAGAGAATAATCAATGAGGAGGATTTGAGAACTCTTGCACTCGAGCCAAGTAACATTCATACAATCTCAGCCATTTATTTAATATGATAAATGTTCGCAGATAAGGTGTAGTTGGAACATAGGTAGCTATCTCAACATATTTATTCACGTAAACACTGACCTTACATTATTTTTTAAGTATATATCCTTTTAATCTCTCTGACATGTTGCAAAAACACTTCCGACTAGTGGTTTCTTCATAAATGTTGCCTCTTGTATAGTATCAAATGTATGTTATTTTGTATTATCTTTTACTGGTCGTCCTTTCTACCAAACCTGGGCGCTCCGTAAAACCTAGCCACTAAGGTCCCGCGTACTGCTCAAGTTATGTTAGGGAAACAACCAGCAATTTTAATGGTCCTTTCCCTCTTCCTTGTAGACTCTAACCTTTTCCAGCGAGGACGTTCCAGAGGCTACACTGCCATTGCAGAGTACTTTACTCTTCCGAACCTATTGGCTGCATGTTGCTCGGGAAGCTCGTGGTATCAAACCTTTCAAAAACATCCCATGTATAACGTGTTTGGTTGTTTAATTAATGAGCCGGAGCCCATTTAAGCCTACACAGTATTTTACTTTGAGCACTGAACAGCATCCCAGCATCCCAAGGGGGGGGGGGGGGCAGAGCCGTTTTTTACCTGCACAGAAATTACATTTCGGTACTAAAGGGCATCCCTGTCAAATTTCGTACAGATCCGCCGAACGCTGCAGAGTTCTACGGAGAACATGAATGAGTCAGCGAAGGGATCTGGGCGGGTCTTAGCATCGGGTTCTTCAGAGCCGACGATGGTGAAGCGATGCGAGTGCGGAGCGGGGCCCGGAATGAGGGTGCGTGGGGGAAGCGGGAGATCCCCGAGGAAACCCGCCAACCAGTGGCATCGTCCAGCATGAGTCCCACACACGAAAATGCGGGCGTGACCCCGCTGGGAATCGAGCCCGGTTGGCCTGGGTGGGAGACGAGTAGTCTGTCCACCACACCACCGCGGCCCCACGTAAACATAAACACTTTGACTTTTATATATGAATGTAATAAGCTTTATATATATATATATATATATATATATATATATATATATATATATATATATTCTGACTCTCAAGCACACTGAATGTCCTTCACCAGGGATGGTGACTGTACACGCGCAGAAAAAAAAAAAGAAAGAGAGAGAGAGAGAGAGAGAGTCAGAGGATCCAGTATGTTCGTTTCGGAACGCTGTCGCTGACATCGTATGCGATACAGGCTTGTTTTATTTTCTCTCTTCACCGCGTCGCCGGCAAGTGGAGATTGACAGGCGAGACATGGAACGCCGTACCAAGTAATACATCTCCCGTAATTTACCTGTCATTTTCCATTCGCCGGAATTGGGTCTGTTTTTTTTTATTTATTATTTTTTTATTCCTCCTCTCTTTTGCGGGGAAATAAACGGCAGGAATGTGTGACGTTTTTATAATCTCCCGTGTTTTTTAATGGACTAGGAACGGAATGGCATTTGGCAGGTAATTATTCCCCGAATCCACCGGAAAATTCCGTTTATCAATAACCATCACTTAGACGATAAATACTTAATACCACAAATGTGCTTTCTCAAATCAAATATAGCGTTCACATTTAAAAGATCATTTTCCTTTGACATACATTTTATGGACAGCAAAAGTACAAACAGATGTTACTTCGTAGATGTAGACCTATTGCTGCACATTAATCCACGATTTAACAATAGTTTGTGGACTCAGTTTAAGGGCGTCTATAGGCTGTTCACGGTAAAATGAATCAAACCTTTGAAAAATCTCCCCATGTATGACGTGTTTATTTGAATATAAACAGGGAGAAAATAGGTATTTTGGTAATGCCTGGTAAGAAATAGTGCTTATTAAAAATACTGTTACACTTAGATGCACGAATTCGGTGCGTTGTCCAGACTTGTTAAGGCTTAGTTTGTACGAGGCGGAGGAATGCCCTGAAAGTAGAAGGGCTTAGAGAAGAGGCTGAAGTAACCGTGAGCAGATTATATATATATATATATGCAAGGATGGCCCAATGCACCTAAACGGTACATTCTCTGGTATTGTATCTGTACTTCAATTATGGTACTTATATTTTGTAATATGTTCTCAAATATTATGATAATATATGTAAGATTAAATATTTTTTGAATGTTATACGACAATTTATTTACATAAAAAATTGGATTGGAAAATGACTGTTCCCAGTACAAGTACAGGACCAGTAAAGGTGTAAGACATATGCATTCCGTAACGAAGTTTCTCAGGACACGAGCATTTCGGACTCGCTAACTCACTCAATAATAATAATTAAAAGTGTTAGTTTTACTTATTTCACTACCCAGGTATTGATATGATTTTATTCGGGCTCGCGTCCATGCGACTGCTCTATAACATAGATACGAGTGAAATTATTACATTGTCATCGAAACTGCGTTTGTGTGCAAAGTTTCAAGTCGATTGGATATGGAGAAGTAGGTCAACTGTAGCTTACAAAAACTTCTCCCTGCCAAGTGGAGGTAAATAAAAGTTTGTATATGCTGTTCACGGTAAAATAAGCACTTTTGAACGCCCTGCTTGCGATATACTTGTGTGGACGTTGTATATTCTTCCGCCTTATCTAAAATTAACATTGCCATTGGCCTCATCACTTTATTCGTACGCCAGTAAAGTAAAACTGTGAAAAAGTCAATATTTCACAAATCTGCTAACTTTTACACTTCGATGAATTAAAAAAAAAAAAGACAGCAAAAGAAATCATTTAAGTTGCCACAAATGGTTACCTAAAACTTTTTATCAGACATTAAGATATGGATCTATTTTCCTTCTATCGTTACCAACTTTAGTGGGCGAATGTCACCTAGTGCAGACACGGGTAGTGAATTATTTTAAAGGTTCATTTCAAAAGTGCTCACTTTATCGTGAACATCCTTTTTAGAAATACACGAGCATGTGTTAGCGTGACCTGACGATTGTGTTTTTCGCTTGATGAAAAAAAAAAAAGCGGGTGCATGCGGAGGGAATTGAATTGTATAGGTGATATACACTGGCGAGCTTACAATGCTTCCGACAGATTTCCCCAGCAGGCAACTCAATTTGTTCGTCGCTGACCCAGTTAATCCTCCAGCGGACAGAAACACAGGAAGTGAAAGTAAAGTACGTGTATCGGGCGCCACGTGGAAAATACCCATAAAGGACTGGTAGAAGAGCACTTAGCAGATAAGCCACTTCAGTACCTCTTTTCAGTACAACAGTTATAGCCTTCAGGCAAATAACGCAACTCTACTACAAGATAAAACAGAGTGCACAAGTAGATGTGTCAACTACTACTCAAACAACAACGAGAACATCGATCAAAATGATGACATCAAACATGTAAGAACTCATAGTATGGCATGGTACTGACGAAAAAAATATTCTAAAAGAAGTAAATGCATTATATCTGTTTTAACTAGGCGACTAATTAACAGACTGCTCTAACATACAGTTCAATTTTTATGGTGATGCTACGATTACATTACAGATAAGCCAAGGAAATGTTACAGGTGCATATAATTTAACCATGGAATCAGATACGGACCGGCCAGAGGTGAGGAAGCCCAACTATGGCCAACTTTACTGGATGGAGGTGGTTTACCCTCTCGTGCGCCGTAAACCACGACAAGACATTTTCAAGACATACGTACAGTATCTCGGTCATTGTACTTCTATATTTTGTCGCAGCTCTCTCTGCCGTTAGGCGATTCCGCGCTTCGGCCTCCCAACATGCGGAGAAGAGGAATCACGTCCTCTCACCGCAAGGAGACCAGGATTAATGCGACCGGTGGCCAGACCCAACGCCCAAACCTGGCACGTCCGCACATCCTCGCTCCCTCTACCACAGAGGTTCTGAGATCCTCGCACTCAGAAGCCAACAATTTCAAGACAATAATTAACTATCACAGAACAAAGACCTTGACGGTGTGGAAAGCTCGGGTTCGGAAAGATGTCTGCGTGGAGACATGAGAGGCGCCGTCGATGAGAGTCGGTTAGAGGCAGGTGCTCTCCTCATGAAGCTTCTAGATTATTGTACGTGGACAAGAAAAAGGTCAATGCTAAATAACTACATTCCTCAGGAGTAACTGGATATGATTTTAAAAGAAAACCTTCAACTGAAACGGTATGATAAAGGGTGGAAATTTTGTCTCACGGGTAGAGCAAATACAAGTAAAATATGAGAAATCAAAACCGACCTTTGCCCAAGTGACAAAGGCGTTACGTAAAATGTCTCAAGAGGCAAAACCTTCAAAATACCCAGACAAAGGACAACAGACCAGCGAAAAAATTAAGAAAATTACATATGAAAGTGTGAATCCTGCCGAAGAAAGTTGGAAGGTAAAAAATTTCCACAGGGTTAAAAGAGATGGATTCTAGGAGGTAACAGTAGGATAAGGACATAAGCAATATGGATTGAGAAATGGTAGCGGAACGAAATTAGTTGTTCTTAACGTCGTAAGGAAAATCAAGGCCAACAAGAGAATATTGTGATACAGGGATATTCCTAGACATCAGCGGAGAGTTTGAAAATGTGTGGTAGCCTAAGGTGCTCTGGCAGCTCAAATAAAAGGATTTTCCAAGTACTCCGTGTGGGATGATAAAATCATCCTTCGAAAATAAAGGAAGGAGCCATAGTGGTGTAGTGGACAGACTACTCACCACCCACTTGAGATGAACAAGTTTCGATTTCCGGCGGGGTCGCTCCCGGATTTTCGTCTGTGGGAATCGTGACAGAAGATACCGCTGACCAGCAGGATTTCTCGGGGATGTACCGTTTCTCGCGCCCCAGCATTCGGTCACTGCTCGAAACTCACCTAGCTTCACCCTCATCGGCTCTCAAGACCTCGATGTAGAGAGCCGCCCAAATCTCTCCACTCCACGTTGAAAACAGAAGAAGTGTTTACGAAATAAACGATGTCAGCGTGAATTCAATATGACGAAAGCGTATCCACAAGTGTCCGTAGTAAGACCTGTCCTGCTGAACACCCAATTCGACAAATTATAGACAATAAATTTAAATCTTCACATATACAGATGATTCACTGATGGTGACACCAGCATGGAACATAACGAAATTCAAACTGAAAGATAGTAGAGACCCTGAAGAAAGTTGAAGAGTGGAGAAAACAAGTGAAGCTGAATTTCTTAGTGGAGGAAACAGCCACAAAGGGACTTAGCAGACGTCCCCGGTAATAAGTTTCATAGGAAGGTCTGTCAAAATAAGAAAGAAGGACGGGATGATACTAGGCTGTGCTTCCAAAAACATAAAATATCTTACAGAGAAAGTAGTGAGACATTTCACCAAGATGAGAACAATATCATCAGTATAATGGAGCCTTGGATAGAACAGCGTTCAGGTACCCCAGTGCTACACTAGTAATACCACGAAGATCATTATTACTCAGAGGACAGCATTACTGCCGATCACTAAGGCATACCGATCACTTCTACTGAAGCATTACAAGTAATGGCGGGAGCAATCACCTTGGACATTTTAACATAAGGGAGAGGTTCCCTACTAGAAGACACAGATGGAATAACAGCGCCAATATTAAGGAAGAGAGAGAAGGGAGAAGAAATAAGAGACCTTTCGAATCTGTCAGGAGAGATGAGGCACGTTGGAGAATAGGAGGGTTACCTATCACGCATTTCTAGATATTAAGGAACCAATGAGCCATCTCTGAACAATGATATATTATTAACTAAGTCAGATAATATGTGGACATGGTGATTCAAAGTAAATTAATAATATAAAGATTGTAATATGGTAAACAATACCCTTTGTTCGATCTGTTTAATGAATGAACCTGTCCAGTATGTGTCTTTTGAGTGTCCAAGAATTTAGTAAATCAGAATTGAACTATAGAGGAATCTACAGTTAGAAGTATAAGATTTGTGATATAGTATAATAATGTATCAAACGGAATCTGCAAAGATTTTAGGAGAATTTGCAAAGAAAGTGATTACCAGCTTAATTGGAACTTGATATAGGCTGTTCATGGTAAAATGAGCCCTTTTTAAAGTCCTGCTTAATATCTAATTGTATACGCGTTGTGTATTCCTCCGCATTATGTAAAATTAACATTGCCATGAGCCTCGACACTTTATTCATCCATTGTTCAAGTGAAACTGTGAAATTATTAAGAAAGTAAATACTTTACAAATCTGCTCATTTTTACACTTCTATGCATTAAAAAAAAAAACAGAAAGCGAAAGAAAAAATTGTAAGTTACCACAACAAAAGGTTACCTAACACTTTTTATTTGATGTTAAGATATGGAATCACTTCCCATCCTTCGTTACCAACTTAACTGGGCGAATTTCACTGAGTGCGCCCATTACTATCTATGCATGTCGGGGCAGCGACTTTTTTTCTAAGGTTAATTTCTAAAGTGCTCACTTTACCGTGAACAGCATTTACCTGGACAGAGATGAATCGTCCCGAAAATGAGCATCCTCCGTAAATACTACTTACTCCTAACGTGACTATAAACCAACTACAAGAAGGAGTGCAATAAATCTTTGCAGTGGGGATGGATCCACTACACAGGTTAGAGGTTACTCAGTAGAAAGAGAGAAAATTTGAAAGACAATATAAATAGGCAAGTGATCAGCTGAAGGGCATTGTCCCCCAGTCTGAAGCTAAGGAAATAAATATTATTAAGAGCCGAAAATGAACGTGGCGAACGAGAAATAGGAATAGCAGAGACCGAGGCGAGTAATAAAAGGAAGTGAGCCATGAATTTAAGCGAAATATTGTAAAGGACGCGGTTTGATGGTTTATCGTCTCCACTTCCTCGCTGGTTTGTTCTTTCCCAACAAAATACAGATCCAAAACGCCCCCCCCCCCCCTTAACACCACCCCTGGGTGGCTCAGAAAAGGTATTTCGATTTCTTTACACATTTGCAAAGAAACAAAAGTGAGGGATTCTATGTTACGAAACATATTTTGTTGAAAATGATTTCCTATAACGGGTACACATGATCGTAAGAAAAATACGAAGTATAGGTATATTATTAAAACCCCAGAAATAATTCCGAAATTGTACCTCTCTTCACCATGCCTTTACTGACAGCTGATTGCACTGGCCATGTTAGATTATAAATGTATCCGGGCTAAAATACGAGCCTTTGACTGAAATGATTAACATGGCAATGTGATATGAAATATTTTGTGCAATATCTGTCATTTCTTGAAAAACATAAGTGACTGTATTTTTTATTACTTACTTTGCTGTAGTCATCTGTGCACAGTTTTATTCGCTATGTTAAGTACTGCGTTACATTTTGCTCATTCGGTTTATTAATGCCAGTTATATTTAGTAATGTTAAGAATATTATCGGGAACTAAACTGCAGTACTACTTGACATTCGAATTAATAATCGCATACATGAATGAACTTGTTTACAATGCAAAAGAACATTAACTTTAAGTGGAAGAGGGCACAAAAATATTGATGGGGAAAGGGGTTCGTAAAGAAGCTTCGTCGACGCCTGAGAGACTATCTCCACAGATGCGACTCTTTCTTCAACGGGTCATTTTTAAAAGACAGAGGGAAGTGTAATACTTTTATGCGTAGTTCCGTCCACTGGTCTGTGGCTGGTTCACGTATTAGTTTCGAGCCTTACATACTCGAATTATATCCCAGGACTAGAAAATTAGAAAAAAATTCATGAAGAAATTCTCATGTGAGTAGAACACGCGGGGGCGTTCTGGATTAAATTGGGACCCTGCCGCGAGGCTACAGGCCCTCTGAAATTGTATAGGGAAGGGTGGAGTTTCGTAGAGTGCGAGAGTGGGTCGGGAACTGCGGCGGCAGGGTACCAAATTAATCCAGAACGACCCACGTGTTCTGAACACATGTGCAACGCGATTGCAGTTTCCGTAGGACATATTTGAGATATTTCCACTTTCTTTAAACGCAGCCGTATCGCTGGTTGTGTAATATGCGCTTGAGATCCCCAGAAACGTGTGTTAGTTGGGGATGACCTACCTGCGTGCATCGAATGTCCGGATGACTTTGTGTGCAAGGGTGAGGCCGCGGAGATGCAGCGATCAAACTACTCTTCTATTACCCAGGGGAACCGGGTTCGTTACCCTGCGAGGCCACCCCCGGAATTTTCGCACGTGGGAATCGCGCAGGGCGATGCCGCTGGTCGTCGGGTTTTCTCAGAGATCTCCCGTTGTCTCCGCCCTCCTATCCTGGCGTTGGTCCATACTCAACTCACTTCACCCGCTTCGGATCCCGAGACACCTCGATGTTAAGGGCCACCCAAATCTCTTCGCTCCAATCTCCATTTTCCATGCAAGGCACTAAATTGGCTTTAAGACTTTCGTCGAATCTCCTCATAGGAGTTGCAATGGTTACGTTATAACTTTATGGTAAAATAATGAACACACAAATTCTGCTTTTCCCTATGATATATGTAGCCTATACCGAAAATTCCATACCAAATAAAGGATACAAAACACTCACATTAGCTCCTTTTCCAATAAAAAAAAAAAACGCATTTGAGACGGTCATCGAAAACTAAATACTCGTATTCCGATATTTAGAAAAAATATTTAATAATTTTGTTAAGGAGAAATTGCTTAAAAATATTGAATGATTTTATTAAATTAACAACTAGGCCACTGAAACTATGCGTCGGGTTTGGTAGCCTGGGCAGATTTCACCCTTAATGTCTTTATTTTGCCAGTCTTCCGCACTCACACCTCATTACTCTGCGTTTCTTGAGAGTGGAAAAGAAGACTAAATCTTTCTGTACAGCGTACCCGGCTTAACTTGGCCTCAAATTCCTCTCAAATCATACTCTTCGAACCTGCTTCAATTTCGCGGGAACCAAAAAACATTCCGAAATTATCATTTAACCACAGAGTACTTTAGTACAGGTGAGTTGTAGGTACAGCGAGCTTCAAGCGCACACGCCAGCAAAATGGCGTCACAGGTCACAACGCCGTTCGCCGATCAGCGCCTGGTATTCTAGCCAATGGGGGATCATCCGCAGTACGCAGTAGCCAATCAGACACAGTTCCCAGAGCCTCGTGCGACCATAAAAGAACTAGGGATGTTGATACTAGGAGAAAAAATATCGATATTATTTATGTTGGTTATTTATAGAAATATCGTTTTGCAAAATAATATATCGAAAGAAAAATATCGCTTTCCGGTGTATGTATTAAAGGATTTGTAAAATGTAAAGTTACTTGTAATATTAACACGAGGTAATGCAGAAAGTTGTATTGCCTGTTTTTGGTGTAGATTTCCAAATTTAACACAGTAATATTTTAATTAAGTTTTTGTATTCAAAACAGTGCTTACTAAAACAGCAATTTTAAAATATATTCTCCCGATACCTGGAAAGAGATGTTGATTTCGGCAAAATATCGTCGAACCACAGCGACGATTTATATCGATATATCGTTGAAATAATATAGTCATTTCGATATATCGATTTTTCTACAGCATCTCTACAATGAATGGGCTCAACAACATCAAAGAAGCCACCACGCAATTTCGCAGGTGTGTATCTATCCATTCTGTGACTTTATTATTCCTATTCGACCTCCAGTGCCGGAAGGAATCGTATTGGCGCAGCTGCGCAGCCGGATACGCGGCGTGTTGCTGACTTCCAGCATGCAATAGGCTCAGCGGAGACAGGGTTGAGACTTCTTGAGCGTCAGCTGCCACCGGAACGGGCCAATACCGCTGACGCGGATGGCTTCCGAAAGACCAGCAGCTACTCCCTCGGGGCGCGTTCCCAACTACGCCTTATCCCTTCATCCCGCCAACACTCTCCCTCTTCTCTTCGATCCGAGATATGTGCTCTCTTCGCCACTTCACCCTTCACTCCTCAAGCATCCGAGACGTCGCGAACATTGCTACAGTCCATTCGCGGTTACTTCAAACTGTTTTGAAGCCCTGCCAAAGTTCTACTATTCCTCCGCCTCATGCAAACAAAGATCAACAGATCGAGTATAGAAATTTACACCGCTTTCGTGCGTACTCAACCTAATAATAGTTTACATAATAATTAGTTCTTAATCTGCATTACGAACACATCTATTTTCTCTCATGTTTTGTTAATACTTACTAGAAATGAAATATTATTATAACTCACAGCTAAAATACAAGCAAAAGTTCATTTTAACAAAAAACGGGTTACTTTTTTGTTGACATAAGTACAAGACGCTTCTGATACATGGCACATTAAGGAAGCAACCAAACAAGCCATACATGAATTGATTTTTGTACGGTGAAATTAAAAAAAGTTTGAATATACAGCGAATAGATTGGTCTGTAGCTTCAACTACAGCATTCTTCTAAATCGCTAACTAATCCGTTCGGTTTACGTGTCCACAGTCGTTGACATGCTGAGCGTAAGGGATTTCGGTAGGATGCTCTACACGGCAAGAAATTTATGTTATTTCTTTTAACCGCTTAACATGCGTGTTAATTTCCCCCCCCCCCCCCGGCAAGGCGTTGTAAAAGTGGAGAGTTTTTATGTGACAAGTACATACGAATTGCTTATAATGAATTACACGATGGAACCTATGAAAGGAATATATATTGGAATACGGCACTGGCGGTAGTGAACAATAAGATATTGGTGTGCTAGCAGCAGAAAACAGTATTAGCCAAGAAAAAAAACACTGTCTGTATTTATGCTAGATTCTAATTGTGAACGGAACCAGCCCCGATTTCGCCTATTTTGCAACACGTCACGCGAAAACGAGTATACTCAGGTTAAGTGGTGAATTTCTGATTTGATAATTCTTTCTAAATATTCCCTTGTGTTTTAATTTTATTTGTTTCTCAAGATAATAAAACTTTATAATTTGGCATCATCGGAGCGATCGCTGAAACTCTGCAATTAATCTCGCGCAAAGTTAACCCTTACTATTTTGCCCGTGTTTTGCTTCGAAGCGTGTTCCTTGTCTGTTAATCCGATTTGCGAAAATTCTTGCACCTCTCGGTTGCGAATTGTTGTTGCTCACGCAGCACGTTGTTCACTGCAGTCGACACGCTCTGCACCTGGTAGAGTGCAGACCGAAAGATCACATGATTGTGACACCTGAGCCCGCATATTAATGCGTGACCGAACGGGTTTCACGTGGGAAGTGGTGGCGATAAGTTTACGATACGGTAAGGTGCCACGTTCACACATGAATACTTGCAACACCTACTTAACTTTATTATTTGGGTTGAAAATGGTTATGCACTACATACTGTAACTTTTTTTTAAATCCTAATTTTGCTCCTTGGCTGTTACAACGCATGAAAAATGAAAATGAAACCTCTTAGTTAATTCTTTCTGCCAGTTATGTAAAATTACCAAATGTAGAATCAAAGTATTCCTATAGTATGTTGATCGCAAGCCTTGCTTAAAAAAGGCAACATTACAAAACTCTCTGAAATATAAATACTTTAGGCACAGTTATTTCTAGTAATTAATGAGTGTAAAAAAAATGTTCAAATTGTTTCCAGTCATTGCCAAATTAACTGTTACTTTATAATTTCATGTTAGTGCTAAAAATCTAATTTAAATTAATTGCTGCAGATGCCACTGTAAATAATGAAAGTCGACGCTTTCTTTGTAATACATGTGGTAACTGTAAATTTTTCCATGCGTAGCTGAATTCACTCGAGTTTTGCGTCCTTGCTCTTTGCCGAAATATTTTCTTGGAATAAGCAGTTTATTTCTATGTAGTTTGGAAATGAACCAACGTTATGAGAAGAAATGTGACAAGAAACTATTGTCTGGAGTAGCAATGCGGACATAGTATTGGTATATTTTAAGGTACTGGGTGATTTTTAAAATGTTTATTTCGTCCGTGTAGTACTGGATAAGCCTGGATAGGCTAGTTGTTTAACTGTTTTATGCTTAAAATTTATAACACTTATTACGCGCATTTTTCTCACACATGTTCGTTAAATATTAAAATCAATTTACAAGTAATAATAACTGTATTTTTTTTTACAGTTGAACGTACATAATTTTTTTTTATGCTTTTAGAATTTTTTACTAACATTCATAAATTCACGAGTATTATTAAGACTCGCTCTTTTGGAGAGGTAAATAGTTTATTAACGTCCCCAACTGTTTCGTGCTACAATTCAAAGTATAAGCTAACAGAGTATATTGATATTAGATTTCAATTATTTCAAAATGTATTTGAAACTATCATTTAAAAGTTTTGAGAAAAAGAAAATTATTATTAAAGCTCTTTTTAGGGGGAGGGGAAGTTTGGCACGAAATTGCAATTAAACAAGAGACATATTTTTTAGCTAGTACTTATCGTCAAGGATGACGCGATATTACGGTGTAATTTGTGACAAACACCCCCTCCCCCCTTCCTTGATAAACCTCAGTGTATGACGTCACCGAAAGGTGAAAGGTTGAGTCAACATTCAGTACCTCTCTCACCTGCGCCACTTCGCCCTACGGGGTAAACGAAGTTGTCCAGGGGTTGGTGACTCACCCACTTCCATTATCAACTTGCCAGTCGATGAAACGTGCAAGAGGTGCGTCACGAATCTGAAAAAAAAAAAAAAAAAAAAAACAACGTTAGCCGGCTTCGCAGTATTGCAGTGCCTTGACAGACATACTGTATATGGAGCACTTCATCCGACTATATAATGTGAATAACTCATTAAAAAAAGCAGTACAGACACCATAAAAATTATCAGAAAAGAGCGATTTATGCTATATATGAAAGACGAATGTATATATTTCGCAACGTTGTAAAATATTTTACTAAAATATACTTTTTGAATGTAATAAAATAATCTTTTTAAATAGTCTGTATTTTTAACCAAATTTAAGCGTATTTCCATTCTGGATGCTTCCGAAAGCAGAATTCGCGAGAAAATATTCGCCACGGGATATCGTCGTAATATTTACTGTTCTCATGTGTAATAATATCTTGGTAAGGATACATCATATCAATTTTATGGCTAACTTTATTTTCGTGTGATTCAGCCATAAAGGTTTGTGAAAAATGGACGCAAATATAAATAATTATAAAAATAATTTGCTACCGTATTATTACAATTTCCTTACACACAATCATAGTAATTATTATGACGATATTTCATGACGAAGATTTTTTTCAAATTCTGCTTTCGGAAGCATCCAGAATGGAAATGCGCTTTAAATTATGTTAAAAATACAGACTATTTTGACCTATTACTTTTTTACATTAAGAAGTATTTTTTAGTAAAATATTTTATAATGTTGCAAAATATTAACATTCTTCTTTCATATAGAGCATAAATCGCATTTTTCTGTCAATTTTTATGGTGTATATACTACATTTCTATGAGTTCTTCACATTGCATAGTCGGGTGCAGTGCTCCATAGACAATTGCTTGACTTCTACAAAGCGGGTGTGGGACATAAAATAACACGAAATACGTAAATTGATGTTTACTGGCTTTTGAAAGCCAGCATAGAAGAAGTAAAAAATGGCAATCCTTGATAATAGGTTTTGCCAACTTAACGACCAAGTATTTTGCAGTATTACTGTATCAATTTCGCATAGTGTCTTGCTCCCCGAAAACACACGAAAACTGACGGCGTCAGATATATATCGGCAGAATAACGTCACTCAGGTAAAATATTTGCTCTCGTAGTTGGTAAAAGCTATTCTGTATGGTTGCCCTTTCGTAGTTTTCCCTATTGTCTTCCATAAAATTTGTAAAATGCGATAAAACTAAATAGCATTAATTTATGTCCCGTGCCCTCTTAAGGCCTCCGCCTACCTGTCACTTGAACTGTGCTGTAGGTAATTCACGCTTTCCCACGAAACTATTGAACGTGCTTCCAATTTGCTGTTCTACAAATAGAAAGCACTTCAGTCGAAGGCTGTTGAGTGCTTTAAAGACCTCATTCCACATTAAAGAGAAAAAATTTTTTTTTTTTTTATGGCTAGAAACGATTTTTCAGATCACGGTGTATCAAAATATACGCGTCAGATCCACACAAAACTACGCAAGGATCCTGCATTGAACCTCCACACACACGTTTCACCAATCAAATAACAGGGTTAGCAACTCAAAGTTCCATGTGTACACGCAGGGCGACGAGAACACTGCACCATGCGCGTAATGGTGATGTGGCACTTGCAACGCGTGGCAGTATCACCCTTGTCGCTCCTGCGCCTCACGGCCTCAAACGCGGAATAGAAAATCCAGTTGGCAATTCTTTCGACTTTCATTCGGGACTAGGGTTGGATTTCCTGCCCGGTCTTCCTGTTTCCGTTTTCCCAATGGCTTCCAGAAATCTCTCCATGCGGATGCTAGGATGCTCCTTACTACTTTCTCTGTCTCGCAATGGCCTCGTTGTAGACGAGGCGTTCAGCTGCCCACCTATATACCTTAACTTAAGGTGGATCAGTCCCCGCCATCTAGAATTTGCACTTTTTTGTCGCAAGTTCTATTTAAAAACATTTAACAAAAATTTTCAGACGACATGACATAAATAATAGCTCCGTAAGCTTAACAAATATATTACATTTATATATAATTTATCATTTTTTCACTAGTGATTAAAGGCAAGAAATGAATAATTTTATCTTGCTTTCGGTTACTGAAATGGACCTGGCAACAACAGTCTAGCAATACACGTTTTAGAACATGAGCAATGTAATGCCATACGCTTTGTCGAAGCCCAAAATAAAACGCAAAATCTGTGATGTAATTTACGACGAAAATTACAAAAATCCAAGATGGCGGGGACTGATCCACCTTAAGTAATGTCAACGCTTAACTGAGCACACGTTCTTGAATCAGTGACGAAAGTTTTTTACTCAACCTACACTTACAAAATGTCGGAAAAATAGCAACATCTATATGAATACTCAATGCTTTAACGACGTACTGTTAACATACCAATTTTGGTTTAAAACGGTTGAATGATTTCCGAGATATGACATATCACCCTGAATTTAAAAAAAAAATGGCCACAATTTAGGAAGTATGCACCTGGCATGTTAAGCTATAAAGTACGATGTCCTTTCTAAATAATATAATTGTACGGATTTCGCTGACATTTAGTACGGGAGTTCAAAATTCAATCCGTATTGGTCTAACAGTGCAGGAGATATAACCTAGAATACTTGTATGTTCACTATTGTGAATATAAATACCTAATTAATTTAGCTCTCATATGATAACATGACATACCATACCATTACTTAATTTCCAAATTTGGCTAGGATCGATTGAATAGTGCAGCATATACAGCAATATTCGTGAAAGTTTTCATTTATATAACTACACTACATGTACGGAAAAAATTTTTAATATGTTTGTATTTATACTAACCTTTTTAACATACAAGCAGGTAATTATTATTACGATTTTGTTTGCTTTCTGTAGCATACAGAGTTATTATTAATATATTTTTAAAATTTCAAATTAAACAAATTTTGACATGCAAAGTACATTGTCTACCAAAAAGTAATTCGGCACCTATCCACAATGTTTGCTCGGTGGTTGTCACCCAGTTAGAATCTCGTAGGGCCACCTCTTGCGGCTATAACAGCAGCCACCCTGTCTGGCATGCTCTCTACGAGTGTCTGCAGGACATCCACGGGGATTCGTCGCCATTCCTCTTGCAACCATTCCATGAGTTGAGCGATGGATTTTGGCAGCGCCTGACGAGCCCTCACATGGCGATCCAATTCGTCCCAAAGATCTTCTATAGGGTTGAGGTCGGGGCTCTGGGCGGGCCAGTCCAATCGGCGAACATTGTTGTCGGCGTACCACTGCATAGTAGCCCTTGGAACATGGCACCTGGCATTGTCATCCTGGAAGTAACACGGGTCTATTCCGTAAAAACGCCACAATGTTGGGAGCATTTCATTATCCAGAATGTTACAATAGTCCTCTGTGTTCATGCTACCACGGACAAACACCAGCGGTCCTACGCCGAAGGCCGTGAAACACAAGTCAACTGACGTACTGAGTTACCTATCTTCACGGGTGCCCAATTACTTTTTGGTAGATAGTGTATTTGAATCTACAAAATAATATCCATTCTTCTTTAGGCAACATAAATCGTACTTTTATGAGAATTTTGGTAGTGTGTTATACTTTGTAATGAGTTTTATGTTGTACAGTCATATGCAGTGATACAGTGTACGCTTCTCCCGTTTCCGCCACCCCTTCATTCGGGCATGATCACCTCAATAGCCCTTATCGGCTCTCAAGACCTCGCTGTTAAGAGCCGCCCAAATTTCTTCCCTCACTCAAATTACTCGAGCTCATTCTCGGGCGAGAGACAAGCTCATTCATTGATTTACAACCATTCTCCGTTTTCTTGTGGGTTTTATAGTTCTGAACTGAAAAACAAAGTGTTTGTTGAATACAACAAAGTTTGTTTGGCGCAAACAAATACATTTGGTTTAGGAGTAATTAAATATGTTGTTGTTGAAAACAAGTTATTTTGTTGTTCTTACTTGGTTGCTCCAAACAAAGATTTGGTTGGTGCAAATAAACATTTGTTTGGCTCTGCGTACATTACACGATTTGGTTTATTGTAGAAAAAAAAAGTAGTACCACAGAGTTTCGAACTGGGACCATTAGACCCGAACGCTACGCGCTAAAAACATCGATTAAAGTAACTCCAGGCTAAATACCAATGTTTTTAAGTATATGTATATCAGTTAAAGGTCAACGTAATTAAATAAATATTTAAAGTGTTACAGCTTTACTTTTTAGTCTCCCGTTAAATATTTTTTTTGTAACTATGGACTTACAAACACCGTTGCTATCCGAACTGCCACAGAAATTCAAATGAATTTTCTAACCGTATTTTCGAACGAAGGCAACCAAATGGGTGGCCAAGAAATTGTATACTTTACAGCGTATGTTTGTATGATACACGGCACCTCACGCCATGTCACTACACCTAGAACAATAGGAACGGCACAGGAAGTTACACATGTGTGACAGCTTATCGTCGGCACTACAGGAAATGTTCAAAATGTCCTCCATCAGCACGTACTGTACACATGCTTCAACTCGCCGTCGCATGGACACCCGGACGCGTTGATGCATCTCTTGGTGTATTCCTGATAGTTTCGCAGCCCGCAACAATGGGGTAATGAAGGCTGTCCACATGATCGACTCGGGTTGCACACACAAGAGCCTTTAAATGTCCCCACAAATAAAAGGCTAGTGGATTTAAACCATTGTTCCTCGGTGGCTGGAATGGGGCTGCCAATCACAGCTGCGATGGCATTCCACAGTAACATGATCCAGCCCTCGGGCCGCACACTGTACGTTATGTATTATGGGCCGTAATACAGAAACGAAGAGTTTGCGGACCGTTGTTCATGTAATATTTTTTCATCCTCAAGATATGAAGAATGTTCCCCTGAATTATTGACTTCCAATATTGCTAAAACCCTGCATATATACAAAACGCTGGAAAACTCCAAGAGAGAACAGAGTCAAAAACCAGAAAGGCAATATATATATATATATATATATATATATATATATATATATATATATATATATATATATATATATATATATATATATATATAAAATTTATGACATTGAGAAACAGGAACGGAAGATCCTTAGGAAAATCCATGGCGCGGTTCTCCGAGACGGAACTTGGGTCAGACGAACTACAAAAGAATTATACGAAAACCCAGGTACACCATCACAGACAAGTTTAGGAAAAGACGCCTGCAGTTCTACGGACAACTTATGCAGGATGGGTGAAGATAGTCACACGAAGGAAATTTTCAATATTGTTATTGCAACTAAATTAAAGACCAGTTGGATGAAAGAAACACAAGAAGACCTGGAACGACTGAAAATCTCAGAAGAAGAAACTAACGACAGGAAAAAATTCAGAAATATAATTAGAAACAAGAAAATTGAACACGAAACTAAAAAAGAAATGATAGGGAGAAGATGGACACAGGAAAGGGAGATGAAACATAGTGAATTAATAAATAGATGAGTGAAAAGGGACGTTCGCACGCTCCCCTAAAGGGGAATAATCGGGAATAATAATAATATATAACATATCGGAAACCACACCGTCTAGACATCTGATTGAAAAGATTAGGACAACACTGAAAATATAAGTAGGAACAAAATTGCTCAAAACGGGGTTTTCAAATATCTGTATCTCAAAATATACGCGTCAGATACATTCGAAACTACTGAGTGGTATGTGCTTAAATTATCTACAGACTTTCCACCAATAAAATAATCCGGTCACCGCTGAAAGTTCCAATAGGTATACACTGAGCACGACGAGAACACGGCCCGCCGTTTCAGAGCCGTGCGCTTAGCGGCGAGTGCGCACTTAGTGTACGTGGCAGTGTCGGCCTTATTGCTCCCACGCTTCTCGGCCTCGAAAGTGGAAGATAGCTCCAGGTAGACGGGCGCCTTAACAGTTAGTTGGAGTTGCGCGTCCAAGGTCAAGAAGCGAGGGAACAAGAAGCGAGGGAAGTATGCAAGTATACAAGTAACCGAAGTTGTGTACTTCTCGCATACTTGAGAAGCAATTTGTAGGTTACAATTGATTTCCGACATAATTATTTTATTTAAAGTTTAATAGGGCAACATTACTATTTCGTAGACATAGAATTCAAAACTGAATAAATAATTATCGCAAGTCTCACGTTAAAAAAAAAAGTCTAACCAATAAATTCGTATTAGGCCTATGTTTCTAAACTACAGAGATAAGATAAAAAAAAGCAATCCAAACTGCACTTACATACAATAATGCAAGGCAATAAATATTAATGTAAATCAAATTTCAATATTATTTAATACTTCATTTAACCCCCAAAACCTTCCGCAATATAAAATTCTTAGTCGGAATACATTAACATTTAAAGTGGTTAGCTGGCTAATAACTGGCACCGAAGCCTACAAGACTACCTGTCCGAAGTTTGGTGCCAAGGGTAAGTGAAGTATGCAAGGATATAAGTACACAAGTATATACCTGAGTTCGGACATGGCCTAACACGCCTAGTGTCTCATCGCTCCTACGCTCAAGGCGTGCAGTGTTTCAGACGTGACGCTGTGCTAACATTGGGGTTTTATTATACGCGATGAAAGCACACAGATTAGACCACGTCCGTATCTTTGTACTTTTCTCTTGTCGTTTAAGGAAACTGCACATGCAAGGTTTAAAAATGCGATATTTGAATATTTCACGACTTTTTTTTCTCCAATAATATACTAAATATGACAAAAGTAAAATAATACGGACATAGATAATTGTTTTTTAAATCCTTTCTGACAAAAAGTCGTATTTGCAGAACATTTGTTTACCGAGATACGCGTGTTCGCGCAAACAACTATTTCACAAAATACCTGCAGGTCCATATAACTCTCAAGGGCCGACCAAACATTCCCGCTATCCGTGTGAGCTCGGCCTTTGCACTTGATGTCTCTTCCTGCGACATAACAAAATAAAACCGCAAGGAAGGCTGACGCAGAACTGGCCATTCAGATCGTGAGTGGGCGGGGCTTGGCGGAGGAAGATTGGGACTTTCCCTTGGGAGCTGTCAAACAGACCTTACAAAGCTGTTGCGATATCAGCTGGCGGGGTCTTAAGCCGCCGCCTGGTCATTTCAAGTCTCGCCCTACCCCTACTGCTCTCAAGGGACAGCTTCTCCTGCCATCTGGTCCATCAAACGACGTAAATAGACGGATGAGGAGGGGAGCAAGAAGGTAGAAACGATCGCCGAGAACGAGTTCAACACCGCCCGTTACCGGCTATTCTAATGTCGGAACCGCGAGCGAGGTGGCGCAGTGGTAACTCACTGGACTCGCATTCGTGGAGTACACGGGTTCGATTCCCGGTCCGGCCATCCTGATTTTGGTTTCCCGAAATCACTCCAGGCGAATGCTGGGGTGGCTCCCTTACAAAGACCATGGCCGATTCCTTCCCATTCCTTCCCCAATCTCTCTTCCCTGTGCAGCTTTCACCGTCTCTAATGACCTTGCTGTCGACCAGACGTTAAACCCAAATACCTACCTAATGTCGGAGGACGTGGCGCTTTAGACGAACGCACTGTTGCCAGAAGCCCGCTTTGACAACAAAATACCGGCTCGTATATGGCCCAAACATATGTTTAGTAACCCCAATAAAATATTTTGTTGAGTTAACGAAACTTGAAAACCAATAAAATCCATTGTGTTCATACAACCAAATAAACACTTAAACTATGGGGCCACGGTGGTGTGGTAGTTAGAATACTCGCCTCCCCGTAGGCGAGCTGGGTTCGTTTTCCGGCGAGGTCCCACCCGGATTTTTCGCACGTGGGAATCGTGCCGGACCATGTCACTGGTCGGCGGTTTTCTCGGGGATCTCCCTTTTCCCTCGCCGTTTCATTCCGGGGTTGCTCCATACTCGCCTCACTTCGCCTCATCGGCTCTCAAAAGCCCGATGTTAAGAGCCACCCACATCTCTTCACTCACTCACTCACTCACTTGAATAAACAAAACCTCTGCATTGGGCTATAAAGAAATAGACCGTCGACAAAATATTTCGTTGACTCAACTCTCTACACAGTGTTTCAGAACAAATGGTACAAACATCGTAAGGTCATTCCTTATGTGAAATGGAACAAAAAAAAAAATGGCTTGTGACGGGCGTCCCGTGATCGACCGTCCGAGAATATTTTCAACTTGAAAAACACTCTTAATATTAGATGGTTGTGACAGTGTAGCACAAAAAGTACTTACAGTGTCTGCCTGGTAATCTGTTGAATGGTGCAGTGTACGACCCGTCACGGACGAACTTTCACACACATTGTTTCAAGGTTTAAAACTTTCCGGTGTGGTTTAAAACCCTAATAAAATAGAACTGTGATTTTTCCTACCAGCTCTACGTCACTGCACAATACTTCTAGAATATCTGAGGTACTCGGAATAATAACTGTATCCCCGTGCCAAGTTTCCATGCGCAGCGACACCAAGGCCTGGCGAGAAGTGTGCAGCGGACTGATGAGTTGGTGATTCGTCGTGGGAGCGCAGCACAGTCGACGACCAGCTTGGAAACCAGCTTGGAAAGGTGCGCAAGCCGACGGAAACCGTTACGTTTTGTTACGTTACTTCCGTCATCTTGGTCAAGAGGATGGAAGTGGAGGGTGTATTTGTATTCTGATTGGATGTTTTGAATTTCATTGTGTTATACCCCCTAAGGGAAATTGGTGTCTGCTGCGTCGGTCACCATATATGGTAATGTATTCAGCCATTGGCCGTGAATAGCTTGAACCCTCCCAGGATAATTGGAAAACCCGACGATTTCTTAGATAAACGGCTTTTGAGGGGAACAATTAAATTGACCTGTAGCGCAATCAGGCGGAGCGGGGTATTAAATGCCGGCACGCGCTGCTCTCGGGGTCTGTTCAGCGACCTCGAGAGGGCAAGCTTCTACCATGAGATATGAGATAAGTAGTACTTTATTTGAATCACCAATGTAGGATCCTAAAACAAACAGATCACTTACCTCACTTTGACGTTAGGCAGGGGCCATTATGGCAGTAAAATGATTCAAAGTTCTTTGAATTTTGCGAAAAGTTGGCCTTTTAGCCAAAAACCCAATACTGATACTTTTATAACCAAGTTTTAGTGGTTATGTCGACACCAAGATGTAAAGTGGTGGTAACCACTAGAAACCACGGGTAAACTTTTGCGACCACTTGCAAACGTTTGTAAACTTCGTAAACATTTTGTAACTTTTTGTGAACACTTGCCAATAATCGTTCATTATGGTCTCAGCTTCTGGAATTAAGTGGGAGCTATGCGAATGTCCTTGTTTAAGGATTATTTTTAAGAGGAACTTTACGAAGTTTAGGACTTGTTCAAAAATCCATTTACTGGCTGGAGTTAAGTCTGGCATTGCTTAGCAGTTGGTCTTATCCACTTGGGATTGCGAGTAAATTAAATATAATAATTGTTTTATGACCAGTAATGTGTTACCAAAATGAGGGTTTTCCTAGTATAGGAATTGAACATGATGTGATAGTACATCTAGATCCGACAGAAATATAGTAGCCATTGTAACTAGGGTAAATTTGGGTCACCTGCTCAATATATTTTGTGATAGCCTTTTGCAGTTTGTATTTACCTATTGACATGGCCAGTACGGAGCATAAATATATTCTTTATAAGTATTAGCTGAATATTAGCGAAAGTATTGGTACCTGAGTTGGGTTGCATTTTATTCTATAATTTTTGGCAACCCGGGTTTTATGTAAAATTTTTAAGTATCAAATTGTCATATATGGGAAAGGAAATAACAATGTTACCCTTCTAGATGACATGCCAGAAAGCTAACCAAAGAAGTATTCAATGTGTGTAATTTGTGAAAGAAATGTGAAAGAAAAGAAAAATTTGAAAAAGGTACTCAAAATAAAAAAACATGACCACACGTCTTTGTTTCTATTAAAAATCGTTTCAAACATTTAATTACCCTTACTTTGTACAGAACAATGGTTTATGCATTGCTTTTGCCATTATTAGTATTCTGATTGGTTTTGCTAAGTTTTTATGCAAATACTGCCTTGCCACGCCCTTTGTTTAGGACGCAGCAAGGTCAGAGGCTTATATCCGAAAGTAAATGCTGAAGGAGGTATGCACCCTTAATGTAACTGGGTTGGGGATTCTTTTATAAACATAACAAGAAATAAGAAGCTTGGTGATATCAGAAAACAAATCCTTCTGTAGCGTTTATGTGAACTAACATGTTATAAGCATGCACTTTTCTTTTGGTAATTCTTATGGTCCCTTTAACGTTAGTAACGTTGGGAGTGAAACATTGTAATTTTCTAAAAGTGTACCCTTGAATTAGGGATGGGCGTTATTTAACGAAATGGTTATAATAAACTGTTGCAGTTTTGTAACGTGTTACACGAGTAACACGTTCCATTACTTATACTGCTGCGGCTTCCCACAGCAAGGATTGTTATGTGGCGAGATGACGCAAGGCGCAGGGCGACTCCGGCCAGACGATCCTGCTGTTTGTGGAAACAAATTCCGGGGAGATGAGCGCGAGGTCGGGCCAGTGGTGTATAAGACCGTGGCGATGGCGTCTCTGGGCGCCATCTTGCCCCAGCCGCCGAAGGCCCCTTCCCGAGGACCGCCTGCCGTGAGGACCACCAGTCCGTGGTCCTGGTTCGACACCCGCTACGCCCACTGTCGGGAGAGTCTCATCGTGGTTGGCGACGTTCAAGGGTAATTATGCTTCCCGGTAGGGCGACTTAAGGCATGAGAGACTTCGGGATAGGCTAAGGCTATAGTAAGCTCCTTAAGAGCATCATAAATGCCTCAGTTTCATAATCACCTGATTCAGAACGTTGCAGCTTCTTGAGTGTTCAGTTCACGGTCTGCAAAGTGTTCATACCACAACATAGAGCTGGTGTTTTCCAAATCAAACAACAGATGAGGTCTGCCGTGGCCATGAGCTTAGCACGCCGGCATCCCACCTCGACGACCCGGGCTCGATTCCCGGCAGTTATGTTGTCGTATTCGTACCCACTATTCACGTTACTAAATCAATCACGTGACCAGGATAGCAATAATATTATTTGCGGAGTGTGGGAGCAAAATTTACTGAGCTGGAGAAACACATTAAATCCTACGTCACCTTCGCAAAAACAGTCTATTATTATTTATGCCTTGTTTCATGCCGGTTTTCACTCAAGTATGTGAATTGGAACCAACAACGAAGAAATAAAACTTTACGTTACATCACCGAAGGGATTTACCACTCGGGACTCTTATTATATCAACTGAGCGAGGTCATATATAATATAATATTTTTTGCAAAATTCTCATGCTTTTAATCATAAATTTTAATTGACTTCTCCTTTGGTAAGACAGTAATTAACGTGAATTTATATATTTTCTGAGTAAAATTACTTAAAATTCACTAATGTTTATAATTAATCAATTAAAGAAGAAACATTCACACATTCAGTAATGCGGCTGTTGAACTGAACACCATGAATGGTACTCAGTGTCATTCGAATTCAATGCCCTAGATTACCAAATAGCTATTCGAACTAGAAATTAGTCCAAACTTATCTCAGGCAAGAAAAAGAAAGGGCAAATTTGTCGATGACCTGAGAGGTTACTAGATGGAGATTTCTGGACATTCGTCACTGAGATGCAGATGTTTGTCATGGAAAAACATGACTGAGCATGAAGAAATGCTTAATTAAGACAAGTAAACTAAGAACGAGAAAATAAATATGTGTATACAACATAAGTGACTTAGAGTATTTTTTGGTTCCTCATGAAGCTATTGTTTCGTTTTTGCGCCCTCTCATAATTTCACCCCATTCATTCTTGAGCTCAATCGGGAGCTATTCTGTCTCTCGGAGACGCCAGCCTCTTACTATCTGATATTGGTTCACCTCGTTTAAGAAGCAATTATGTTCGATTTCGTTCGACGTATAAGATTGAAAGCCAACCCATTCAGACCCAGGTACGGAATTGTATACATCTAGAAGATTTCCGTAAATTTTTGGTATGTAGGAACTGCACACTGTCAGGCTCAGTTGCGTGGGTGTTTGCAGAAAAGTGCTTATCATCAAGATACTGGGTTATGCGGCGCTATGTGTTGTCGAGGATGTGAGTTATCTGTGCTGCGGTGTATATACTAACATCATGGAAGCCTGTGTTATTGATTACAAGGCTGGGAAATTCTTACGCTTTGCAAATCGGCAATGAAACAAATGTGAAAACGAGCTAACTGAGTATTATAGAGAAGGGCCTATACAGCATAGGCTATAGCGCTGTTTGCACTGGCAGGTTGGCAAAAGTTATAGATTTTCTTCCATAGGATACATTTAGGTATTTTTCGCAATGTAAGATACAAATGCAAGTAAAATGATCGCAGTTTTTAAAAAATATTTGCACTTTTATAATACAGGGCTGCAAAGTAACACCCCATTTATAAAGATAAACTACTAGCATATGGTGTATATTCCTAGGTGTATTTACCATCCTGTGCTAGGATGGCGTCTGTGGTGAAGAGGATACGGGTGTGATAGAAATAATGTTTATATTAACGATGTTAGTTATGGAAAACTAAAAAGGAAAATTGCTACCGGGAGAGGTAGATACAGAAATTGAAACGAAATGCCGGCGTGTCATTTAATAACCAGGTGATGAGGGTTTGGGGGGGGGGGGTGGAGGGGGAGAAGGGAGTGAAAGTAAAGAAAACGTGACATACCTACAGATGCCGGCGAAAGAGTTTTCATAAGTATTTCAGATGAAACAAGAATGAAGAGTGTAGAGATTTGAGCGGCTCTTAACATCGAAGTGAGGCGTGGAGCAGCGCCAAAATGCAAGAGCGGGGGAAACGGGAGACACCCGAGAAAACCCACCGACCAGTTGCATCGTCCGGCACGATTCCCACATGCGAAAATGAAACAAAAAACATCCTATATTATTGACGTTCTGTAATTTAATGGACCATGTTCTGCAGAATGCATGTGTTTATGGTCGCAACAGTGTGCAATATGTGAAGCGACGGTCTGTAAATGAACCAGCAAAGAGGAGGCGACATTCGCCATATAATTATAGCGTAATTGTGTACCAAGTTCTTGTATTTGTAACGTGTCACCATCGTAATAATCTTTTGAAATAATAAAGGTTTGTGTATTACGACATGTAGTTTTATACAATGGCAATTATTTTCTACATGAACGCAAATTTCTTTTTTTTCTCTCTCAGTTATAACATATTAATAGCTTAGTCCGTTTGGAGATCACACATCCAATCACCAACAGTCTGATCTGTTGATAATTGATTCGTGAACTGTGTACCTATTATACGTTACAAGTAGTTCATGTCAGTGTATAGGCTATTCATGGTAAAATGAGCTCTTTTGAGAGCTCTGTTAAGATCTACTTGTATGCACGTTGCGTAGTCTTCCGCCTTCTGAAAAATTAACATTCTCATGGGGCTCATCGCTTTATTCATGCGTCGGTCAAGTGAAACTGTGAAATTATTATAAAAGTAAATATTTTATAAATATGCTAATTTTTACACACCGATGCATTAAAAAAATCAGAAATCGAAACAAATAATTTAAGTAGTTACAAATGGTTACCTAACACTTTTTACTCTAAGTTAAGATATGGAATTACTTTCCCTCCATCGTTACCAACTTTACTAGGCGCATGTCACTTAGTGCACCCGATAAAATATTATGCAAGTAGGAGCAGTGACTTGTTCCTAATATTGATTTAGAAGTGCTCATTTTATCGCGAACAGCCTTTAACTGAAAACAAAGCCTACAGCTCATTGACTGTGACAATGAAACGAACGTTGCAGCGACCGACGTACAGCACGCATCATAAAGTTTCTTGTTTGCAACACTCCAAAAAACGCAAATTTAAGTTGGCCTGAAAGGGTTAAAAGCCAGAAAATTATAAATCTCGAGAATTATTTAATTCGTTAGCTTTTGCATATAGGAAATTTCGAACAATAAATTCCTGCGTGTAGGAAGTATGCCAAAAGCAATAGCAGGCAGAAAGAATCATTCGTTGAACAGTACGACTATGTGAGAAATTTTATAGTCGAAATAAATTGGCGTGATCAAAAATTTTCGTGGCATCAAGCAAATAAAATGATACATAATTTGTAAATAAAGAATTAATCATGCATCAACTCTTTACGTAAAAAGAAACAAGTTTTCTAGACTTAACGTAAATGAGAAAAACAACTGCGAGTCTACTGTTAAATTGTAAAATTATCAAGACGTCAAACCTCGTGCAAATGTTTAACAGGGAAGCTACACATACTACAGGGCCCAAGGTTAAGTCCTAAAATGTTCACTTACACGCTGTTTTACTATTAGAAAGTTTCGTTTTTTCGCGGTGCCTCTTACGAAAATGGCTGCGCGGAACGTACAAACAGCTTCTATTCCAACAACCAAACACTATTACTCCGTAGAAACTTTTCACTATCCGGGGGAAGAAGTTTGCGCGTGTTTTATCTCGAAAACTCGTTATCTGCGGGGGGGAAATATCGTTACGGGTCGTAAGGGCGGTTATCTTTCCTCTCGGCTATCAGGGAAGTAGGTAACCACGGTGGCGCCCAGGCGAGTTTCGCCCTATCGCGCGATCGGCGCTCCGATCAAAGTTTCAATCTGTTTGCTCGACTCGCGGCGGTTTGTCTGAGGTAAGTTCTCCCCCTTGTAAACCACCCGAAGGCCACGTAGATAGGGGCGACATCAACCCTCTAAGAGTTTCTCCTGCGCGCTGCAGTCGAGACTCACTTTATAAGGCGTTTTAAATGCATTGGGGTGAATAGGAAATTAAGTTTGGTCGTGCTGGGGGGGGGGGGGGGGAGGAGCTGGGGGAATCGCAACGATGCTGTTCGCTCGGGAATATTACATACACGCGCCTTACGTAGCCGAGATAGCTTTCCATGTTTCGCGTCCCGCGTGGTTTGCATCTAGTTCGCAGCTAGTTGTGGATTCCGCACATAATTATTCCGTAGGCGCTTGACTCGGAAATACTTTCCTGACAATTCCAACCAACCGATGAGTAAAAGTGGTTTCTGCAATGGGTGATATTATATCATAAAATAACGTTTTTCTTTCTGAGATGATATCATATAAAATGGGCGTGCTACTTAGTATGGAGTCTTGACCATTGCTCTTTTTCTATGAAGATGAAAATAAAAGACTTTAAATGAGAAAATAATAGAATTTGTGAGAACATATGTGCTCTCAATTTTATTAGATGGCTATCAAAATATTTTATATGTACGTTTAAAAATTACATTGAATAAAATAAATTATTATCAACACGGTACATAAGTTGGTCTTTGAAGTAAATTCCTGTGATTTTAATTGTAGATTGCTGTGACTGTCTGGATACATTTCGTGCGTAGCTTTGTTTGTGTTCACATTATTCTATTAGACGAATTGTATTTTGTGGTACTGAGAAGAACTTACAGATTCAGTTTCCACGATGCAATTCTCTGTTACATACATTATAACGCTAATGAAAGCAATGAGAACAAAATTATTACGACTGAAGGGATCTACAATATATTTATCATAATAATACTGCATATAAGTAAGGTACATAAGAAATTATTGGTAACTATACATTGGATACGCTGTGTTACAAACTGAATTAAATAAAAAATTATATCACTAAGAGTTTCCCACATACACACTGCCCCGTCGTTGTTTTACAGGCATCAGGGTTCGCCTGAGCGCACCCCATAAGTACTGTACTTCTGGCCATCAGGGTGCACTCTCGCGCCAAAAGCTAGCAGCCGAATACATGCATTCATACTGCATTTCGATATTTGCACGCACACACTTCACCGCGGTGCTTTTTTTTTATTCTTTACCTGCAGCCTCCTTCGGCATAGCAGAGTCGCCACTCTTGAATTCCACTGCGCTCTGAATTAGACCTACTCGGTTCTCAACTCCATGGTTCAGGACTATGGAAAGGTCTGGCAGTGAACCGATTCGTGAATATCAAAATCAAGAACAGAATTTGAATAGATTACGCGATGCATGTTTCACGAATAAAAATTGTTTATTGTTTATCGAATAGTAACATGTAAAAACACAAAGTCATGATCTATGCGAAAATAATTTCTTTAAATTACATGTTTTTAGTATATAAATATATAATAACAAATTTGATATTTTTTTTCTTTTAACAAGATTCCTTCTTTTTTTGCAGTATCTTAACAAATATATATATGTTTTTTAATATCGATTCCTTCGAGATAAATATAGATTTCCGAATCTTGTTTAAATTATCAATTTAAACACAGTCGTTTTGTCGTATTTACTGCTTGCGTTATTCATTACACTAAATTATTCTAAAGAATGAACAATTTACAAACTGAAAGCTTGTACAATATAAACTATTTCTTCGTATGTTAACTTACACCATACCAAATACCCCGTTAATATATCTAATTCCATCAAAATATACTGAGTTATTTAAATTCAGTTCTTGATTTTGTTTTTTTAGGAATTCGATCACTGCCAGGCATTTCCATAGTACTGAATCATAGAGTTGAGAACCTAGTGTATCTAATTCAGAGCGCAGTGGAATTCGAGAATAGCGACTCAGCTATGCAGAATTAGACTGCTGGTTGGTAATTTAAAAAATAGGCTGCTGCTGTGTGCATACAAATATCGACAAGTAGTATGAATTCATGTATTCGGCTAACTTTTGGCGTAAGAATGCGTCCTGATGGCCAGAAGTACAATACTTATGGGGTGCCTTCAGGCGAACCCTGATGCCTGTTAAACAACGATGGGAGAAAGTGTGGATGTGGGAAACTCTTAGTGATATAATTTTTTATTTTATTCTGTTTAAACATAGCATATCAAATGTATAGTTACCAATAATTTCTAATGATTTTTACATATGTGTCGTATTATTATGGTAAATATAGTGTAGAACCAGTTTGTTATAATAATTTTGTTCTAATTGGTTCATTTGCATAATACTGGTACGTCACAGAGGGTTACATTGTGAAAACCAAATCTGTAATTTCTTCTCAGTACCACAAAATACAATTTGTCTAATAGAGTAAGAAATTCTCTAAACATAAACAATGCCACGCGAATCCTATCCTGATAGTCACAGTAATCTGCAACAAAAAAATTCATAAATGTACTTCAAAGACCAACTCATGTACCGTGTTGATATTTACTTTATTTAGTTGAATGCAATTAATATTTATATATAAAATCCATTGTGCGTGACTAAACCGCATCATCACTGACAAACCGCTGGACCTATTGAAACCATATTCACACCATATGTTATTGAGGTGGCGAGTAAGGTTTTTAGTTGTGTTTCATTCCGATAGGTGGCACTGGAGTCTAACTTCTATATTTATGGGCCGATTTTGCTCATACTTGTAGGGTATGTTTGTTGATCTAAGAGAGAAAAATGCCAACGACACCACGGTCAAACTTCGGTCGACGTACCAGACTTAATAGAGAGGACGCATAGAGAAGGCAAAATAGAAAGTGAACACGCGCTGCACTAACTGAAGAGGCACGAACACAATATCAAGAAGCACACAGCAGGCGGAACAACGTTCGTCAGTTTCAGCTATTTACATATAAAATTAAAAATACATTTATAAATTATATTTGACGGATATTTAAAATTTAAAAATGAGTATTTTTGTTTTGATTATAGAAATTATATTGTATAAATTTCGAATGGCACTATTCACGCCTTATTTCTATTTTCTAATCATATCTTTAAAATATGTAAACATCCTAAAGTCCACGCAAACGAAGTCGCGGGAATAACTAGTATACATATAAAATATTTTGATAGCCATTTAATTCGTGAGAAAACAAATGTTCTCACAAATCCTAATATTTTGTCAGCAAAAAAAATTTTTATGTTTCATCTTCCTAAAAAAAAAAAAAAAAAAGTACTTGGGAAAACGCCATACTAGGTAGTGAGCCCATTTTATCGGATATCATCTCAGAAAGAAAACGCTATTTTATCATATAATATCCATTGGATCGAAATAATAAATTCACTTAGCTTCTCTATAATTGATACGAGATTTTTTGTGAGCATTTTGAATATGAAAGATTGAAATAAATGAGAAAATTTGATTTTATTTATTTTCTTTATTAAATTGTGATATACAACATATAATAAACCTTTCTATGTTCACAGATATTTTGAAATACGCTTAGCTCAACCTCTCCTCATCGTACTATGTAATTAAGCCTCTCTTCAATTATGTGACTTCCTGCACTTTGAAAGTAATTCCTTTGCTGCAACACATTATTTGATTATGCAATGTAATTTACGATTAAATATAAATCACTACAAAGTAATTTTTGCCACAAACAGAAATTTTGTTTGATCTGTTTATTAATGGCATATATAATAATGCATTGTAGAAGACATTGTTTATTAGTATTATTTCGGATGTAGTCAGTTTGTGTATTTCGATGCTTAAAACATTACGTCGACTATCATAGGAATTTATTATTTGATAACTAAGGTAATAGAAATTTTCTTTACGTACTAACCAAAAAATATATACTAAATGTAAGTTAAAATTACCTAACACTGTCGTTTGGTATACAGCAAGATTTATTTACTGCAAACATAAGAAGTTCAAAGTAATTATTTTCTATTCTATAAATAATGGTAATATTTCTATAACACAAATGAATACAGGCAATTTTTTTTAACAGAAAAACTTATCTTTCTTCAAAATTCACTTTGCATTAAAACAATATTTGGATACTATAAACAAAACACCTCTAAGAAAATGTTATATTTTTCTTATACAGGAATCTTTGCACGTATTTTTTTTTTTAAGGGCCTTGACTTTGGGCCCTGGCTCCGGCTCAATAAATGTTATACTCCTTACGCCGGGTATTTACCATTGGTCAAAATAACTGTACATAATTAAACAACTTAATGCCAGTTTTACCTGACCATTTACCTTGATTAAACTATTTAAATTAATACCTTATTTAAAAAAAAGTTAGTTAATTTCTAATTTATATGGCTTATAATGAACGTACTTTATTCTTTAATACTTCTGTTTAGTAAGTTACAACTTAATTAAATAAAAAAATTGCATTATATTTTGACAAATTTAAAGGTTTGTTAAAGTAATGAATTATTACCGTAGCAGGTTCCAGTGAGGTTGGATTTTTTTTTTTTTTTTTTAGAATAAGATTGGTCACGAAACGTGAATTTATCGCCTGGAACCCCGACCGAACCTAAGGTAGTTTCTCCATAAAATGTTAGATTATAAAATTCTACGTTAGCGGTTGAGCTAAGCGCCGGACTCCACACAGAAGATGGAAATGCACAAGAGTTTAAACGATGGCTGATTCCCCTGGATACGTCAAGCATTCAGGAAGGAAACTATTCGAAACTTAACCAGAGAACTGAAAACGCAGTTTCTTAAAATTAGTGCGGATTGGTGCAGCCCAGTAAGGGGCAAATACTGGCAGCCTGTTAATGTTTGCAAATGAGTAGGGCGCTTTCACGCTACTTTACTGTGTATGCTAGCCATTTCACTAATGAGAACTCGTTAACTGGGAAACTGCGTTTTAGAGGGGCTGATGAGCCATCGAGGAAATAACCGTACCAAGCTTCTTCTACATATTTTTCAGTTGCCACCATTCCCAGTATCACGTATAACGGTCCACCGACTGTCATTAAATACAGTCTGAGAAGGTATATATATATATAACCTGTTCACGGTAAAATGAGCACTTTCAAAAGCCCCGCGTAAGATCTTCTTATATTCGTATTGTGTGTTCTTCAACCATATGTAAAATTAACATTGCCCTGGACCAGCTCACTTCATCCGTGCGTCGGTCAAGTAAAACGTTGAAATTATTAGAAAATTTAATATTTTTCAAATTTGTTAGTTTGTTAAATTAAATACAGTAAACAATCATAAAGAAACATAAATAATCTCAGTATTCACAAATGTTAACATATAATTTTTTATTCAACGTTTAGACATGTGACTACTTTCCAGCCATCGTTACCAACTTTACTGGGTGCATGTCGCTCAGTGCGGCCCGTTAAAATATATGCAGGCAGGGGCAGTGAAATTTTTCCAAAGGTTGTTTTCAAAAGTGCTCATTTTACCGTGAACAGCCTATAGTAACATTTATGTATCTAAATTCTGCAAGTACGCAGGAAATGTTATTTGTGTCAGTTAGTTACATACTGAACTGTTGAAGTGAATGAAATTTACCGCAATACTAGTACGCAGTTCTATTGATAGCTCACTTTCCTAGCAATAAGAAATGACATGCTAATTACATGCCATATAATAAGCATTATTGGCAAAGAAAGATATCCACAAGGTACCAAAAACCATCAAATGTCTACTATTTTGAACAAATTGCTCTGTTTCGAACACTTACTTTATAATACATAATTTGTAGAATAAATTAGTTTTGTTTATTTTATGTGCTTGCAATGAAGTCAAAATCCCTATTTTATACATTTTTTTTAGATCATAAATATAAGGAAAGGATGAAACATAGTTATTTCCAGATGTCAAAATGGGGCGTACTTAAATATAACTTAAATGTCGGCTATTTTTACTTCATACTTTCCTCGATGATTCCTAGTCGACCAAAGTATTGCTTCGTACGAAAAATACCATAGTAAACATTTACATATTTGTACAGTTTTTGAACTAGAGTTATTTTATAGTCAAACTGTTATCGCTATTTCTTTACGTGAAGTTGATTATTGTTAATTAATACTTGACTTTGTTTTCCATCAAATATATGTACTTGTGTTTTAAAAATAAATATGGAACTAAAATCTATTAGTGTTTGTTGTAACCATCATTATAATTTTGGATTTCATTACGGTTAAGAACAATAAAAATGAAGAAAAATGATATAGTCCAAATTCCATGAAATTTAATTCAAATACAATTAAGTTTAAAATGTCTTTTGAAAACCCAAACTTTTGTCAATCTTCATATTGAAATATAACAACTCCAAGACGGTACTTATTTCCAAAATTTTCAGCTTTGGCCTTAATCTCTAAGTAAAAGTATTGTTATATGTTAGGAATTACAGCTGGTATTTACGGGAATTACGAGATATTATTGCGCTTTTAATTCTTCATCTAGTTTGGCAGCAATATATAGTATCTTTTTCTTGAGTTTCTTCTTTTGAAAACAGCGAGTCATTATGAAATGGAAATAAACAGAAGTATAGTTTAAAAGGCCCTCAGAAGCAAAGCTCGCCAGTATGAGAATTATGACTTGGGGTGGGGGGGGGGGGGCGGGGGGGAGTTTTCATAACCAATTTTAATTCTGGCAACTGTCAAATCATTTATCAATAGTATTTCGGACACATTACTGATTATTGTTAACCTAACAAAACAATATTCGTTTGGCTAAAATGAAAGAGTCGCAAATAATTTTCACTTACAAATTTGTCTGCCGGTATTTGGTAAGACGTTATTAGTTTTACTCATCTTTGCGTTCGCAAACAATCTTCATAATTGCTGACTGTGTACACTGAAAAAAACTATTTAGTGGAAAATTAATTAATTATCATTGCAGAAACCATTGTTAATGTTGTTACTGAGAGTTCAATAATCGTAAACGCTTGAGTCGTTTCTTAGCTGTAAGTAAATGTTCCACTTCCAATTTGCAAAAAAAAAAAAAAAAAAAAAAAATCGTTTTGCACTGGAGAAATTTGGGGAAAATTATAAAAATATGAATTTCATTTTTATCAGTGTAGAAGCCATTACTCGAAGGCGATAACTACTCAGTGCATGCTAGTTCACATACATAATGAAATGAGGTTGACACTCAGTAGAGTGTTACGCCATAAAATTAATATTTTTATTTGGTACAGTTGATAAGAGTATTCTCCGCTGTTTGGAAACACGTGATATTTATTTTATTAATTTTTGTTTATTTGTGGCAGCTGTTTTTTAAAATTACTATTGTATTGCTATTTTAAAAGTCTTTCAGAATTCTTACAAAGTGGTTTATGAACGGAGGCAACTAAGAGCATGATGTTATTTTGCTTGACATGGCAAAGCCTGACGTAATAAGTCATATGTTGCAGCCCTCTCGTGATTGGGGAGAGGCTTGAAACTACGCCTTAAGCATGTAGTTGACGAAGATGTAGCCATCTTGTTTCCGCCAGGCAGGCCGCCGGTTCTGTGGGTTTCGACCTGGTAGGCAAATTTATTTGATTTATTAACTTTGTAACGAGTTTGGCTTGATTAAACAGACTGCCCGATGGGGGCGAAGACAGGCTTTGGCGTGATTTCAGGAGAAAGTATTAATTTGAATTTAAGGCTGGACTACCCCCGACAAAGGTACTGAATGGGCTATATAATGTTTACCACAAGCCCGAGAGCTCGGCTAGGGGAGAAGAAGCTTACGTCACGGCATCAAGGAGAATGCCTAGCAAGCCCTGCCTACAGATATTCTGCAAGAATCTGCGATTTAACAATATGAGCAGATAAGTAATTCGAGACTTTTGACCGCAGAGGCCAGAAATACACTTATGAAATTAATCTATAAAACGTCGTCTGAAGCGCCAGAGACGCCATCTTCAACGCCTAAATTTGAGTCGCTCGACATTTATCCACGGAGCCCTGATCGGTTTCTTACGTTTGCCGGGGCCAGTTTTGAAAAGACGAAATTTTATAACTTTTCTTTTTAAAATATTTTAATAAATTTCACCAGTAATAATTACGTGTGAACTTTCAAAGATATGCAGTCACGAGGGAGGCTTGAGGTTACTGAAGGGCGACGCAAAGCCAAGCTGAATTTTGAAGTCTACAATGATTTTTAAAATTATTTACACCGATCAGTTATTCATTCATACTAGTGTCAGAATTAATTACTATCGTTGAATTTAATTTTCAAATAATCTTACCAAGTCTGGTGGATATTTCTTTCTGTAGCTTGCAGTAGATAGAGCCTATTTCCTTCTCCCACAGTTTATGTACGCTATGTCTTGTGTAGTCGTCTGAGATTATCTCAGGCCTGTGTTCCAGAGACATATTTTTGGTAAGGAAGGCGTAAGTGGTTTTTATATTTGCTGCAAAATGATTCTGTCTTCTTCAGAGCTCATAGTTAGGCATAGAAAAACTAACCCCCTATCCTATCATCATAATATATGTATCTTGTCTACTCTATACACGTCTTCTCGACGCTGTGCAACACTAGTGGAGAGGAAAGATTTGGGCGACTTTTAACATCGAGGTCTTGAGAGCCCTGCTACACTAGACTGTTCACGGTAAAGTGAGCACTTTTTAGGCTCTAGTTACTTTTTCCTTTTAACAATGTTTTATCTTCCATTCCCCTTTTTAGAGTAAATCTTGCCTTGTAAGTAATAAACACAGTGCGTATATTCCACCGCACCCGGAAGTTAACACCTATGGCTAGAATAAAATATATTTATTGTCTGTTACTATAAATAAGAGGGCTTTCGAAAGTACTCATTTTACCGTGAATAGTCTATAGTATTATGTTTTCCTTTAGGGGCAGAGACTAAGGATCTAGCCTCCCACCAAGCTTACTTTTCCCAGCGGAGTCACTCCTCGGATTATTGCATGTGAGAATCATGTGGACGGTGCTGTTAGCCGGCGGGTTTTCTCAAAGCTATCCCGCTTCCCCCGCCCTTGCATTCCGACGCTGCTCCATACTCAGCTCACTTCACCCTCATCGGCAATCAAGACCTCTTTGTTAAGAGCCGCCCAAACTTCTCCACTATTCCTATTTACCTATTTAAGTATTTTTAATGAGTTTAAAATCGCTGATAAGTGATATTTGTACTCAGTAGAGAGCAACAGAAGAGAAATCTTCAGTTACCAGCAAAAGCAGTGTTTGTTCTGTTTTCAGATCTGAAATTTGGTGGAACAATGTACTGTCAAATGGAGCACTGTGGTCTCTCTTGCTGGGAAGGTTTGCGGATCGATGCTCCTTATGTATCTGAAAAATAAATAAACTACCTTGTTTCTGTCGACTTTCAGTGTACGAACAATATCCATGGAAGCCAAGTTTCTGAAAGCAATAACGAACTACACTTTTAATTTTTTCTAATAGGAAATTGGAAATTTTCAAGAAAAATATTTCTCTCTTTGTTATTGTTTGTTGCTGTACGTGACAGGTATCGCAGTTCATTTCCTCTGTGAGCGAATATTTACCTCGGCTGGTAAGCAAGAACTGCTTTTAAGCATTTGATATTTTCTAAAAAAATACAAGAATATAAAAAAATAAAAACAGATCTTTTGTCAGTTTTGCGCGCAGCGATCACAAGTATAGGTTATTCACGGTAAACTTAGCACTTTTGAAAGCCCTGCTTAATATCTACTTGTATACACTAAGTGTAGCCTTCCACAAAATGTAAAACTAACATTGCCATGGGCCTCATCACTTTATTCATGCGTGGGTCAAGTGAAACTGTTAAATAATAATAAATGTAAATATTTTAAAATCTGCTTATTTTCACACTTCGAAGTATATATATAAAAAAAAAAGAGAAGTAAATAATTTAAGTTATCACGTATGGTTATCTAACACTTTTTATTCGACGTTAAGATATGGAACTACTTTCCATCCATCGTTACCAACTTTACTGGGCTCATTTCACTCAGTGGGCCCGTTAAAATACAAGCAAGTTAGGAACAGTGACTTTTTTTCTAAGTTTGAGTTCAAAAGTGCTCACTTCATCGTGAACAGCCTTTAATGACATATTGCGAAGATGTAATTAAAAAAATATTGGGGATTTAGTTAAAGCCCCAGCAAGCGTTAGTCTCGAAAATACTGTAGGTACTTCGCTTGTGAAGTATCGAACAAGAGGTGCTCAGTTTCTATCGGTGGTAACGATGTATATCATTTCATTTCACTTTAAGATCATTGTAAATTTCCCCTTGTGTGTATGGTAAACGTAATTTAAAACGTACCTACCATAATTCCCAAGACTTTAAAGGGTGAATATCTCATGTCAAGTGCACCTCAATTTTGGGAATTAAACTGACACAAATAAAGAGTGCAAACCAACTTCGTACTTAAAATAATAGGTGATATGGAAGTATTAACTCTAGAATTTAAGTGAAGCAATTCGTAAGTTGCAAGAAATGAAATACTTAACTCGCGCTTCATCTCTTTAAGTCGACAGAACACCATTGAATGATTTTCGTTCTTGCTGGAAGAAAATTGGGGGGGGGGGGGGGGTCAGAACAAGCGAAACAATAGGAATTTCTCTTAGGTATTATTTGCCATTTGATTTACTTGGTCAAGTCTGGACACGACGGTGTGGGGCGGTACAGAGCGTGTATAATCGGTTCGCGGAGGCAAGTGTTATGCAGCTATATGCTCTACCCTGCAAAAAGAACACTTTAGACTTTCAACATTTGAAAAAAAAATCATCCATAAAAACATATATCCTACAGTACATGCCGGCACGCAGGCCTGCAGTTAAGTTGGCAGCGGTTTGATGTCACGTTGTGTGAGAGAAATATTTTAAAGTGTCGCTAATTGTGTCAATTTTTCTTTATTTGCTAACATAAAAGCATAAGTTGGCATATTGTCAACACATTTAAGTGATGCATGAATAAAGTACGATAATTCACAGTATTGTATAAAATTTATATTAGGAGGAACGACACAAAATAATAAAAATAAAATTTGATACTGTGTAGGGCTGTCAGAAGTTCTCATCTAAGCGTGAACTGCCTATAGGAACCACAAAGGTCACTTATGTGTATGCTTGTTTATATATATTTTATATGTATATAATATATAACGGCGATTTAGGACAATACATAACAAAATCCTTGTCCACCTTTGAGTTAAAACCTAATGGCGAATAAATAATTACGTCATAAAATTTCGTACAATATATCAAAATATACTGCAAACGGTTCCTAAACCTAGTCTTACGTCAAATGCTTATTATTCAACGAGAAAAGAAAACTATTTTTAATCAAACCGTTTAAATAAGTAAGAACTATTTTGTAGGTTTGGATAATACATTAACTGAAATATTAGATTTTCGTCCAGCAGGAACACACAACGAATAATGTTGCACTCCTTTGCACATGTTGACGTATTACTAGATGCCAGTTGTTCATGTATATTAACAACTTCGGTTCTACACTATAAGCCTAATAAAAATAATTTGGACGTAGTTTGCTTTGTTCCAATGTGAATACAGGTAGTGATTTTGAAGTATGATCTGTTTTCAATAATTCAGATTAATTATTTTAATCTTTATATCTCTTTCAGAACCTGTTAAACTTTAACTGGTGTTGGTGAGACGAGTGTGTGAATGAAAACTTCATAAAATTGAGCTCCACAGGTTTTATCGGGGTACTTAAGAATAGTAACATGACTCGTACGCTACCTATTCTGCACAAATAAATAATGTTGCCATTTTAAATGTATTCTTTGATGATTATTATCTATGTTTATGGGACAAATACACGTCATATTTCACCAATTATTTTAACGCAAAATTTAAGTGGCTTTATTTAAATACATTTTATATTTCGCAATAGTCTTAACTTGTTTTTTTTTCTCCTTTTTTATTCACCTGACACCTCTTTACTCGAACTGTATTTTATAAGCTTTTCTTCATTTCTTCAAATAACTGTTAATATCTCAGCTCGTTTTATCAGACAATACTACTCTAACAATCTGCTTATTATTAGGCCTAGATTTCAAAACGAGTCGTCTCCTGATTGGAATCGGCTTCCGAACACTATAGTCTAAGACTCTATATAATGAGAGATTTACAAGGAAGTATAATTATATACAAAGAGTATTCCACAAGCTTAAATATCTACACACTATTTGCTGAAATGTAAGTCGCCGACCGCAACGGAATGTGGTTTCTCTGTGACGTATCCAAAGTTATTTGCGGTTGAAGATGTTTTGTTTTTAGGAAATACACGCTATTATGCAAGCATTTATACTATTGACGTATATGATGACGTTTAAATATTCCAACATGTAGTAATCTTACATCCTATGACCCTACCACTGAAATCTTAAAGCATGGTTACTAGTTACGAAACCAGTTTCATTGTGCCAGGAAAACACCAGTCCTACTCTACCACTTTAAACGCTACGCATTTGGTTGTGTATTATTCGGATGGCTTTAAAGACCCTATATTTGCATCGTTTATCCGCCCCAGTTATGCTTCCTTGTAGGCATTGCTGAACTCCCTCCACTCTTACTTCATTCATGAACTGTTAAAAAAAAAAAAAAAAAATCCTTCAGTTTATGGAAAAGTGCTTATCCAGATGTGCCCGTAAACTCTCCATAAAATTACGGACGCATTGATTTTCAGAAAAGGACTTTTCGTAAATTTCACGGAACTTCTCCGTTAATTTCCAAGTTAGTTTTCTGTTATTTCTGTTTAAAATAGAAAGAAACGATGAAAATGTCTTTAATTTTCGTTACGTGGGTGTTAAACCGTGTATAAAAATTTTTATTAAAATTGTTAGAATCTTTTGTACTTAAGAGAGTTTTGAACACGAGTAAAAAAATTTCCAATCCACGACCGTAATCATTCACCTACAACTCTTGTTACAAACGCCTGATGCTATTTTTTTATGTTTGAAAGAATAGGCCATAGTCGCGTGGATAACCTTAACTGCCGCAGAAACGATTATTTTCTTGTTACAGTGGCGAAGAAAGCTTCGTGTAGAATCGGCATTGTTCGTCCCCGTAACTCGAAGCCGAAGGATACGCGGAGACATTCCGTATTTTGTATTTACGGACTTAACTCCGTTTTCCGTCATTACGGATTGCCTTTACGTATATACCCTGTACATTTCCGTAAAAACATTCCGTAAATATTCGATAAATTTTTAACAGTGGAGATGAACAAACCCACGTGGGTCAGATTTCTGTGACTGGTTAACCTTCGCACCTATCTGAACTCACGTGAAAGTAGTTTCGCCTTTTACATATTATATTATTTAATACCGTAAACTATGCTTATGATGCGTGATATACACCATGGACCAGAATTCACGTGCCAAACTCGCAGATGGTTACGAAGGCTGGGGGGAGGGGTTGGGGGACTCGAAAGGGATTGATACAAGGAACCCGGGGTCATAATCTATCTTTTAGCTTCACATAGGAAAGTGACGTCACAATGGCAGGTAAACAACAAATACCGTTCAAAGCTTAATGGGCGCGTGCGTAGATGCAGCCTTGGCTGCTGGTTGGGAAAAAATGGCAGGCTTAATGGCTGAGCCTGCCTAGAGCCTGGACTGCGTTGGAAAGTGCTTTAAATCCCGTTATTTTTTTTGTTACGGAACTATTTCACGTGCCCCCAGTATATCTACATACGAAAGACATCATACCTCAGCCGAGGACAGAATGGTACTCTAAAGTTACCACGCGTGCTGCAAACATTATTTTGGAGCCCTACAGTATAATTAAAAGTAGTTTTTCCAGACTATTAAATCTTTAAACATACTAGCCGCACACAAGTCAAACTACGATAGGAGCCTGTATAGCACTTTGCTGCAAACCTTTAGTCAATAAAATGATACGGGTACCTACTTAGAAGTCCCATAGGTACACACAGCACTACGAGAACACTGCACGCCAGTCCAGAGTCCTGCACTTAGGGGCGATGAAGCTCTTTTAGCCCGTGCCCTTATAGCTGCCGCACTTCTCTGCCAAAAAAGGAGAAGAACGATGTACAGTCTATTCGCGGTTTGTTCAACCTTTTTTAATTGAACTTTGGAAATTCGCTCCAAGGCATGACAAGTTTCGTTCTCTCCCAAATAAGTCATGCATCACAAAAGTTTTATGCTTCTCTTGACGTAAAAATATCTCATTTTTGGTTGAGTTCATTTATAATTTATATTTCATCTATACATTATAATATTTTATTGATAATTAATATTAATATAACAGTGATAAAATAGGCGTGTTGGTAACGCTTTGTAAGAAATAGTTCTTACATAAAATATTTTCACAATGCGGTGCACTTTCCCTCTGGTGTGATTCACCTAGACTTGGTTAAGCTTTGTTTGCACGAGGCGGAGGAATATCCTGGAAGTAGAGCTACAGCAGGGCTTCAGAAAAGTTGGAGGTAACCACGAATGCACACCCCCAATCCCACAAAATGGAAAACATACCCTCGTTATCCCTCTACTCCTCCCCAGGGTGAGGGGGAAACTTTTTTTTGGGGGGGGGGGGGGTTTCGATGAGGAAGGATGGGAGATCAGAAAGGTGGGTCGGCCCCCCTCCCTCCCCTTTTACCAACAGCGGCACTCCAAAAAACAGCTTTTTTGAGCAAAAACTTCCGTTCTTGATTAATTAGTATGACCCTCCTGCGAGGCTACAGGCCCTCTGAAATAACATAGGGATGGGCGCACTTATATGTATCGCGCGAGAGAGTGCCGAGAAGGTAAGGCTACAGGGTCCCAATTTAATCCATAACCGGCCCGCTCACTCTACTAGCTCTAATCCTTGTATGCCACGCACACCACTGGATGTCAGGATCAAGTGCATGATACAGATATAAATACGGTTGTAGCTCCCCTGCCCTTGTAAGAAATTTCGAAGGCTCTTAACAGCGCGGTCTTGGAAGCCGATGGGGGTGATTGAGATGGATATGGAGTAGCGCCGGAATGAGAGGCCGGGGGGGGGGGGAACGGGAGATCCCCGAGTAAATCCGCCGACCAGCGGCATCGTCCGGCACGATTCCCACATGCGGAAATCCGAGAGTGGCCCAGTCGGGGATTGAACCCGATTCGCCTCGGTGGGAGGAGAGCAGGGTAACCGCTCAGCAACCGTGGCCCCAGGGAAGGTATGTATTCCTCGGATTCCTTACATTAAAGTCGTCATTTTGCACCCCTCCCCTCCCTAGTCAACCACTTTGGCACAGTAATTTTGGGACCAAAATAGTTCGTTTACAATATGCAGGATGATTGTCAATTGGACCGACAAACTTCTGGCGGTGATTCTTCGTGAAAAAGTGAAAGGAAAACATATGTGACACTTTATACCTAAACCGAATATTAAGGGAGGAATGAGCCCTTTAAAAACGAGATTTTAAGCCGTATTTGTACAAAATATATGCTCTTACGTTGAATGTCTCAATAACAAACAATAATGATCTGAGAGTTGTCATTGTATTTTACTTTGTTACCGATATTTTGCACAAATACGGTTTGAAACGTCGTTTTTTAAGGGGTTATACATCCCTTAATATTTGGTTTAGGTATAAAGTGTCACATATGTTTTCATTTTACTTTTTCAATAAGAATCGCCGCCAGAAATTTGTCGGACTAATTGCGATATATTCTGTATATATTTTTTAATGCCGAAGTAAGGCCGTAGATCTTCGACTTCCAGTTTCTTCGGCAAGAACTCGTTTCCCCCCAATTTCAGTCGATGCGGCCAGTAAATCGCGTGATTTCGTGCAGCCAACACCCTCAATCTATATTACGTCGTCCGAGGGGGTGGATGTCAGCCATGCGTGCTAGCGCGTCACGGTCATGTCAGAGCACATTACCACATGTGACTCAGAGCTCCTTATCGCTCGTAGTGCGCTGTCGTGACTCATCTTGGCATATGTTCATTTGGGGGGGGGGGGGGCTGCGAAAGTGAAGGTTCCGTCCATATGAAGAGTGAGATGGACCCCAGCATTTTTGTGAAAGAGTTCTTTGCACGTCTTTTTTTTATTTCAGAAAATATAAAAAAATAATTATATCTGCCCCTATGTTTTTTTTTTTTTTACTTTTGTCATATTTAGTATATTTTTGGAGAAAAAAAATTCGTGAAAATGGTCAAATAACGCTTTTTTTTAAGCTTGCCTATGCAGCTTCCTTAAGCGGCAAGAGAAAAGTACAAAAATACGGACGTAATTTAATCTGTAGTCTTTCATTGCATGTAATAAAACTCTATTGTTACAGATGTAATTTGCACAGTACAGCACTGCACATCTTACGCGTAGGAGCGATGAGGCACTGGGCGTACGTGTAACTGTCGCCGGTATCGCTCCCTCGCTTTTTGACCTTGAACGCGGGGTTCCCCTCGGGGGTCCATCCCACCTTCAACATCGTCCACATACTGTATCATAAAACATAAATTTGTCTAAATTCTACGAAAGCGATCTGTCTTTTTGTGCCATGTTTAGAAGGTAAACATAATGTTTAGATTCTCTCTTCCTTGAAAAATATCGAATAATTATCTTTACATATTAATATATGTTTCACTTCCTACTAATAGAAGAAAATACTCACATAAACACACAGTATCCTTCTTTTTGCTAACAGACCTGAAAAACACGGTACTTCTTCATGTTTGTTACACGGGGATGCCTGAAAATTTAGGGTATTTGTATACCACAGGAATTATTCGATTAATTTGTAATGATTTTGGCATGTTATATGTAGATGTAATACAATACAACAAGCAGCTCATGTGTATTTAGAATCACCGGTCTTTCACTTTTTACAGAATAAAAAGTACACTTGAAATCTGTGGACCAAATGTTATTATTTTGTACAAGACGCTGCGTGTAGTATTGGCATAATTTTATAATTGTAAGATTCGGATTCATTTGAATTGTTAATGTTGCGTCATCCAAACAAAATAGGTTCCAAAACCAGAAAAAAAAAAAACTGATTTAGTCAAATCTGGTTTACATTCACAGGTCTGAGTTATAGCCAGGATAAACATATTTCTATATAGATCAGATGCTAAAAACTTTGAAATAATAGGATTCTCACACTCTCACTTTTAAATTGAATGCTTTCAACTTAAAATTTTCTGTTAGCATACCTGCAGAAAACTTTTAAAAGGATTTACATAAACATTTCTTTGTGGTTTTTAATTGTCTTTATGGTATTTTTTTTTTTTTTTTTTTTTTTTTTACAATTATGGCACTTGAAAATATAGTGTGACACGTCTTATTTCTGAGTTATTTGATTTTTACAACCCGAACTTAGCATTTAAAAATTTTTAAGAAAAAAATTAAGTTCATTGAAACATAAACTGTAAATTGTTTAATTTAATAGGGCGCACGATTAGTAAGCATGTATGGCGTATCCTACAAATGGCTTAGATATCTTCAATCATGTTTTTAACTAACGTGCTGTACTATATGAGATCCTGATTTTGAATGTGGCGATTTTAATATAACAATTGGGCCCGTTATCCATATTAGATTGTAACATATCAATAATACTTTCAATGGCTCTTTTGTTTCAAAATTTTTCGTAGCCAATACACAAAAGCGCAGTAAATACTTAGCTAGTAAAGAAGAATTCCATTATCACACATTCTTCCATAGAATATTACAATTCTAATGAAGTATGCATAACACTTCAGTGATCGTAAAATCACCAGTGGTTGGTTTAACACGGATCGACGTTGTCCAATTGCTTGGCTGAAGTATTTGTGCAAAGTTGAAATGTTATACTGGCCGAACGCTACGACATTAAACAGTTTCATATTAACCCATCTGAGTGTTACTTGCCTGTGAAACAGCCAGTTTTTACTCTTTATCAGCCTTAATTGGACTAAAGGCTATTCATGGTAAAAATGAGTACTTTTGAAATCCTTGCTTAAGATCATCTTGTATCAACGTAGTGTATTTTCCAGCCACATATTAAATTAACTTTGCCATCTTTACTCATGCGTCAGCCATAAGAGATTGTGAAATGATTAGGTAAGTAAATATTTAAGAAAATCAGCTCACTCTTCCGCTTATGTGCACTTTAAAAAACAGAAAACAAAATAAGCTATTTAAGTATTCACTAATTACTTTCCCTCCGTTGTTACCAACTTAACGGGACGCATGTCACTCAGCGTGACTGTTATAAAATAAGCAGACAGGGGGCAGTGGAATTTTTCCAAGGTTGTTTTGAAAAGTGCTCACTTTATCGTGAAGAGCCTATGCAAATTCTTACTACGCACTTAAAGCCAAACCGCTATTTCTATTCTGCCCAACTTAAAACGTGACTTTTGAGGCGAATACGTCTTTAAATTTACAACAATAGTAGGTGGCAATTCAAAAAAATCTGATGACGACAAAATCGGGGGATACAGTTTGACATTGCAGTTCCGAATCTATCGTCAGCTTTCAAAATTCAGTTACACCACTCGATTGCCACAGGATCAAAGAATATGTTACGTTAAGTGACGACTACGAAACATCTCGCGGGTGGAAGGGGGGGGGGGGCGCATTTTGAGTTATATTCGCTGCGTCTCATAATTTCCGCGTAATATAACTTTTGACTGGGAGAAGCTACGACTCTCGTTTGAGTTTTAATCGACAAATCTCATCAATGTCAATCGACGGCGTGTGTAAAAAAAACATTTATGTAGCGTGGTTATGGTGAAATTGTATGAGTTTGATGTAAAACGTTAGGAAGACTTAAAACAACGCCAGCCATTACGCGTCAAAAAGCCAAGTCGAAATACAGATATCGCATACGGTTGGAAAGAGCATCTCAAAATCAATCCAGTGATACCCATAAAACACCATATGATCGAGTGAAGCGGTGCCGGGAACGTAAAATAATTATCAAGGCGTCCGAGCGCGTCAACGTAGACGTATTTCCGTAAAACAAACGGCCCTGTCACCAAGTCAGGCACACACCAATTAAAAAAAAAAAATACATTTAGACTGTTATTTAAAAGATACACAATCTTATCATAAATATTAAATATTTCTGTTTGGTAGGTTAGTACGATTACCATATATTAGAATAAAGATAGTGATTATTATATTTTTTGCTTAGGTGATAGACGCAAACTACTGCTCCTTTGATTAACTGTCATCCTGCTATAGTATGTTCACGGTAAAATGACCGCTTTTCAAAGTCCCGCTTGAGATATACTTGTGCATTTTTCCGCCTTATATAAAGTTAACATTGCGATGGACCTCATCACTTCATTCGTGCTTCGGGTCACGTGAAACTAGAATTGTCGAGGAAGAAAATATTTTACAAATCTGGTCATTATTATACTTCGATGCATTAACAAAAACAGTAACCGGAAATTTTTTTTTTAACTTATCACAAATGGTTGCCTAACACTCTTTATTCGACGTTAAGATATGGGACTACTTTATACCTATCGTTATGAACATTACTGGGCGCATGTCACTCAATGCGCCCGTTGATATATATATATGCACGTAGGTGCCGTTACTGTTGGTTTGAAAATAGCTCACTGTATCGTGAACATCTTTTATCAATATATGCAGAGGCTGTTCACAGAAAATCAACATTCGAAAAATGTCACTGTTCCCACCTGCATGTATTTTAACGGGCGCACTGAGTGACATACGTCCAGTAAAGTTGGTAACGATGGATGGAAAATAGTTCCACGCCTTAACGTTGACCTAAAAGCGTGATGTAAACATTTTTGAATTCTGAAATAAGATATTTTTACTTCTATTTTAATGCATATAAATTTAAGATTCTCGAAATTTGTGAACTATTTACTTGTCTAATAAATCAATATTTTCACTTGGTATTCAAGCTCGTGGAATGTTTATTTTACATTGGACAACCTGTACAGTATTTCTATGATGTAGAAGGGAGAGTTCTGGGCAGATCCTTTAAATGATATGGGAATTATTCTTATGCTATATAAATTAATATATTTTCTCCTTACAGTCGAATATTTGCTATTAGTAAAGTAGCAAAGTTACGACAATTGCGCAATGTTGGTACTACAAAAATACACCTCCAGTTTTATGTTTTCTAACAAGTAACCAATTTACTACCATTTGGGACACAAAACCTGATCAACTATCAGAAATATCGGGTATTTAACACATAAAGTACTTTTTTTTCTTTCTAAAATTATAGTGTCCATTTTTGGCTAAACTGTGATCACACCATTTTAACACAACTTAGAAGTAAACACGAGATTTTATTTTGATCAGTTGGTTTTCCAGCTTTCTTTGAACATAACCAAATCAATCTGTTGAAAAGTTACATAACACGCATGTGGAGAACCTTGATATTTTCGAAACATTGTCAAAGAAAATTGATTTAATTCACAGCCCTTAATTCCTAATTTATATGTAAAATTTAGCTGGAAAGCTTTGGCCCGCCATAAAAGTAAGTACCATTCAGTCCCCAGCGGCAAGGTGATCAACTTCTTTGCAATAACCATTCAACAATTTCGAACTAGATATATAGTAGAACTTACTTCTTTTACGAAACATTCTGTCATTTTCTGATTTCATGAACTTGTTGTATCTGCAGTGCCATTTATGCAATTATAACTCGTCAGAATAAAACCTTTGCTTCCATGTATCTTTGGAATAATATTTTACTAACATCTGTACCCTAACACAACATATAGATAAAAGTTCTCACTCAACGTCAGCCTTTAGTTCAACTTTCATTGTTACAGATAATGTCAACAATGTATGGGATAAAATTGACGAATTTCAGAGTATTGTCTATAGTCCAAAATACATTGTAAAAACCGCATGAAATAAATTAACCTATCCCTTTACGTTAAGTTCAGTTAGCCCTAATCTCAGGAACCGAAAAAATAGATATAATTTAAATTTTTATTTAGGAGTTAATGCGACCACATAATAATTGTGTTCTGTGTAGTACGGTCTCATGACACGAGTTATTTAAATTCACTAATTTGCAACCAGTTTCTTCCAAACGATTAAAACCGTTTCTTGAACTTCAGTAAACGAATAATAATTGAATTTGCGTATTAAAATAGTTTATAATTATACATTTTATCCCAATTCATATCAAAATTACTACGAAATAGGTAGGAAACATTGAAATAGATCTATTTGTTAAATCTCTCCACATTTTATTATTACAAGCTGAGAAGTCTTACATGTATTAATAATACAATTACTTTCTTTAAATGCGACTTTTGAACACTGCTCATTGTTTTTACAATATTGTTCTGATTATAATTTTGCGCATATTTCTCTCACTGCAGACCATGGCTTCTTACGTTAATGATAGAGGGGTTATAATAACAATTCCTCCTTCGAAAAAGTAAATTTTTACTTTAGAAATATTACCCGTAAATTTCAGGAGAAGATTAAGGATGTAATAAGAGCTGGGGCGCAGGATCTCGTTGCTCCCTCTAATAAACATTTTAATAACACAGTATAGACAAAATTTATGGCTTTTAATATCTGTTCCAGGTATACACTTCCGTATACGAATATTCCTAGAGAAAGAGTGAATTTTCTGAATCTAAATTCAACAAAAACAATGCGTTTTATCACAGGTAACAAGAAGCGTGATATTTTTACCCTGGTAAAAAAAAAGTCTGAAGCAAAACGATATTACAAGTTAAGAAACTGAAGTAAAAATTTTAAAATAGTAATTTGATAGAAGGGGTTCATAAAATATATTTTTAAAGCCTTTCCTTTATTACATGTTGAATTCTGTATTTATTCGTTTGAATGTAAAACAGTTAGGATGAATTCTCATTGATGTGTGACAATTTTTTTACTTTAGTCTTTATGTTACATACATCTGTGTAAAAGAGTTCAATGATTCGATTTTGCTGTATATTCCAAGATATTCTGAAATAAACGGCAAAGAGCAGTTTATTCAGTTTAGGGAAATTTTTTTTCCAGTTTTTATTGAATGTGAGAAAATTATTTATTATTTTATAATTTACTTTGTGGCATGAACATTACTTAAAAAAGATTTTATAAAATTAGCATAAGCCTAGTAAATTCAAAATTTTTTGGAACAGATCAGTAGTCCATACTCCAAGAACGACCAAATAATAAATATCACACTATCAATTCTATGAAGCTGAATACCGTTACGAATACCATGCTAATAATAATAATAATGAAATAATAATAATAATGTTTTTACAACTATGTGAAAATCAAATTACTATTTGTATAAACTAATTTATCACAATGATTTTCTTCATAACTATATTATTCCTAATTTACTGAAAGTAATTGGAGAATCATGGGTGAATCGTACCCATAAATTATGGCGATTAAAATTTAATTCCAATGTGGAAAATTTTCATAATATCTTATTCGACAAGAAATATTTGCACATTAATATACATTATATTTTGAAGATCAGAAAGTTTCATCGAAAAAAAATGAGAAAATTTTAAGTCAAGAAAATACTATTTTGTATGCGGCAAAATAAAATAATGCCGCAACAAATTGCTTTCTACATGAAAATAATACTATGCTTAGCAATCTAATTTGCTGCATTTTGAACTCGACTGCGCTTCTGGCGCTGCTGTCTTTGTGCGGTGTAGAGCTCTCTATACTTCGTGGTTGGTGGTGTACTCTGTGTGCACGCTCGGAATCCCCTCCTTCCTTCTCCTTGTTCCCCTACTCCTTCGATCCCCCTACTCCAACGCGTACGCCATGCATTGCTGTTGTCCGTAGTCTGTAACTTAAGGCTAGTTCAGACCATGCCACATAACTTTCCACTCTTAACTCCTCACGCTCATGCTGGATGCGCTCGACGCTTGAACATCTGCTCGGATGGCAATTTACGTGATGTTCATATTGTCAAGGCTGTTCACCAGCTAATTGTATCAGAGAGATGGAGCACTAGTATATACGGTGACTTGTGGAAAACACCTTTTGTCTTTTGTGGTAAGCTTTTAAATGTTTTTAATAATAGTTGTGGTATTCTGTAGTCTTTTAGATGTGCAGTATTTGCCAGCCGTTTCTAAACTCATGTTTCGTTTGCCCTTCAAAATTATGTTTGGTTTTTAAACTACAGTTTCCTGCCTGCTGCTTGCTTGCGTCTTATCACGCCGTATTCGTCCTTTGCGGAGCCCAAATACATTTCATAGTTTTTTTTTTTATTGTGTTTGTCCACGCGACTATCCACGACTCACGCGTTAGGTTTTCTTTTAATTATAATCTCGTCATGCAGATATTGTGAATTTTAACATTTTTTTATGAGATTGAAAGCTCTGTTGGGTCGGTTTGACTGCACTTAATACCCATTAAAGTAATTTTACAGTTTTACTAAGATTGTTGATTGCAAACAAATCTGTTTTAACTGCATCTAATATGTTTGCTGTATATTTTTCTGGTCGATTTTTGCTTGTAATATTTTACTTAATAGGTATAGAAACCGTGAGTACCTATTTTAGTCAATGTCTGTATCACAAACAACAACACTGTAAGCAGTTTGTATTAAATATTAGCTTCACTGAATTTTGACTACTGTACATTATTCTCGGTTGGCACAAATTATTTTCTGCGCGACTCTGCTCAGGACTCTCGTAACTTTCGCTGTTTTTTTTTTGTGTTTCATGTGTGGTAGAGAATACGTTTATATATAAATTTAAACAAATCTAATTGGATTCATGTCCTATATCCGCTTGGAAATCAACGATTCCGCCATCCTTGCCAAGCTGCGGCGGGCTGCGGTGAACTTTTGATATCAGCGCAATGAACGCACCCTCTTCAGCATGCAGTTCTGCTGAGTGTCACTAATCATTCACACAAAATCGATAAATTGTCTTAAAGCCCTTCAGAATATCGTTCCTCTAATTTCTCTTGACTCTGCTAGCATTCTGCAATTTTTTATGGCTGTTGGTAAGAGCGTGAGTTTACGTCTTTATCCCGAGGAAGCACTTCTTAAAGTTATTGCCATTAAGTGTAAAGGGTTTACATTACACATACTCGGTGAAGAAATCACATCTATGGATGAGGGTAGGTTTGCTGGCTTTAAATTCAGGGTTTTAGATTCTTTGTTTCCATCGTGCATTAAGCGTAGTTGTGAACGCGATTTCGTTTACACACAACCAATGAACTGGTGTGCCCATGCTTGAGTTCGTTGATTCCATCAGTGCCTATCACGAGGGCTTGTTAAGTTTAAGTGAATGTGATTTGGCCAATGTGATTAAGACAATTAGGCCCTGCACGTTCGTGCACATTGCACGTTGGTTTCGGCCCCTAATAGCTTACGCGAGTTACGTCAGTTAGCTGTAGAGGTGCAAGGTCGTTTGATAGCGGTCAGTGGGTATCGCATGGTTTTTTTTTTTCCGGCGGTTGACTGGCAGTAGTCCTATGCTGCCCGGGTATATTTTTGATATGCAGGATGTCGGGCAGCGTGTTAGTTCAGGATGTTGCGGTTATTGTGAGGCTCAGGGGCACGCGAGTATAAATTTTGTTTATGGTTGGCACACTTTATCAGAAAGGAATTGTTTTATGTGTGGTGACGTTGGGTATATTCGTAGGACTTATCCGAAAGTGGGGAGCGAGTTTTGAATGGCAATAGACGTGAATTTTCCAGTCAGGTGTAGGTGAAGTTACCATGGAAATTATAGGTGCGTTCCGTCTTAATTTCTCGTGGTGATATACCCTTTTTCTGCTTTTTTTTTTTTTTTAATGAAAAAGAGGCATCCTGTATTTATGGCTTGGAGAGGTTTGCTTATTGCATAGAACACGAGGAGTGTATAATCAAGTGCTAAGCTGGATATTAAACGATCCCCAGCAATTAGGAAAAATTGAGCAATGAGTTTTTCATCTTTCACGCTTCCGTTTCAAAGTTTTTCATGTTCGTTGGTCCGACAACCAGGTAGCTGATGTGCTTTCTAGGGTGTACGATCCCGTTGATTTTGAGATTGAGAACATCAGTAATACATAAGCATTGTTAAGTCTAAAGCAGGATTCCCCTGAATATTTTATTAAGCTTGGTGAGGCTCAGGCGAGTGATAACTGCTGCGTGCAGGTGAAATCAGATTTGTTTCCGTGTATACTGCTTCTCCATGTTGAAATTAACATTATTTTGTATTTTAATGGTAAAAATGGCTATTCTCAGAAAATTGTGGTCCCGGAGTCTCTGAGACTTACGATGCTCGCTTACTTTCATGGTTCGGTTTTTGGCGGACATTTAGGTGTAAGCAAAACATTGAATAAAATTGCTGATAATTTTCCATGACCAAATTTATAAAGAGATATGCATCTGATTTTGTGAGCTCTTTTGAGCAGTGTCAAAAATATAAACAGCCTCAGCAGATCAATGTGGGTCAGTCGGTAATGCAGGTGCCTCATGGTCCCTGGAGTGTCGTTCATTTTGATATTTTAGGACCATTGATACGGTTGAAAGGGGAAATATTTGTATCTTGATTTTGTTAGAAACTAGCATGGCCTAGCTAAGGCCATGACACGTCGTTCACATCACTACACTCAGCTGCAAACGAGGCTACAGGCAAAGGTTATAGCGACATTACCGCTAGTTATAAGTTGTCCTTCTTATGCCTGTAACACACTTACACCATCTACGGTGTTACAGAGGGATTACTGGCAGCTGTCGGGCGGGTGGCTCAGTTTTGTCTCCAACCAGAAAGGCCACACAGCGCGACCCTGGTTACACTCAAGTTACGAACTCATTTCATATCACCCTGCACCAAACTCACCACTGCACCACTGCATATCACACTGCACCAAACTATCTTCGATAACCAACAACTTACCTGTCTTTCTCCAACCCTAATACAGTCAAAGGAAATTAATTTTATCCTCCGCGACTGTCGCATAGATTTTCCACGGCCCTCTCCACTTTTCTTGGTTTGCTGTGCTCTTCCATCTAGACTCTTCTTCTTTCGGGGCGTGGTCATGGCACCAGACAGTCCTGCTGTAGCCGCGATGCATGAGTCCATTTTACTATAGTAAACCAGGCCTAAGGCTTAAAGGGCCTGCCCTGAGACGCATCCCATTCTCCAGCCGACTTAGCTACTAACATGCATGCCGGAGGGGACATAGAACTGTGAAGGTATTCACGTTGACGTAGCGGGATTTGGGGGCTCGCCAGGAAAGGAATATAATTGCAATGTCATTCTCTACTCTTTCTCCTTATGTTCTTGCTGGAGGCGTTCGCCGTAAGTGCATCTGCACCGATTGCCTCAACTTACGTGATCTTCATTATTGTGAAGCCTTTTTAAACAGCTAATAGTATCCCAGCGATGTGTAGTGGTGTGGGCAAGTCAATGCTTCGGCCCTTGAGTGAACCCACCATCAACCCGCAGGAGAGCGACGTCGCGAATGTGAGGCGCCGCGGCAAATTTATGGAAACAGATCGGACAGTTTCCATACAGGCCTCGTTTATAAGAACGGCAGAGCTACGAAGTTATGGAAATCGACCGGACAGTTTCCATACAAGGCACGTTTATAAGAATGGCAGAGCTGCGAAGTTATGGAAACAGGTCTAAGGATTTCAGAGCTGCAAAGTTATGGAAACAGATATAAGGATTGCAGAGCTGCAAAGTTATGAAAACAGATATAAGGATTGCAGAGCTGCAAAGTTATGGAAACAGATCGGACAGTTTCCATACAAGGCTCGTTCATAATAATGGCAGAGCTGCAAAGTTATGGAAACAGATCGGACAGTTTCCATACAGGACTCGTTTATAAGGATTGCAGAGCTGCGAGCCCGGTGCTTGTCTTCCCTTATCTCACCAAGCAGATGACGGAATAAGATGGCCCAGCTGATGAGGTTCGAGGCGCCGTAATCGTAATCTACTCAGACGATGGCATCTCAGCAGGTAAAGCCGCTCCTGTAGGGCCGACGATGGACTTACACTAGATATACACGTGGTCGTTTAGTAAAGTAATATAATAGATAACGTAAACGCTTGCAGAGAAGGTTAAATTAAAGTAATATGCTCCCCCGATCCGATATAAACCATTGTATATATTATATATTGATTATATTGTAACATATATTTCATGTTTTAAATATATTTGAAGTAGAAATGACTCCATTTGTGCTGCCTATATGTTACGTATACCCCTAACAGACTGCTCGACTAGTCCCTAATGCGAAGCCAAAACAGATGGGACACTATGTACTGTGAGTTGTGGGAAAAAAAATTTTGTCTTTTGCGATAGGTCTTTATAATGACCCAGGGCAAGCGTTTCGATGCTTTATAGTTGAATTAAATAGTGTCAGTAAAATTTTGTGAATACTGAAATGATACATTTTGCTTTCTGTTTTTAATGAATATAAAAGTAAGAATGTGCACATTTGTACAATATTTACTTTTCAAATAATTTCGTGGATTTATTTGACCCGACGCATAGATGAAGTGATCAGGTGCATAACAATGTTAATTTTACGTAGGGTAGAAAAATATACTATGTGCGTTCTTAATCAGGTCTTACAGAAGTGCTCAGTTTACCGTGAACAGCCTTCGCACTAGTCATTTGGATATATACATACACACACACACACACACACACACACACACATATATATATATATATATATATATATATATATATATATATATATATAATTATTTTAACTATGTCTTTTAATGCGTATCTGACGAATTTAATTAAACAAATATATGAGAAATAACTTGAAAGAGTTCTAAATGTTGTTGTGGGCCAAGTAAAGAAATTAATGTTTTAAAAAAAAAGCACTGCCCGTATAGGATACGCTGTAGTCCTATGTAACAGCGTCCTCTGAAATTAGCAAAATTTGAAGCAGATGCGCAGTAGTTTATCACAAAACTTAAAATATTAGATATTTATTTATCGATGCAAAGAGAAGTCGGAAAATATTCTCAAAGGCTTAGCGTAACAAAGTTCGCGAGCAAACAATTTCTGTCAAATAAATTCAGATCCCGGGTATTTTGTTTCGTGTTGGTTGAAACGACAGCGATTAATACATGTTTTAATTTACTTACCTTCTAAATGTAGTGCAAGACAATGAGTGGTAGGCATATAATTCAGTAAAATAAATAATTTAATTTAAAAAAACCCGACTGCGACAAAATGTACGTACGGCTAAAAATATCGGCCTTATATATGGACAGTAGCGAGAAAAAAGTTTTGCGTTTATAGACATTATCGTGAAGATGAATTATTTAGAAATTCACAATACGCTGCACATAGTCGTATGCATACTTAAATATTAGTATCTGTAGTAGCTGTAATTTTATTCTTACTTAGTCGGTGTCGACGGATTTTCAACGAGAAAACTATTTATGGCGCTACAAAAATTAAGCCCTTTCGTAATTAGTTTCCATGAATTTTACTTGCAAAAGTAAAAATTAAAATTTGCAGTGAATGAAATACCAACAGTGATTAGTTATTAATTTCTACAGTTTAGTTTATGTCGTAGTTACAGATCGTGAAAACCGAGCAAAGTGCTCCCTGAAATAAAGATTGCTTTTCGTTGAATTAATGACAGTTTTTTTTTTTCCCTCGAAAAATCGTTCATTTTAACGACACAGACAAGTAAGGTTTCAATTTCCGCGACATGCGAAGCTTTCGCCATATTGATCTTCTCACCGCACGAGCAAAAATCGCAATTACTTACACCGAGGTAGCGACCACTTTAATGAAGAACCGTAAAAAGCGGTAAGTAATCTCGGAAATGGGACAAAAAAAAAACGCACACACACAAGAAGGCACATTTCACTGCAAGAAATATGTCACGTATGTATGAATACTCACATATGTGCAGCAGTAATATGAAGGCAGCACGTGCACATAGAGAAATCTTCATACATATTTCACTTTATTGTTCAGAGATGTAATTTCAGGAAAAGCCAAGGTGAGAGCACAGTGCCACTAATATGATGACGTTAATGCCACGTCGTCTTCGAACTCTTTGCATTGCTCAATGAAACGCTAAATTGAATTTAACTGTGATGATTGGCATATGTATAAATATATATAGAATGTCTGAAATCCATGTAGTCATCAATGAATACGATTTCAATCACAACTCTTTTAGCATACTTCAAGTGATTGGAAAATATTTATGAAACACAATATCGTGAATTTTATATTCAGTGTGGTTGAATGCAAAATATTCCTAACAAAATGTACGAAACTCTAATTTAAAAAAATTTGTTTCCTTAAATCAAACACTTTTAATTACTCAGTCGACTATCCTTGCAGGTGTTGAAATAATTAGGCTGTTTAGTAGCCAAAATATTTTATTCCTGATTTTAAGGATATTTTATAGTTTCGTAAAAGATTTTACCAATAATAATTTGAGAAAAATAGCAAATCGTTTGAACACAAATATACTTAGTGATTTTTAAACGTAAATAAGAGTATTACAGCTTAAAGTTTTAATCAGTACAAATTTCAAAACTCTATTTTAACACTAATATTGGTTCGAGCTAGAGTGTTACTCTATATCCCGAGAGTGGCATGTTACCACGTTACTTGAAAATTCAATGCTTGGTCCACCTACATTAAGGGTTTAGCGACTAGTTAAATTTGAATTTCAATCTTACTTAAAAAGTTAAAATTGGACAGTGGCGAACCAAGTACTAAATAATAAAAAAACTCCACATCATTTTGATGACACAGAAAGTTATCTTGATTTATAACCTCTAGTATCAACTTTATTCAATGTCGATAAATTTACGCGAGAAAGATATAAATTAAAAATTTCAGTAGTTTTTTTTCATTCATTTTTAAGAGGCCGTAATTTCCCGTAATTTGCTTAGTTTTTTAAAAAACTATTATTTTATGCGACAACTAAAAATATATTTATAATATGCTAAAAATACATACAGTAATTATAGCCGCTTAAACGCTCTTATGGGCGACGATATGGATTTTTTTGTTCGTAAGAACTCTGCGGTAGCCATTAAAAATACCTCTCCGAGCAGGAATCGGGTAAGTAGCGAGATGGGCGATATGGCATGAGGACTCGCCATACAGAACACCACACACGAACCGCAATGGACGACCGGACATTCTTACCAGTCCGTGGGCGACCTGCGGTAGCCGTCGTCTTTATTAACATCTTCCCGTGCAGAACTGCACCTCCAGGCAGTGTTGCCAACTATACTGTAAAAACAATTTGACGTAAAATTCCCTTACATGTAAGGGAAGCTAATTACCTCTTTAATGAAGAGTACATTTACATAACAAGTAAAGTACTATTTCCTAATTGTACGGAAAAAGTACCTGACAAAAGTGGGGGGCAAAATCTCATACAATTAAGGGAAAATTAACTCTATCGTATATTAAAATTAGATTTAAAAACCCGGAGTATTAGTATTGCTAATTTTTTATTACATTTATCCTCTGACAAACAGTAACCGAACCCTCAACACTAAAATCTTCAACACTTGTTGGTGGGTGGGCGCGAAACATACTCCTAAATCACGATAGGCCAATGCGCTATCCATTACACCATGACATTTCGACAGTATCACTGAAAACTAGTGTTATAAAGTATTGATTCTTCTGTTCGTCCTCTCACTTAGCTGTTGAGACAATGCTAGAGAGATGCACGCGTCGTAAGGTAATTTTTCCATCCATATATGGGATTTTCCACTGCTATGTACGTGAATATTACTCCAGAGTGCGGTAATTATAATTTATATATGTATATATAAAGCCATGTTGGGATGCTTGTATGACTAAACAATAAAAATTAGTTTTAAGGTAAATATATATATATATATATAGAAACAGCAAATATCAAATAGTTACAAATGGACGAGGTGATCCACACGTCATAAAGTAATTTTCCCATCCATGTATGGGATTTTCCACTACCATGTACGTGAATTTTACTCCAGAGTGCGGTAATTTTACCTCACCAGTAAGGAAATCTATGTTTCCCCCACAAGTTTGCGAATATTATCTTACACTTATCAGGTAATTTTCCCATTAGTTTTTACAGTGTAGTCTGCAGGTGCAACACCACAAACCTCCCAACATTATACTCCTTCAAATACTCTCAATCGTATATTAAAATACATTTTTTAGGCGTTGCAACGAAAAGATATGTTGATTAATTGACGTATATAAGTAAAAGTTCAATTTAACGGAAAATGAGGTACTTTTATGTTAACAGAAGCATATGACGCCTGTGATAGGTGGGCATATAGGAACCAACCAAAGGTGCCGTACACGGGGTAATTTTTCAAAGGTTTGATTCAAAACGCGTGAAGAAATCGTGAATGTACTATACAATAATATCAACAGACTAACACGACGGACGGTGTAAGGATTAATTTCAAACATTTTTCCTTATCAGTCTCTAGCCTTTGCTCTAGAGTTTGGTTCTGTACCAGTACATCATTAAACCTTGTCTTATGTAGACACCACGGTCGTAGGACAGCTATTGACACTAGCGTGAAAAGCTGCCACCCTAATTGACCGATATAGTTCGGGAAATAACTGCAAATCGCCACTATCAAACTAGTGCTGGGTTACTCTACTTGTGCTAGTTACATGCAAACTATAGTAAAAATTACAGTATTAATTATTAAAAAAGGTTATTTATATTTTTTGAGAATATTTTTTTATTGTTTCTGTTTGGTACGTCATAGTCATGTAATTTTGGAAGCTTGAGAAAAGCAGTAAGTCGATATTTTTGACAACTCTATATTGTAAAGCCGTCGTATTAGTGACAGACAGTTAGTTCTTCATTTCTTATGTAGTTATAATTATCCCTACATAAAACATTGCGAAAGATCTATTTCAAGTGAGTTGACATTTTTATTAAGTTATCACGCGTATCATTACACGAAACCATAAAATATCCTTATGATCAGGAAATCGCTTTGGCTTTTTGAACAGCCGGAAAGACATCAGTTATCTTCCATTCACGGTTACTTCCTACTTTTCTGAAGCTCTGCTAGAGTTCTACTCCCAGGATATGATATTCCTCCGCTCCATGGAAACGAAGCTTATCTAAGCATAGAAAATAATACCAAAAAAACAACGCACTGCATTCGTGCACAGTCAGTGTAATAACATTTTGTGTAAGTACTATTTGTATTAGGCCTACACACCTGTTTTCTCTCTGTTTTTACCGACATTAATAATAAATTAAATAATATAATTAATTGACAATATATTGGTAAAAGTTCAATTTAACCAAAAATTAACTACTTTTATGTTAGCAGTATCTTATGACGCTTGTGATACGTGGCATACTTAGGATACAACCAAACACGTCATACATGGGGTGATTTTTCAAAGGTTTGATTCTAAAAGTGTGAAGAAACCGCGACTATATTATAATATGTAAATTATTCCAAGTTTGAGCATCATCATTAGGCAACCCCGGAAACTAAAAAAAATAAAGATATTCTATTCCGTTTAGTTTTACGTTCTAACGATAAATTGAAAGTTTTCATTTTCGCCACACGTTAATCTGTAGACATTCATGACACCCAAAATTTCCTTTCCGTTGGTAAATTATAAGTGAATATTGACAACTTCCCTGAAGCTTAATTGAACTATTTGCCAGCGGTATAATTAATTTATTACATGCACGGTAAAAAAAAAATATATCTTGTACAATTTTCTGAAGAAACATTTTGCAAATAAATTTTTTATAACACTGCAAGTGTATTAGAATGAAGTTCACAAAGTGTGTGATGTATATAATAGAGGTACTCTTTATTTTGACAATTAAGTATTTTAGACTTTAGGTTCATTACAAAAAAAAAAGAAGATATATCTTATCAAAACTTTAGTATGTTGACATATTTGTAGTAATTTACTTGCAGAAATACAAAAAAAAAAACATTTTTAAGTAGTAACCGAAAAGTATTTTGTAACACATGCAAACGTGTTTTACTTTGTAGTAGAATGACAGAAGTTATACACAGGCAGGTATCCAAGAGTTAAGTCATGAGTCTGGACCCATCCCAAAAGATAAAACCACTTTTGAGTAGACTGTAAGGAACTCTTTTGAGAGAGCAAGTGTCGTATTGCTCATGAACTGGTAGTGCTTGTAATATCCCTTACAGCACATCCCTAGGCTCGTTCCTACATCCGTATAGTCCCTATTTTTATTAATGACATTAACATTTTTCAAATGCTGATTTTTTTAATGCATGTTGTCGTGTAGTGTTTTACTGTGTATATTGATATCACTTATAAATGACTGCGGAGGCGGTACACTGAAAATGAACTCGTGCCAATAAGAGCTGATGCCCATGGGCGTAATTAGAATTTCAGTCAAACAGGGAAAAACATTGATTTTAAGGAAATTTTTTAAAAATATTTATGTGCTAATTGACTTCTTTTAATAATGTGGTTACATTTCACTCAGGGAACCCTTAATGAAATTTATTTGTGTTATGTAGAATATAATATATTTGGAAAATTTCTTTTCTTTGTATTTTCAAAGTTTCAATACTTCTGCCGCCATCCCACAAGAGTACACCAATCCTCAGAACACTGGCCTATTTTCCCCTCTGTCGATTATTCCATGATTTTAAGAGAACAAATCTTGACAATGTGGTGAAAATCTGCCACCACTTTTATTGGCTGATTTAGATCACGAAAGAGTCGCAGAGCGCTGTTATCAAGTTATTGCTAGCTTACATGCAAATATAGAGGTAAATATAATATGCATTCATAAAATATTTATTAATATCATGTTAGAATCTCTTCAAATTTTTTGTTCTCGATACATTAAATTAATGTGGTTTTGTAAGCTTATGAAAAGCAGTATCTATTTGTCAAAGAATACATGTAAATGTTACTAGGTAGAGCTAGTTTGGGGCTATAGAGTGAATATGAGTTAGTGATCACTCCAGGTGCACAAAAACAGTCTCCGAGTAACATCATACTTCTTTTCTTTTCATACGACTAACATAAACGACGTGAATAGTAATCGAGGAAAGAAAATATGTTTATGTAAACAAGTAATTTGAGTTACGTCTATGCCTACCCTAACAAATTTCTAACACGGTTTGATTAAATCGAAATTACTTAAAGTATTTTATTTCCATAAAATAGCTTTCCTATTGATAATTAAGATGTATGGAAACAAGTTCGTCATTGCTGACAAGATGACTTTGGAAGTCGCGCCGCCCCGGTGTATGTAGAAGTTTGGTACATGCGCAGAAGACGAAGAATTTGTCTACCTCGTCTATGGTATACTGCGCTATATCTATACAAGAAACACGAAGTTTCGCTGTCTCCGCGCAGCTCTACACGGTTACGTCAAGAAGTTCAACATGAGTGACAGCTCGCGAAAGTTGGTAGATGGGCGAGTGTCGAGAGTTGCGCTTCCACACTTACAATAGTTTCCTATGCTTGTACAAGGAGTTTCTCGGAAACAAGATACAGAAGGTTTTTTTTTTGTGTGACTGTAAATAAATTAGTGTAAATTTCACAAACCTTTAGCGAGGAAAGAAACAAGCAAGTGTTGTCGACTTCATGATTATTACAAACGTTGAGCTAACTAAACAATGTTGTATTTTTTTTTTTCTGAAATAATGTGTCGTAAGTAAATAATATTTCAACTGTAGATTTACATGAATGTGTATTTGGCTACTAGTTTACAAATTATTTGTAACAAGTACAAACATATTTTACCGTGTAAACACAACTTAAGTCACGCCTCTCACCAAAATCCTCACTTACATAAACATAATCATAAAACTTTATACTACACATTACACAAAATAACTTATATACATGACAATGATACTTGTAGCTGCAGTCGAATTCTGTTAAAGCCCTCTGCTTACAAATTCAATGAAGAGTGATTGTACCAACTTCTACGGAATGCCATTATTCACCATTAGGGCACTTTGTATCGCCAACACGTGATGCTCTACTATATGCTGTTCATAGTAAAGTGAGCACTTTTGAGGGCCTACTTACTTTTTTCCTATCAGCCATTTTTTATCCTTCCGTCATCTTTTAAAATAAATATTGCCATATAAGTAATAAATTCAGTGTATATATTTCGCCGGACCCGAAAGTTAACGTCTAATACTATGATAAAATATACGTCTTGACTATTATTCCAAATGAGAGGGCTTCGAAAAGTGCTCACTCTACTGTGAACAGCCTGGTATGTTGTTCTTCTCCACTCATATAATGAATTAATAGTGTAATTATGCTACTGTTGGCACCAGTGCCCATCGAGTCGTGGTCACGTGCCCAGAGGAGTTATCAGCGACGGTATATCGCATAAACAGGCCAGATGAACGGGCGCCGCTCCGTGAGACACACTGCCCGCTGGCACGCGAGCCACGACTAGCAGCCAGGGGGTGGCGGACTGTATCTCCCGGGAGATCCTGCAGGGGGTTTTGGAGGGGGGTGGTTCTCCACCGGGGTGGGGGGGGGGTGCAGCAGGGCGGTCCACCAGTCCATCAGCTGATAACCCGGGGCTTCTGGAGGAGGCCACCCCCAACCCCCTTCCATTCTTTCCGGCCTCAGAGATAACACCGCCATCTGGGCTTCTCCCGATCATCCAGAGCCGACGGCGATTTACAGCGCCCTCTGTGATACTATATATCGCTCTCCCAACCTCAGAACACCGCCGATGGCCTACTTGCCGACACCTAACATCGATCCAAGGTCTGTGCAGACTCATAGACGTCGTTGGTTGGAGAGAAAGAGAGAGGGAGACACAGGAGAATCTTGGGCGGCTCTTAAGGGTTATCAAGCACCGCCGTTTTGGATTTTCACTATTATAACAATAAGTTCCAGTTAAGATTGTTTAATTAAATTTTTCGCATGGCATGGCACAAATAATAAAGGCTGTTCACGGTAAAGTGAGCACTTAAGAAACGAACCTTAGAAAAAAGACACTGCCCCTGCATACATATATTTTAACGGGCGCACTCGTTGACATTTGCCCAGTAAAGTTGGTGACGATGGAGGGGAAAGTAGTTCCATATATGAAAGTCAAATAAAAAGTGTTAGGTAACCATTTGTGATAACTTAAAATTGTCTTTCAGTTTAGGATTTTTAATGCATCGACGTGTAAAGAGGAGCAGATTTGAAAATAATTCTTAACTAATAATTTCACAGTTTCATTTGAACGACGCATGAATAAAGTGATAAGGCCCATGGCAATGTTGATTTCACATATGGTGGAATAATACATAAAGTGAATACGAGTAGATCTTAAGCAGGGCTTTCAAAATTGCTCATTTTACAGTGAACAGCATAGCTTCTAAAACTTTATCAAAGTATTGCAACTCTACTGCCTTTGTTGATTTTTGACTGGTGACTGCAGAAAATAAATAAATACTTTTTTCTTGCAGGTGGTTACAGAGAAGATACTGGCGACAGCAGTCAAGCAGTGCATATTGTAGACCACGTGCAAAGCAGTGTCATTTGCCTTGTCGACACACGAAATAAAGTATGAAATCTGTTTTGCAAGTTGTGGTTAAAATTCCGTAAATCCGAAATGGCAGGGACTGATCCCCTTCAACAGCGTGGTCTCGAGAGGCGATGAGGGTGAAGCGAGGTGAGTGTGCTACTGAGCAGAGCCGGAATGCAGGGCGGTAGAAACGGGAGATACCCGAGGAAAAACCATTCGACCAGCAACATCGTCCAGGCACGATCGCCGCGTGCGAAAATCCTGGAGTGACCCGGTCAGGGATTGTGAACCCGGTTCGCCTTGGTGGGAGGCGAGCAGGCTAACCGCTCATCTACCGTGGTCCATCTTTGTATGAATAACAGCTTTGGTGTAGCTAGGAACTTCTCAAAGAAAGGGTTGCCTTGGCTGAAGAGACGGGAGAATGGTTAGACAGAGAGAGAGAGAGAGAGAGAGAGAGAGAGAGAGAGAGAGAGAGAGACGCTGGCTCGTGCGTTAACTAAAAGGAATAATAACAGAAAATTAATTCAGAGTAAAATAAAATGCATCGTGGTTTATAGTAATTAAAATGTTTATCATATTCAAAGGCTTATTATTAAAGTTAATTCTAATTGTAGACAACCTAAGATTTATAAAATTTTTTTGGGGAGAGAGGAGGTTCCTAAACATCCCCTCACCTGACTAACGGGCCTATGATTTTTTAAAAATAATCTACATATATACATTCATGGAATGAATTTATCAGGAAAATTATTTCAATATGTAACAACAATCTATATCAGCAGTGAATTAAGAGATTTGGACGACTCTTAACATCGAGGTCTTGAGAGCCGATGAGGGTCATTGAAGTGAGTTTGGAGCAGCGCCGGAATGACCACATACCAAAATCCGGAGTTATCCGGTCGGGGATTGAGCCCTGATCGTCTTGGTGGAAGGCGAGCGGGCTAACCGCTCAGGCACAGTGGCCCCAGTGTGTATCAGGAAAAATGCCACATTTGAGTCTTATCCAGATTTGATGTTATTTAATAAATATTTCCGAAATAATTATGCACTGGCGGCTTTAATGTTAATTTCGCTGCTAATTATAATGCTTCGTCGCATCGCCATTGGAAACAGTTTGTAAGTGGATATCCTGCAATTTTGCACAATAATTCATCGCCAAGCTAGACATCACCCCAATTGCATACATTTTTAGTTTACGTGTCACAATTTCAGTTTCAGATGTATTATTGAATATTTTTGATTATAGATAATTTACAATTTACTAGTTGTTTAAAACTTTCGTATCTAAATTACACTGTGTTATTCCCTGCTTGCGAAAAGGCAAGAACTTATTGATAAAATATAAATACGTTCTCGGCATTTAAAACTAGCAGATAACACACGATAAAAAATTTAGCAAAAAAAATATTTAACAATTCGTAACATACAAAAATTTTTATAAATGCAAATTGTCAGTAATTGCAATGAATCCGAAATGATGACGCGAAAACGAATAGTTTGTGCCTTAAGGTGTCACCAGACCTTTGTTTATCCAACACACCCTGCAGGTGTCTCGGCTAATAGCGTACACATACCACTCTGGTGGCGTAATTCTATGTGCGGCCGAGTCGACCAGGATGAGGAGTTATGTCTGCGACAGCAGCCAATTACAACTGAACTACTCTAGGGTTTATATAGAGCTGCGAAGTTTTGGATGGTAATGATTTATAACACGAGACGGCAGTGTCTGCTTGTTAGTGAGATAGTTTCGTACGTCGAGAAGTGACTATTTTCCAAAAACGGCATATGGATTTCTGAACTTTCCGTGTGAATATCTGTTCAAGCCACTTGCATCTGACTCATTCTAGTATCTTGTCCAAAGCATATTTTTTTCACTATTTCAAGGATAGGTGATTGGCTACCACAGTTTATTATAAAAATTTTGTACAAATATTACGAAAGAAACACTGCAATTTGTCCTTCGAGTAAAAAACAGTTTCACTTTTTATTGTAACTAGAAAAGGCTAGGTACGTAAGAGAAAAATTTTATTAGTGTTCCTAGGTTTCAGTTTACAGTGAAACTCTCTTGTGGTTAATTGAACAAAGTGGCAGAGAGTATTAGGTGCTTTACAAATCTGTTGCTAAACATTTTTGCCACATTATCAGTCGTCCTGATTATTTCTGTAGTGAGTAAATTCCGGAGATCATAGAGGCAACAAAGGCGTAGTGACGTAAAGTTGTTTTACATTACTGAATGAATAACAGATTTTAGCCTAACATTTGTGCTATGAAAGAATTTATGTAATAATTGTACATCATAATTTTGCTGCATACTCACTGCTGGGAGACAACGCAGCATGTGACAATAGCGTTGCAAAGCAACGCTTCTTTTTGAAATTAATTTAACCGAGATATTTTAATGCTCAATAAGAATATGGTTAAAAAGGCTTTTTTTTTTTTTTTTACACGGAATGCTTCCCTTATTAATCAATATTTATTTTCGGCACAGCAATGTTATACAGAAATGTAATATAAAAAAATTATGAGGCGCGTTATTTTGCACGCACAACTTAGTTTATAAGCTCTGAACAGAAGAAGTTTAGACGGTCGTGAAGAAAATGTGGGGCAAAATATGCATCATTACAGGAATATAAACACTTTCATCACTGATAAAGAGAAAACGTATGTACAGCATTTAAATGAAAAGCATAATGTTTCGTATTCAAAATTATGACTTAAAAATAGTTCTTAGTTCATATTTTATAATCGTAAATTGTCATCTACAGAAGAAATGCTATTCTTTGAAAAAACATATATATATATATATATATATATATATATATATATATATATATATATATATATTCGTTACGTTTCGCTTTGAACTACTGCGCTCGACCTTCCCGAAATTTCTTTTGTTTGCCTTTTTCTGGCGTTTCTGTGTGGAAATCATGACACACTTAACTCGAAGTCTGTATGACTTTGGACAAGGGTCGTAGCAAATTTCGGAGATTCTAAACCTTGAAGATGGCCGAGGGCATCAGGTATCAATCAATCAGAGCATCGAGGAGTCGGAAAAAATTGACCCCAGTCAACTGCTTCCGACCGATGCAGTTAGTTACAATTTTCGCGAGAGACGTCTTGAATCAACGAGGCAGTAGCGTCATGAATGGCAAAAAGAAAGTCTGATTTTCCATGTGCTTGCAGACGAAGTAGTTTTCAGTAAGTGTTCATGATCTTAAATTAAGTTCTTTATATTGAATTTTAAAGTTTGGAGTCTTGCAATGAGTGTGTGTAAATGTGGTGTGCAATTGAAAAGATTACCTTTTTAAAGTTTGTGTCTTGTCGCTCTCAATCAGTTGTAGCAAAGTATTTGTGTATACTTAGTGCCGCCAACAACACGCTATTTCTTTATGCGTTCTGACCATGTTTTTTTTCTCTTTGAATTACATATTATCATGAAAATAAGCATTCGGCAACGTTTGCGAATATTAAATTTCCTCTTTTAATTTATATTGAGATGATGAGAGAGTGAGTTTCATAGTCAGAATAACTATTTTTTACTAGTCTTGCAATAATTCACGAATGCGTTAAGTGAGTTTCGTAATGTAGTACCATATATGGCTGACATCCAGCACCCGCTTTCTCTCAGAACATAAAATTCATTTGCCAGCAAACGCTTTCTGGTAAATACCACGTTACGAAAGTATTTATATGCTGCTCAATTAAATCCTGCTCATGATCAGTCAGAGTGTAAAAAGTTATTTGACAAACGCGATGCCGTAATAATATTAGTAAATAATACTTTATTTTTTTCTAAGTCTTAAAAAAATTAAGGTAAATCTCGGAGTTTGTTTGAGGAAAGCAGGAAAGCAAAATGCACCGCACAGATGAACGGTAAACTCTGAATACTACCTTAAAATGGTCAGGTTGGTTACTCAAAGCGTTTAGTGTGAGAGGCCAAATAACAGCGAGGCCATATGATCCAGCTTCGGTTCTGGTAGTTCGGTTGGTTCGGCGTGAAGAAGGGGTTGGGGCAGAAGGAAGTCGATAGTTGTGGTTGGTGTTACCACTGCGTGATCGTCGATGGGATGTTCCGGGGCTTCGACAACCTCGTAGTAAAGCGAACCTCGTAGTAACGCGAACCTCGTAGTAACGCGAACCTATAATTACTCCATGTGGAGCTGCCCTCAGTTAACATTACTTTACACTACCACGCCTCATTCATTACCCTTGGCATGAAAGAGCACCACTCCTAGAGCGCGTAAAAGAAATCTAAAAACAGCGAAAATAATTAATGTTATTGCATGCTTGAAAAAATGGATTCACAAGGCGAAACGTAATAAACGGTATAGATTTTTGTCATTTTTGGACATATAAACAGTTTAATAAAAGAAAAATAATTATTTGGTGGTTTTGTTATATACTGGTAAACGAGGAAATTTCCTTCTCTTCGAATAATAATATAATGTAAATATTAAAATGTTTACTTCTTCAGGTACCACCTACATACAAAGAGGCACAGCAGTGTTAAACAGAAATGTTATGTTTATAAATAAATATATATATCTACAAGCCTATATATGTATATATATATATATATATACAAACAGGCATAGTTTTTTCCGTTTTTACATGCATTTTGGAATATAAAATTTTCTAACATCCTGGTGTTAGGATAGTTTTTAAAAACTCAACGTCACTATATGTTATCACTTAATTTTAGTTTGTTTTTTTAAGAACTTATCAAAAATGTATTTTACGTGTATATCAAACACTGCGTATGTGAAGCAGAATATTACATGGTGGCATTTATTTTATTATGAAACCAAAATCACTTTCCAAATAATGTTTTTTTTTGTACGAACTTAAAATACAGAATAATTTATTATGTAGCAGATATTTTTTAATTTAAGTTTTTCCTTTCATTTTCGCTCATAATCAGACAGTCACATTAAAATGTATTTTTTTAAATACTTGTATGCCACAGGAAAATGTAAAATAATATTTGCCGACTGCCTCACTCTGTTGGGCTTAACATTAAGCTTTTTGAACCCATCGGTAAAGTCATTGGTTGAAACCCAGGCCTCGGCCAATCAGAAATATTTCGACAGAAATTCTTAAATTTGTAGTTTGGCGGACACAATGTCGCCACAATGTGAGGGTTTTCTCAAAATTCTCTCTTATCGCCCCCAGTTTTCATTCTTCCATCTAGCCTCAACAAAACTACCAACTATGCTTTTCCACAATTTCTAAATATATAGGTTTCTGACGGGAATATTGAACTTGATGTACAATATGTCACTTGTCAGCACTCAGGAATATTAACGCTGAGAGCAGTTACAATGTAAATTATAAAATGCATTGAAAAGATTTTTTTACTCACATGAAAATATTGGGTATCACGGGGAAAAACAAACGTGTAACGTTCGTGCTTTCCTATCGTTTCCAGCCAGAGGTGTGTCAAACGTTTTAATTGTTTGTAGAAAACAATCTTCCATTAATAGGCTAGATACAGGCATCTGCATTCAGTGGCGTGTGGTGAGTTTTTTTTTTTACAGGGTAAGCAATATGATAGCCCCAACATATTTGAGTGTTTTAGATAACATTTGCTAGTGCCAGGCTGTGGTTCCAATTTCAATTTCTACTAACAAACGCAACTTCCAACTTTGTTTACTCTCCACGTGTATTTTCCATCTTATAATACGTAATATTAGCTATAAAAACGGAAACGAAATTAATGTAATAATAATTAAACTGGATGTTATTTAGGGATCGTATTACAAACTATAAGCAAACTCCTGTTTTCCCGAACACTTTCATACACTTTCCAAGGAAAAATGTAGGACTGGAGGAAGCAAACAGAACGACTACTTACCTTACCGAAAGAACGCGGTGGCATGTTGTTGCTTGCGAGTTCGATTCATTGCTAGTCGCTCCCGTTTGTGGAAAATGAATACTAGATAGCAGCACTATGCGTGTACGGTGCGGGAGTTACGAAACCCTGTTTCTCGAATCGGAAACGGGAAACTCAGGAGAAAAATGCGTTCAAATTTAAAGTTAAGGCGAAAACTATAAAGGGTCAAGCATTTCATATATGTAGGCCAATAGGGTAAGCAGTGCTTACCTTGCATCTGTGGAATAAACGCCACTGGTCTGTTCTCATCCCACAGTGTGTTAGCGTTGCATCAAAAGGGAACAACATACGCCTATCACTCACTTTAATTTATTGTTAATAAAATGGCAGTTTGCGTAAAACAGACATTGTCAGTAAAACTCATGTGATAGATTAACATCTAATCTTCACACTTGTAAAATTTAAATTTCCAGCTAATGGCATTGAGTAAATGTTTGGTTTTTATTTCATAAACCACGTATTACTGACGTCATATACATTCTGTGACATTAAAGTGCCGTATTACAACGATAAAAGAAATATTCAAACATTTTTGTCTAACAATTATTGTGATATTTTTTTACATTTACCATGATTTGAAACAGTGAGAAATGATGTATGTATGTATGCAATAACCAGTAAGAAATAGTTCTCATGTAAAATTTAATTTAGTTGAGTTTTGTTAAGTTGTTGGTAAAAAGGAAGCTTTTTTCACTGACATGTAAGTTTTCAAGTAGCACTGTTGGAAAAATATTTGATTATTATGTATTATATATTATATATATATATATACACACACACATATACCATTTACCCAGAGCAAAAATTCGGTGCATTGTTTTCTTCTTGTACTCTCTCCAGGTCTCGTTTACGTTTAGCGGAATGATACGTTGAGAGAAGCCAGAAATTATTAGAACTCGAGCAGGTCTCCAGAAAAGTTGGATCTAACCATGAATACATCATATTATGAAAATCAACAACGTAATTTTTGGGTGGTTTATAAATAATATATTGCATTATCGTTTTTTTTTTGTTTAGGTTTTATTTAACCTAATTTTCGAGGTGTATGTTCAGCCTTCTCACACTGAGAAAAATGTTTACGTCAGGCAAATAATTTTTACCGTAATAAATCCTTTGTCTTATAAAACATGCAGCTAGATGGATAAATTCAAATCCCGTGTGTTAAAAGGTAGAGATCATTATTTATTACGGTGGAAAAATAATAAATTACAGGTAAATATAGGCAGAAATACCGACTAAATTATTTTGAAAAGTCAGCAGAAATTCACAAAACCCTGATATGAAATACTGCGTATTTGCTTGCACTGGGTTGAAAAGAGGGTTTTGAAAATTTTTGTTCTGAGTGTTGGTGAAAGCACTACGTGCGCTTGTGCCCCCCCCCCCCCCCCGGTTCCATTCATAACCCACAAACCCTACTACCACGCATAACAGGAGTTTGGTAATGGTTCGGGGGGGGGGGGGGTTCACCCCCTGCCCGTAAATACATCAATTTCCGTAATGTAGCGAATAAATTCAAACGGCATCAGACCAACCCACTTCCCCCCCCCCCCCCATTTCGACCCCCCTGAACGCACTCGACGGAAACGGGGTGCGAATGCGAATATTAATGGCTCGTTTACCCACGGCGATTATCTGCAAGCGCTGGGCTGACTGTGCGTGGACATTTCCAGGAAGCAGCGTCACAGAATAACACTAAAAATCTGGACAATTTTAACAGCGCCGCTGCATCATACGCGACTAACGCCATGTGTGGTCGTGCATGTTATGTCACACGTTATGTCCAAGCGTGGTACAGTAGTTGACCAGATCCTGTGGAACGGCAACGCGTTAAAAACACACATATTTTCCTTTACGAAAGGCGTGTATAGGTATGTTATCAATGTAAAACATAAAATATGAAAGATCTGTAAAGAGGTAATAGATTTACTAACATAATTTAAAATGTACTGTATTTGGGACTACTGTAAATCCTCTATTAACCGAAACACGTTTAACCGGAATACCTATTAAAGGAAACGGCCATACAGTGTTATTACAAAATACAAACAATTTAACATGCTATAGTGTACTGATTTTTGGAGGCATATTTCCCCAACAAGAATTCTTAACGTAAAATTCAATTTATTTTAGGTAGTTGTTTTGCTGCTTATGTTAATTTATCATACAATTGCATACTGACATACTTAATTAAACCCTCAATTGTATATTATTTGAAATGTTTGTGTATTTTTAATTTCTTATATAAAAATGTATATATAGGTTTTCCCTTCGGCTTTATTTAACGGAAGATTCTAGAAAATCAATAGTATTTGCTATTACATGATACATCATCCCATCATTTCGAAAGAAAAGTCTAACTTTAAAAAAAGTCAATTTTTCGCTAATAGCTATTCTTCATATTTAAGAAGAGAGGGGGTATTACAGACTGAGATATAGGAACCGCAGTAAACAAGTATTTCGCCAAGTTAACTTTAAGAATTTGAAGTTTACTTCGTTCTTAAACGGCATATCTCATTTCTGCAATGTTTTCGCCTCTTTACCAAGCATAATGCTAAACTATATTTGCATCCTTGCAACCATTTTCTTTAAATGAGTAAAATAATTAAGCAAATAAAGGTTACGTCAAACTTTTCTCACTGAATTTCTGATATTTCATATATAACAAGTTCCATGTGGGTTCATCAGAATCACGAAGTTATTAAATTCATTGGATAAGTTGTTCAATGAACTCAAAAGTCCAAGTTTCCTTTCGCAAGCGATGTGGTAGGTCAGATATTCCGCAGAGCGAGGACTCAGGGGTTTCTACTTGGAATCTTCGCGCGAACACATTTGGAGAGTGCTCTTCCAAGTATATATAATTCCCCGCTACCATTACACGGTGAAGTTGTAAAAGCTGGAGGGCTCCAATCGCCAGCGAATGTAAAAAGTAGGCAATTTCCTCTTGTCATCCAGTTAGAATTCGCGCGCTTTACGGCTGTGACGCCGGAAAACCGTCATGTAACTTTTATCAATGTCAAGTGTAAAAAAATTTTAATTTCATTCATAACTGCTGTTTGAAAATTTTCCCGTCTGGTAAACAGACATTTGGTAATTTTAGGGCTTGTACCTTCGTTGTGTGAGATGCAAAAATCTAACGTCACATTTACGTATAATTTACAGACTTAAAACAAGTACCCTTAATTCGCCTTCGTTGGAAAATAAAGACAACTGATTATATATATAAGAAAATCTCAGTTTTGAACATGCACTAAGATAAATTATTTATGTATATGAACTATTGTGAGCAAAGAGAGCAATTTGAAGGCCCTCGCAACAGACATTATCTACTAATAATACATTGTATCGCGACTTCAAGCGGTTATTTTTCAGAGTGGTGAAATGTGTACTCTGTATTTATTAGTCACATGGCATCGTTTATATTTAAAAAAAAATGGCGGAAAGGTAGAAATTTGTTGAAAGGATAAGTTTAGCATGGCCTTGAAAAGTGCTCACTTTACCGTGAATAGCCTCTAAACGAAGTCAAAGTTTCGAATTTTCCCACTTTTGAAGAGATTGCAGTTGTTACTACAAGAACTAGGAAAACTGATAAATGAAATGTATTTATGTGAACTGCATTTGTTAAAGGAAAGAAAATTGGCGATTTTAGAGGAGAGTTTAGTGGCATTAATAAGGGGAAAACTGCGTTGGCTTATATCAGCTTCCAAGGTTAGCAAAGCGGACTTGAGAGATCATATGTATTAAGGAACACTATGTAGCAGGCGCTTCACTTATGTTAAAATTCACTTCTAGCTGCCTACCATAACACAACGTAGGATAAGAAAGCGCATTTTAATGCATAATGAACAACGCGATTATTAATGTTAAAAAAAAAAAAAAAAACATTTCGCACAGATCTTACCCGGTAAATATTAAAATACATCCTTCATAAAGAGATGTTTTTTCATGTGGAGCATCACTTAAACTAAAAATTTGAAGGAAGCCCCACCTTTGTTTCAGGTGGCAGTGTAATAGAAACGACCTCCCAACCCAACCTCAGCAAATCGCGTACGAGGCATCTGCTACATGAAGGCATGAGAAGCCAGAAATTATAAAATTACCTCACAGCACACAGTCAGTAAATTATGACCCCACTTTGTTTCTATACTGGCCAAAATTGTAAAACCGTTTTAAATAATTAAAATTTGTATGTATATATACAGTAATTATATATAAGGATTTCATATACAATTTGTTGCTCTTGTCGCTTATCTTTTCTCTATGTGCCACCCTTAAAATGCTCATTTACAATACGCTGATAGTAAAATCACAATGAAGTACGATATAATAAATTGTTCAAATACAGTTAATTTATAAATATAAAAAAAACACAGAGAACGATTCTTTGGCGCAAGGAAAATCGTATCCAATCTCAGTTCTTTTTGTTTAGTGGGATTGTTTTGCACGCCTTACATTGAACTAGCAAATAAAATATTAAAACATTCAAAATGTACTTTTGATTTCTACCTCACTATTTTTCAACAATAAAAAAAAAAAAAAAAACTGACCCCAAGCTTAGTATTTTCATGTCACAAATTACTAAGATGCACTTAAAAATATATGGATATGAAATTAACTTACAAACATATGCGTGGCAAATTAAATTATTGAGTTCAAGCAAAAATATGCTATGGCAGCACCATTATCTGCCATAATCTTACGAGCGGCGCAATAACTACTCTTTTTTTCCTACTGTTCACCTGGAGCACACGGTAATAAAATCCGAAGTCATTCACAATTAATAACGCAGTACTATTGGCTGTTCACGGTAAAATGAGCCCTTTTGAAAGCCCTGCTTGAGATCGACTTGTATGCACGTTGTGCAATCTCATTGCCATGTGCCTGGCCACCATGTTCATGCGTCGGTTAGGTTAAACTGAAATCATTACGTAAGTAAATATTTCACAAATCTGCTCACTTTCTCACTTCGATGCATTAAAAAATAACAGAAACCGAAAGATACATTTAACTTATCACAAGTGGTTACCTCAAAACGTTTTATTTAACGTTAAGATATGGGACTACTTTCCCTCCATCGTTACCAACTTTACTGAGCGAATGTCACTCAGTGCTCCCGTTAAAATACATGCAGGTAGGAGCAGTGGATTTTTTCTAAGTTTGGTTTAAAAAGTGTTTGCTTTATTGTGAACATCCTTTACTTAAATTTCTTCCTAAAATTTTCATTAAAATTTAATAATCTCGTCGACCGGACCTTGTTTCTTGAAAATCTCGGTTAGAGTGTTTATTCCCGTTTATTCGGATAACTTCAGTCGCGATTGACGTTACTAGCCAGCAACATGGCAGGAAACTAATGGGAACATTTTATTGGGGTATTAATTTCTTTGGTGCTAAAATGTGTGGACTAATGATCCCATTGACGCGTTTTTGTATTTTCTACGTGTCTTCTTTGAATTCTTCCTGGCGTTCAATTCCTTATAGACTTTCGCCTTCGGTAAATTCCTGATTTTTTTTCCCATGTAGGGCTTCTACCTTTCCAGCCGCTTCTGCAGCTGGTATGAGTTCATTTCCTATGACGTTTTATGTTGCTTCGTGGCGAACCTCTGATGCGGTTCTGCGAAATCAAACTGTAATCGTGATTCCTGGTCCCAACGTCAGGGGGACCGTTCACATGTTTTGTTCGGCAGCCACGTGGATTGTAAGGACGGGAGGGAGATGCTGTCCCAGGAGAAGAACGTCTATTAGAACGGGATACCAGAGAACCGGGGTTGAATTTCAACTCTCAATTCTGCACAGGGGTTGATCGTTCAGGTCTCGCCACCTCTTACGGCTGGAACTTCCCGGTGAGCTGCGTTCGGACAGAGAGTTATGACGCTCACGTTTCGAATCACGTTTCTATTGAGACGTATACGCTCGCGAAGGGGATTTCCTATCATAGTCTATATTCAAGGTTTATTCAGATTTTTTGAATAGAAATTTTGAAAAATCATCCCGTATATGACATGTTTGGATTTTTTCTTAAATACGCCATGTATTACACGCGTTTTATACTCGTGTGTAAACAACGCTAGCTTATTTTTCGTTAAATTTAAATTTAACTTAGAGTTTATTTATAAATTGCAATATTTAATTCATAATTGAAACTAATTACAACAGTGAGAAAGTATGTGTGTTGGTAATGCTTTGTACGAAATTGCTTTTATGCAAAATATTATTACACTTAGTGCGCTCGAATGCGGCGCGTTGTCCCTTTACACCGTAAAAAAAAAAAAATTTGTGATTTTTACTGAGAAAATCTTTGTAATTTTACAAATGCTTGCAAAATTACAGATATGTATCTTGAAAAACTACTCATTTGTAAAACTGCAAGGTCCGTGTTTGTAATATACGTCAAGAAATGTTTGTGTTGCACTGGCACGCTTGCGCGAGCTTCAGCAAAGTGGCGGACACCCGACAACGTAAAACTGTATATAGCTGTTTGTGCAAACACTAATGGGCGACGCAAAGTGTAGCTGCGTTCAAAAAGAAATGTATTGCAAGTTTTTAATCACGTGAAACACTTAAAACAACTCAAATAATCACAATAAAACGACAATTTCAATACAACGTGACCAGCTACACAGAACTCTCAAATCGGCTCTCGATGCATCGTTTTTAAGAGACGTCCATGTCTCATAACTCAACAACTGAACATTTAAAACGAAATAAATATACCTATTCTTCTTAACCGATAATTATTATTATTTTGTAGGCATCCGCTAGCAGCTATATTCAAAGTAAAAATAAACGTTAAGTTGATCTTGTGGTTAATGGTATCGACTAATATTAAAAGTGGCGAGGGTTCTCATCCCTGTGCTGGCAACGTGTAACATTTTTTTTTTCGAAGACATATTTTTTAATATTTATTTTAATACTTCTCTATAATTAAAATCATCACAAGTGTTTTCTAGAAGATAAAATAGTAATCTTATATACATTTCTCATTACTGTCAGTTGTGATGCAAGGCTATCATTTGTAATATTACAAATACATTTTTTTTGGAAATTTTACACGAAAACTCTTTGTAGTTTTACAAAGTATGTTCCGATGTTCTTGGCAAGTGCGTTTCCAAGGATTTTCCTTATAAAAGTACAAAAGAAATTTAATTGTAGTGTGATTTCCAAAACTTGGTTAAGGTTGGTTTACATGGGGTCGCGGAATATCCTAGCAGCATAACTTTAGCAGGGCGTCAGAAAAGTTCGAAGTAACCTAGAATGGACTACATAAAATATTAAACGCTTCAAGGACACGTCCAGGACACGTGAGGTGCGACGGAAAGTAAGTAGCATAGACAAGGCTACTTGATGCTGTTAGTTAAAGATTTCAATTCAAAATGTGTTTTCTGTTTCCTTAGAATTTTAAGCTCTGTATACAGGCTTTGAATACAGCAATCTGTTCAGAAAATATACAACATGGTCGCTGTATTTTAAAACTACGTTTCACACAAGAGTAAATATTGTAAACATATTGCTACTGACAACAATTTTTGCTAAATGCAACACTCAGCGACCACAATCGTGTTTCAATAACCAAATTTATGAACTGCAACAAAATAACGACTTAAAGTTCTGTCATGAATAGAGAATTCTGTGTAATATTCCATAGTTGGAAATAATTAGAATGGGCATAGTATAATGATAGCCTTACGGTTGTTGGTATGCTAAGTGGACGGATTTGTCACATTTATCCCTGTGCTTATGGTTCATTCATTTTTATCAGGATCGCGTCTCTTGTGGCGTTAGGTAAGACGATTATCAAGATGCAAACCTACACTTCACAAAAAAGTTTCGAATATTGTGAGATAAGGAAGGTTGTGTGATAGGAGTGAAGTGTAGCAGTGCTTTTGTGTTCAATGGAGAGTGCACTGAGGCATTGAACATGGATGGGAGAAGCTGGAAACGGCAGTTTATAGTCGTCCACAACCCCCAGAAACACTTCCGGATCTCATCAGCAATGTCCAGAGGGGCCTTCGTCTGGAAGATGACATCAACAAATTGATTACAAGCATGCCAAGGCGTGTTATAGGCTGTTCGCGGTGAAATGCGCACTTTCGAAAGCCCTGCTTAAGATCTACTTGTACGCACACGGTGTATTCTTCCGCCTTATGAAAAATTAGCATTGCCATGGGCCTCGTCACTTTATTCATGCGTCGGCCAAGTGAAACTGTGAAATTATTAAGAAAGTAAATACTTTACAAATCTGCTCAATTTTACACTCCGGTGTATCAGAAAAATACAAAGCGAAAGAAATACTTTTATGTCATCACATATGGTTACCTAACCCTTTTATTCGAAGTTAAGATATGGAACTACTTTCCATCCATCTTTACCAACTTTACCTGGCGAATTTCACTCAGTGCGCCCGTTAAAATATATGCATCCAAAGGCAGTGACTTTTTTCTAAGGTTCATTTCTAAAGTGCTCGCTCTATCGTGAACAGCCTTTAGGGACCTGTACAACGCACATGGAGGCCATATACGGTACCAAGCTGCAGTGGGAATAAAGAAACCCTTCCTAGTAATACACATAAATCAGTTCATTTTAGGGGCCACGGTGCCTAAGCGGTTAGACTACTTGCCTCCCACCAAGGCGAACCGGGTTCAACCCCCGGCCGGTCCACTCCGGATTTTCGCATGTGGGGATCGTGCCGGACGATGCCGCTTGTCGGCGAGTTATCTCGGGGATATCCCGCTTCCCTCGCCCTTGCATTCCGGCGCTGCTCCATTCTCGCCTCATTACACCCTCGTCGATCCTCAAGACTTTGTTGCTAAGAGCCGCCGAAATTTCTCAACTCTCTCAATATCGAGTACAATACTCTTCGCCCGTCAACGGGACCGTCATATATCTTAGGTAATATAAAAATTTCGCATGTTCCTATAACGAATTATTATTGTTGTGATAAAAATTTCTACATTGCAGCTGGGCACAAACAGGTCCTACACTATTTTATTCCAGCTAATATTACTACCTGGTTACCACGCTGGGCCGGATAACCTGCTGGAATATATACAATACTCCATGCAAAGGAGTGTGGATGCATAAATGTAAACCAGAGAAAGTATTTTTGGGTTGAATTTTATTTATAAGCGGTTGGGCGGATAGTGCAGATGGAAAATTTTATAGTCTCTAAATCTGAATCAGTGAGAATTTCAATTTTTTAAATCAGTCAACAGCACATGCATTTTTCAACAGTCACTTGACTCAATTTAACTGACGAATAAGTGAAGATATGCTAGTGTTCATTCACTTCATGATATAGTTTAATTTCTCACTGATTCATTAGCCATTTCATTAATTTTTTTTTCAATGTTTTATTTTGACTGACCGTTTAGATAAATAAACAACGTGTGTCAAATGAAATAAGAAAACACAAACTAATAAAACCATAAAACAAATGAATCACGTGTTTAAGAAACAATATAAGTCACAAGCAACACTTTGTACAGGAATTGAAAAAAAAAAAAAAACATCATAGGCATTGGCATGTGTCAAAATACATAGATATGAAATTATATATACAGTATAAAGTGAATTTACAATTGTTTAACATGAAAAACATAAACATAGTATTTACAACCCCCCAGAAAACAATATTTAAAAATGCTGGACTTACGTTTTTTTTCTCAAATTCAGAAAATGAAATCAAAGTAAATTGTTCTGAAGTGTGTTGAGTTTGCTTTAAGGCAGTAAATAATTATACATTAAGTATGTAGTGGTGTATACAAAGTAATACTGAACTCTAACACAGAAATATATATAAAATAACACAAATTAATATGAATAAGTATTCGTGCAGTCTCCAATGAACAAGTCTTGCTGATGATATGTTAAAGTCTATTTCGAACTAATTAATCACGAGGATGGGTTTGCTTTCCTTCCTTTGCCCATTTCGGTCACACGAAGACTTCATAACAGAAGGACTGGCAATCTTCTGTGTGTGGTGTGCAGTTTTGTAACTTGCGGAGGTCATCAATTTTTTTTTTCTGGTTAATAGGGATGCAACCTGCAGGATACGCCGTATCTGCTGGAAGAACAAGGTCAGAAAGTTTGCGATCCAGGATCCTAAAATGATGCTTCATGAGTGAATGAATGAACGGTCTTGCCACAAGTCCAGAATTGTCACTTGCATAAATAAAGTGCATGAACTGATTTGGCTTGAAGCTTGTTTTTTCGTCTCCAGGAATAGATTTGCCATAGGACTCTTGTGACAGCATAGTCCTCTTAAGATACCACCATTGCTTGAACTCAAGATTGCTGATGGAATATGGTATCGCAACAATGAAGGATCTCTTGCATGATGACGTTACAATCATCTCAACATACTCCTTGGTGATGTACACTCTGTCGTACTTCCTGATTTTTCTTTCTAGGGTGCCGAAATCCCTATCTCAGGGCAGGAAATAGTGGCTTCTTATTGGGGAATAGTGGTCTGTGTGTCTAAAGAGTTTTAACGAGGTCAAAGCGGACAGCTTTCTGATGAATGTGTGATTCTTATATTATTCGTTGTAACCGTCAGAAAATATGTACAAATCATTGACTCCATTCAATTACGTATTCAAATACTCCCAAACAAATAATCACACCCCTATGTTCCAATTCCCTCATGGCATACAAAAAATGTTGCGTTGCCACCTTTGAGGTTATGTATGTAGAAAACACTGAAGATTAACTTTCTAAGGTAAAAAAAAAACATCCTGGACTTGAATGCAAGGTACCTGAAGATTCTGCATGTAATCTATGAAAATGGCTCCCAAATCGCCTTTTTTTTTTTTTTTTTTTTTTGTCATCTTTGACCACAACGCTGAATTCCTTCATTTTCGCCGCAAACTTCTTAGCCCCCGCGCTAATGCACACATTTTTCTGCCTCTGCTACTTTCTTTGCTAATTGGTACAAAAAGGGGCTCCTGAGTTTAACATCCACCTCTTCGCCAGTACCACACGTATCTACCTGGGGTTTCCCGAAGGACAGAGGAAAATGTTCTTTGAAAACTTTCAGATAGAAGCGATAGTTCGCAGCCGAGATTTCAGGGCATTACTTTTGGAAGAGTGAGTGCATGGTCTTGACGCCTAACTTCTCACTTAAGTAGTGGTATACTTTGATACTGTAGTGTGATATCTTCACCGTAAAAGAGGAAATATGCTGCTTAATAGCATATATTACCAACCCAGGCTTGGTATTACCTGGATTGGACTTTCCACGCTTGTCATGTGGACTTTTGGCTTCAGAGAGCAAGATACAAAGTCCGCGGACACGTACCTCCGTGCTAGTATGTAAGTTACAAAAAACTGTTTTGAATACCTGAAATTTTCCTGAACTTGATGATATCTCTTATACGTACGTACATCCTCTTGATTGTTTTGAAGATACTTCCTTTGGAATGCGACATCTACGTCGCATCACCTTTTTCGTGGAAATAAGGCTCTGGAGGTATCGAGGAATCTAAACTTGTAAACTTTTTGAAGATTTCTACCCGTTTTGATGGAGATATAACTGTGAAACATTTTCATCTGCACCTGCAACAGAGAGACTATGATAGCATCAGTTTTTTTGAAATTTAATGGGACTGAACTAAACAGCATTTCATATAACCTATAGTAGCAAGGAATGTTTAAGGCATTAAAATGCACTCTTCAAACATATTTTAATATATCTGTAAAGGCTTCCCAAGTTTAAGCAGTCAAATTGCATATGATAAACTTACTTGCAGTTTCCACCCTGCTTTTTTGCAGGTATTTCTTTTCCACTCCAACTGGTATATGCTTCACACTTTACACGTGCTTGTTTGATATTTTCTGCCTTATATCGAAATTTATTTCAACATCCTTGCTGACGCTTTTTACTGTCAGCTACACATTCATCCTCACTTCAGGTTCCGTTATTTAAGCTACGAAATTAAACTAACACAAACATCTGAACCTTGGTAATATTTTCTTTCGTCTATGGTGTTGACACTACATTAATACAACACCGCGGACAGATATTTCCCCATACATCAGAGCTATCTGGCGAGAGTAGCTTTAACTCACTTCTCTATGGCTTTTCCAGTACCAAGCGTTTAGAGTGCTAGGTGGTATGTGAGCAGGGTATTAGAGAAATAACTTGACTTATGTTGTTCCTCAAAGACATAGCAACTACAGAAGGCTGTATAAATGCTGCCATTGAGTGGACTTTTGTGGTGTTTTGCTACCATGTAGAATTACCTTCCAACACATAAACGCTATAGCTAACTCATTTTTGCCAAATTGTGGACTTCTAGGGTTTCTCAAATACATTATTCAAATATTTTTCAATGTGAGTTTTGTCTTTTATGCCATTTTACGAGGCGACGTTAACATTCAGTCTTTCATTTCGTTTTTACCTCTTTCATTTCATTTTTACGTAATTACATTCCTCTTTGAAGGTATAAACTACATTAAATATGGTGAAGTGAGTGCATTCATACGTACTATTTGTTTGAACAATCTTAATGTTTGTAATTAAATTTAAAATGAAAATAAAGGACATACAATTTAAAGCTTCGAATTATCGTAAAATAACTCTAATACGTATATATTTATCTTGTAGTCAACTTTGATTTTGTTGCCAGATTGGTGATGTAACGGGCTAGAAACGACATGCTGTGGGTTAAAATCCTGAACAAAGCGAACATTTTTTACTTTTATAAATTGCGTTAAAATGCACAATACATACGGTAAATTAAGGAAATATGTTTTATTTCTCTTAATTATATGACTACATTCAATAAAAATAATATTTAATTCATCGCACGAAACTGGCCGCCGCTTATTCAATCAGTGAAATTGTTTCCCTGACACAACTAGTGCTTTACCACAGATTCTAAGTGGAGCCATTTTTATTGATTTCAGGAGGTGAACTTCACTGCGAATCAGTGATCTTTCACTGATTCGAATTTAGAGTGTAGCGTACCACAGTTGTTCATGGATGTTTGTAATCTGCCTATAATAGACATGACATTTGGGAAAGATATAAAAAATATTTGTGGAAAAGAGTTAGTGCTCTGCTCTTTATGTGGATTAATTGTTATTATTTAAATTGCACGCTATTGCAAATATAAACCAGTACCACGCCAAATATGCTTAACAAAATATGTTGTTTCCTTTTAACTACTGCTTTTAGGGGTAAACGAGAAATTCCAACTCCCAAAATATCCGGTTGGCCCACACACAATGTTTGTTACACATATATTAAGTACGGACTTCTTATGAATATTTAAATTTAACGTCAATGAATAAATAATAATGACACTTATGATTATCACACGTCTGAGAAAAAACGAGTAAATAGATTCTTAAAATACCAATAACTCGATTTGTTGTTTTCGTAATTTTATCTCACGTGAATATGCAGTTTTCTGCTCTAAACTACGTCAGTGATACGATAAGGCTGTTCTGATGCAAACTGAGATGTAGTTAAACTTGAAACAGTTATATTCCTATTATCTTAATGTTTCCGAGTGCGTTGCAACAAACTATAAATGGCACCGCCAGAAGCAGATTAAGCACAGGAAAAAATCAAATCATCTGAATACCACCCGGATTTCCCCCGCCCCTTCATTGCGCTGCTCCCTATTCACTTCAATCACCCTCGCCGGCTATCAAGACCTCGCTGTTAAGAGTGGTCCAAACTTCTTCACTTACTATGACTATTACACTTGTCACGACTGTGGTTTAGAATGAATCTTTATCAACTTCGGCGACACGTGACGTTGGTGGTCACATTGAACCTCGGGGTCAAACGGGACCTAATTCTCGACCAGGGTATTGCCGGCCCTTCCTCTCCTGATTGGTGGATTGCGTGTTGGAATATTATCCACTGGAACACGGCGCTGGCCCTTTCGCACATAAGCAGTAGCCGAACAAGTGTGCACCTCAAATGCTGGGCTGCCAGGTCATTAAAAACACATCACAAAAAGCGTTTCCTTGTCGTTACGCCGTGCGGAATTTAATTTTTCCTCCACACTGAAAATAAATAAAAAATATACAGAATTTATCAATTGCAATAATCTTTATTTGTGTGAATTATGTAATGAAAGAAATTCAGCATTACTGCATTTTATACTACCCCTTCATCTTATTTCTGCTGTGTAGGTCAAAATAAATTACTTACTTGAAGATTAATTTTAAGAGTATTTTTATCCTTGTTAGGTATGTACGTTATACAATGAAATTGTATTTCCTAGACACACCTGTGATAGCTGGAGATACGTACCATTTATGTGGAATACTACAGTTGATTAGCTGGAGACAAGAATTTTTAATTACGTCGCTGTTTGTTGACACAAAGCGTAGTTCTCGGTTTACTCATGGATCCTTCTAGAAACGTCGTAATAATTTTGTCCCATTGTTAAATATGATATCCAGCAAAACGAGAACTCGAAATCCTAATATTGTCCGTCTTTGCAGCTATGTCGTACAAGGGATGACCAAAGCCCAGCAGCATGCCACATAAGCTAGCAGGCTGGAACGAGAATAAGACATGTATATAGAGAGAGTTCCAGTACTTAAGCTGGGTTCACAATTGAAAGCTAGACAGTAACCATACGACTTAGGTCGTGTGTACAAGAATTAACCTATTGATTCGCAACTGTACGTAAGAGGTAGTGTGCATGATGTGTACTGTCATAGTGCATAAAGGGAATTATTCTATTTAATTACTAATGCTGACTCATGCGAAAATAACCTATCATATCAGAGCATAAAATTTTCAACGAATTTGTTTATTTTGCTGTAAAATAGAGGAGTATGCCAACTCTTACAAATCGCTGTCAATTTTTAAATCAATGGCTGCTAGTTTATGTTATAAATACAGACCATACACCAGGTCGTTGTTTATCAACACTGCCAACTGACATAAAACTGGCCACAAAATTGCAATGGATAAAAATAAAACGTAAATATTATATCGTGGATCAGTTTCGAACAAGGCCTTTTGTTAGTGTGCAATGGTCCACTGTTACGTCCTATGCTCTGTGCCTACGCTTTTTTAAATTGGTGAACCCGCCATTAACTAGGGCGTAGAAGGACAACAAGGAACACTCTCTTCCAGCTGTGAGTTGTATCCGTCTTCTGCTATTGTGGGCGTAGAAGCCGTGGGAATCGTAACGTTCTGGACCCCCTCTGACGATGTAAGAAACCCCGCTTTAACTACAGTGACCCCCCCCCCCCCTTCCGACGGGCCATCCAATACTAATATTTATAGTAGACTTCAGTGTCGAACATCTTTTATGGTTTGGATTCTGAATGACATTGCAAGTACTTATTGTTTTATTGAACTACGGCAACGAAACTTATTTCGTTTTGCAAGAAAATGGTTAACTAACCCAAATATTATGGTTCTACATTTTGTTTACAAGATATTGTAAAAGCTTTTATGAAATTTGAATCATTCGTAATTGATGAATTAATAGTTTATCGTTAAGTATCAGTGACTGTAAATCATTGATTCATTTATAAATCGGATTTCAGGTGTAATAAGTTTACCAGCAGTCTAACATTAATAATTTAATCCCATATGAATAAATGAAAACATTTATTTTGCCCTAAAATTTTACTAATAATTCTGTAATTAGTGCTCGCCTAAAGAGATCGTTGTTCGCAAAGAGCATGGACGTAAAGGTCCTCGAGAGGGGGGGTGCGGGGAGGCCGGCAAAAAAAGAGGCATCTTTTAAGGATGGACCTCCCATCGGAAATGTATGCTCTCGGCACCCTCGTTGCTACTAAGCCAAGAAAGACGTTCATCCTTTGAAGACATTTCCTCCCCTTTTTCTAATTATTTTTTTGTAGTAAATAAAATGGGTCCACTGTCGCTCAGGGAGAAAAATAACTTAATGCTAACCACCGTTCCTACCCTTTCTAGAAGTTAATTCTTCAATTGATTTTATCGTGCAGCTTGTCCTGTAAACGTTACGTTAAATCTACGTCAGATATTTTACAAAACCATAGGTGTACTTACCTTGGAGTTAAGGCTGGCTTGTTTTTAATAACACGTATTGCAGTATCAACAAATATGCTGTATCTGTGATTTAGAAAAGGCTTATTTACGCAGGTCATGTTTAGCACTAGCCGAACAAATACTGTACATCCATGCGAGTTTTGTTCTGTACAACAAAGAAATTTTCAATTTAGCTTTGCTCGTGCAAACTAGTAATAGTCAGTTTACTCAAACTATTTTATTCGCCTAAAAGTATAGGTCCGTAAAAATGTTTACACGTCGGTGCATTAAAAAAAAGTATAAAAGAAAAATAAATAATTTAAGTTATCACAAACGATTACCCAACACTTTTTATTTCGACGTGAAGTTATGGAACTATTTTCCATTTCTCATTATCAACTTCACTGAGCGCACGTCGCTCAGTGCGCCCGTTAAAATATGTGCAGGCAGGGGCGGTAGCTTTTCTTCTTCTAGGGTTGGTTTCAAAAGCGCTCGCTTTATAATTATTTTGCGTCGTGAGAAAGCGACGTAAGCCGGTGTTAACAGATGCTGGTTGAGAGGATGTGCGTTGAGTACGGTGCGTGAGTCAGCAGGCAGCTCGCAACGCACGTGCGTCTGCGCGCGACGAATTAGTTAAAAACTACGACGTCCGTGCCTGAGTGCTGATCAAGCGAGGGTGGTTCCTCCGCTAGGGGTTGTCTGGCTTTGGTGGGGGGGTGGATAAGCCCGGTGTGCTCGCCCTTAACGAGGCATTCATCATCCATTCAAGTGGCTATTAAAGCTGCCAGCAGATGCCCGCGAGTGCTTCGTTTCCTACGAGCACGTTTTTTTTTTTACAAGCTCTCTCCTTTTTTTATTACTGCCCACGCCTCCCAACCAAGGTGACCCGGGTTCGATTCCCGGGGCGAGGTCGCACGCGGGAATCATGCCGGACGATGCCGCTGGTCGGCGGTGTTTTCTCGTAGGTCTCCCGTCCCCCCTGACCATGCATTCCTGTTATTGTCCGTCTTTAACCTCATGGGCTCTCAAGAATTTGTTAACCCTTTTATTCCCGTATTAATATATAATTTCTAGTGTTGCAAATAAATGTTATGGCTAGAGACCTGCGAAATTCGCGTTATCATTTGGCATCAGACTAAACTTCACAGTACTGTATATAACACTGGAGCCAACGTCGTTTTATCATTAGCTGCTGCATAATTGTGAAGTCACTCCCTTTCTGACTGAACGTCACGTGATTGGGGCAAAGATACCCAAGGTGTGTCAAATAAAGTATGGTCCAATGACAAACGTATTTGCAAAGGTAAAAGTGTTTAAAGTTTTACGTGTCCCCAAATAATAAGGCGAATTTTGCATGTCTCTAGTTATGACGCATGCTTAGGGAGAGGAACATTTCACGAGTTCATTTCAGGACAAGATAGACGTCAAACACGTTTACACTGAAGTTGACTTTGTAATTGGATCGCGGTTTATTAGACACGCCCTGGACGACTCTGAGCCAATAGCAGACATGCGAGGAAACAAGTAGCGAATTCCGCACTGCCAGGTGTGAAGTAACGCTGGCTATTTTATGGGGCAGCAGCCAATGAACAAACATCTGAGGCTCGAGTGTACGCAGGACTGTGGAGTCTAGCCTACAGGTCACTGAACTTGCGAAATTTTCCTATCCCTAAGCATGCTGTACATAAACTGATAAAGAACTTGCTTCGTTATCGCAGCCAATAAGCGGTAGTCATTGTGCCAGGTGCTCAGTGATATGAACCAGCCATAACGTCGCGCAATAACGCGGTTTATGGATCCCTAAGTTACCCCCAGGGAAGATCATTGGGCAATGAGCCTAGCAAAGTATAGCACCGGTTTATTATAAGTTTCCTGTGCAACATGTTGACGATCGCCTACAATGTGCATGAAAGAGTTAACAGCGATTCAAATCTCCCTACTCTACTATTTTTACTCCTGCTTGAGTTTCGGAGGCGTATGGTGGTCAAGCCTGTGTACACACCGCTGTAATTATTGCCAACATATTTCCGAGAAGTTTTTTTTTGTTGTTAGTCACCACGTACAATATCGTGGGCACCAGTGGCGTGTGGTGAACTGTTGCAATGTAAGTTGGCGTCGACTGCGTGCTGTATCCTGTTGCTTGCTAGTTTACACTTCCACCAGTAAATCGTAGCTCTGCAGCTGACGCCACAGGACGCTTGTAACAGGTCCCTTGCTGCTCACTTGTGAGTGGTCGGAATACATTCAGTTTCCCCTAGGCTGCACGGTGGTTCCCAAGTAGCAAAATATAGTTGGCCCGCGTGTGCAGATCTGATAGTGAACGAGCAGCCCACATGAGGCAACCACAGGCATTTAAGAAACGGAATGCACCCGCAGATGCATGTGGCACACATGATGAATGATGACTGTGGTATGATGTGTTTACACGTGGGCGACATACCGATATTTAACTGTCAGTAGATGTCTGGCAAAACTAGAGTACCACGTAAGTTAACCACAAGCGGGCCACTCCGGCTGTCTGCTTTTGGCTTGCCGTAAGTAAATCACATGTCGTTAGCCAACTGTTGGCCAGCCATTTTTGGCCCAGCTATCGGTCACTTATGGCCCACATACACGCAACTTGCCATGCTTTTACAAAACCAAAAAAAAAAATCGTGGCTAATCCAAATAAAACTGATGTATTTACCATATTCACATGCGTTATCTTCAGCTTTATTTCACAATTAGTACATTTATTTGGAGAAATCTGTAATCGAACTCGCAAACCTTTCGTCTAGAGTCAAGTATGTTATCAACTACTCTACCATGTATTCATACACAACCTTTTAAGTAAATCTGGATACTTACTTCACATACATAATGCATTATTAGCTTTGCTATATAGACAATGTTTGTATCACTAGTTAGTACTGGGATTTATGTGTTTTGTTTAAAAGATCAGTATTTTAATTTCGGACTACTTTCAGGTAGAAATTTAAATGAAAAATAATTAATTTTTTTGGCATGTTATGCTTTGTAGGTTTCTGGTCTAAAAACTATTTTTTACTATTACTAGCTTTACAACGTGATAATTTTTACTTCACATATACGTGAAATAAAAAATCAATTGAATATACATATGCTATTTGCTACTGCGCAACAACATATAGTCGGTATGCCATAAATGGAACATAAGCTTGCTGATCATGTTTGCTGAGTAATAAGTATTAGTTGGCATACCACGAAAGGCGGTAAGTATGCTGCTATTATCTCCCCAGCAGCGAAAAACAGTTGGCATGCCGTAAATGGCCCATAATCATGCTGCTGATATTTTCCCAACAGTGGGAAACAGTTAGCATTTGCTTTATCATCTGCTTGTGGGGCGTCTGTTGAAATCTAGCAATCGTCGTGAGAGCATTGGCCCACATTACGAGTATTTGTAAAATAGGCACTGTCGCTTTTTTTATATGACCTTATTGCCAACCATATAATAAATGCTAGCAGTCATAAATGCGAACTTTTGTCACCACTGGCAACAATTGGCCAACTGTTAATAGCTTGTTGTTTTCTACTTGGGGCCAACATGATGATGCCCAACTATCAAAAATGAATTGTTATACTACGTGAGGGTTTTATGTACAAACATGATCTTATATTATGAACTCTTTGGCAAACATCACCTACGCATTCTCTACATACTCGAAGATGCCTGTGGGTGTTTCGCAGACATTTGCTTGTGCGCTATATATGAAATTCCGTCAGCCATTTTATGTTAAATGGCCCACAATTTCCTATGTGATGATGCCCAGCTATCAGAAATAAACCATTTTACCACTCGAGGGCTTTATGCGCAAACATGATCTTATAATAATACTCTTTGGCATACATCAGCCACACGTTATTTACATATTCTACGATGCCTGTGGGTGTTTCACTGATGTTTGCTTGTGGGTGATACATTAAATTCTGTCAATCATTTTGTGTTTAATGGTCCACATCAAAAATACTTCCCAAGAAAATTCAGTCACTATTGTTCACGTGGTCTTATTGTGCACCACATAAGAAAACACCTACAGTCATGTGGGAGAACATGTACCACCTGGGCCAACAGTTGGCCAACTGTTATCTGTCTGTTGTTTGCTACTTGGGTTACTGGCTCCTGCTGCGTGCATCGAGAACGTACAGCAATGAGCAAGCACCAGCTTACATTGCAACACTTCAACACCCGCCACTGTTGGGCACGTTGCAAATTAATGATGTTTACGACGGATACTGTAGACAGTACGTCATCAGAGCCCAGTACTTTGAGAGCCCTCCTTGTAGCCAATCATATCATCGAGCACACAGCGCGTTGTTTCATTGGTCGCAAACACAAGTACAGCGCACACCAAAACTTCTTAGGCCTACATTGTTGCAACACTTCAACTTGGAAAGTAATATGTTACCAAACTTTTGAGAAGGGAGTAAGGAAGAAAAATCATAACTGTCTCAGGTCTCCTTTAATTTACATTTACAGGAGTAGCACATGATTCATTTTTAAAGGGTACTGTACTTAAGGTACCCGCCTGCCCAGGCCACCAAACAATGTGCAAAAATACGACAAAAAAAAAACGACGTATTTCAAAATTGCTCAAAGTTCTTGAGTGTATAATCTGTATCTCAACCTTTCTACCCATTTTTTTTCATGCGTAATCGCCCATAAAGTCTGTAACATAAGTTACGACACACACACACACATATATATATATATAACACATATATATATATATATAATATACACACACCGGGTGAGGCATCTAAGGCAGGCCACCTGAAAAACACCACCAGTTTCAGTGGTAGAAAGAAATGTTTCAGACAAAAGTTGCTTGGGACCAATGAGCTTATAACTTGATAGTGATGATGCCTCCATACGTGCAAGGGTAAAGAAGACACAAGCGTAAACCACGTTGATCCAAATGGAATGATAATTATTATTAAAACGCCCTTCGTCAGTGCGTACGAAGATATAATAAACGCTATGGCATTTGTTCGTCATAAAAGATTACCGAAGCCAGTAACGAAGCAAACTGGGCCGACGCACGGAATAATGGGCCTACGTAGCGTCGTCCTGTAGCGGCTGTGCCCCGCCATGTAGCTAGTATTTGTTTAAAGAAGCGGCACCCGCAGGCTACGCTTCCTTCGTTATTTCGTTATGATATCAGGTGTTCGAACTGGCGACCTTTTTAATTGTAACATACACGTAAAGCGATTCAGAGCGGACAATACCACACGTCGAATTTTACGTGGACTTAACGCAGAACAAACTCGTGTTATGCGCGCCTTTCGTTCATCGGGAGCCGTCGGTGGGTCTTTGTAGACCAGTTGATCTAATGTTTCCAGCAGATAAAGTCCGTGGGCGTTAAGACGGGGGAACGTGCAGGCCATTTCGTGTTTCCAGACCGACCGATCCAACGACCACTGAAAATTCTGTTGAGAATCATTTATTACGTCGTCTTACGCACTGTTGAGGGGTGTTATTAAAAATTATTATTCAATTTAAAGTAACGACGTTGACCTTTGTATCTTCTGTACCCTTCCACGTACGGGGCAGTTATCACTATCAAGTTATAAGCGTCTTGAACCCAAGCATATTTTGTCTGAAACATTTTCGTCTACTACTGAATTATTGGCGGTATTATTCAGGTGTCCTGCCTTAGGTGCCTCACACGGTCCGTGTGTGTGTGTGTGTGTGTGTGTGTGTGTGTATATATATATATATATATATATATATATATATATATATATATATATATATATGTGTGTGTGTGTGTGTGTGAAAGTAGGCTTATTATGTGCATCGGCAACTTCTTATTATGTATAAGTTACGTATAATTTTGAAGTAGAGGCTCAACTCTCAACCATCAACCGAAAAGACCAGGCTAAATTTAATTTTTGCTGGGGTTTATTATTCCCTGGCACCCTTCATATCTGGAATGCGTTCCCCTACTCATCACATTCGGTGGTACATAATGGACAATTAGCCACCCTACTCGCCAAACGGATGGTGAATGTTGTTGTTCCGTTAAATGTGACTCAAAATAACGTGGTATTATAAATTTAGTTTCTTGTAGTAGTACAAACATGGTGTGCAAAATGTGGTTTTGAGGCAAATATTTGCATGCTATTGCAAATAACGAAATTCGCTTTTAAGCATGTTTGTTAAACAGGTTCTCGTTTTGTTTACGGACTTCCTTTGTCCTAACAAGAGAACCTCTGATGGAGGTAGCCAACAAATTTCTACAACTAAATAAACGTAACATCGACCACGAAAGGAATGTACAAATATTTGCAGCAAAATTCGTAGAGCACTAGGAAGTGGGGGTACAGCAGTCTTCGTGACAATTAGCTAGGAAGCAATTACTACTAAAGCTAATAAGCCTGCTTTCCTGTACATGGGGGCAAACCATTTTTTTTTAGCAAGTTCCTAAAAGCTTATGTGGTAGTTAGATCTCGGGGTATCATGTAAGATGAAACCCCAGAAACATATGCAGCAGTAGTGAGACCAATATAAGTACACGTTTGCCTCATCCGAGACTCGAACTCTATAAACCTCGTACTACAAGACAGCGTGCAACAGAACGCATTCAGGAGGTATAATTCGCAGCAAAAACTTCGGATGTAATCATTCTGATATCTAGGTAGATAGGATTTACTAAAGTGAAATATTTGCAGGACCGTTATTTTGAGAATATGTGCCCGAGCCACATAAATAACGTTACTTAACATGACCTACCGTAGGGCTACTGTTATGAAGTATTTGATGTAAAGCGGTAGATAGTTCCCGTTATATGAAATAAAAATTGTATTCTCTCATTTAGTGCTACCGTATAAAAATGCCAAAATATAAGGGCGGGGGAGCTCTGAATACAATGCTTCAAATATATACTCTCAGCATAGAAAACTTGGTTGAATTTCATTACATTTTTAAAAAAGAAATCAGAAACGTGTTTGAATAACATATATGTTTGCCATTTTTAAAATCAGTGTCTGGCCCCACTTAAATCATGTAAGTTTCAATAAATAGCCTTCTGTAACATCACTTGTGTGCGGAATTTGATCGAAATAAGTTGAATGGTTCCGGAAATATGCCAAAATATTAAATTTTCCCACGTGGCACTGTAAGTATGAATAGTGTAAGTTTACATGGCCTGCATTTAACTACTTACCAGTAAATTTTGGTGATAATCAGTTAATTTGTCCCCAAGATATGGCTTAAAACTTCAATTTTTTAATGTGCCAATCTTCATAAGTTGCGGGGAAAAAGTTATTTAATAGCACTTTCGATAGTTTACGTTGATAGTGTCAACTGTAGATTCTCGGTTGGAATTTTTTGAGACATATGATATACAAAGCAAAAAGTATTGCATAATTTCTTATTAAAGTACGTGACAACATAATCTTAGATGTATGCCTAGTAGCATCAACTTGGTGTGAAGTATATAGGCCTAGTTATCTCCCGATACACGATATAAAAGCTTACTTTTGTTACTACATTCCAAAATCGAGGGAAAACAGATTGTATGTCGGCTTATTTGACGTTTGCAAAGATACTGATAGTATGAAAAGTTAAGTTATAATTGGTTACATGGTTTCGTAGATATAGCATACTTGGCTAAAATTGTTATAAAGCCACTATTCTGAAAATTAGTGTCTGACTACCTAGAAAAATAGACATTTATATTGCCTACCGTACAACTTCATTGCGAAATTTGCCAGTAATAGTTTGATTGTTTCCGAGACGTGACATTCAATTGTAATTTTCCACGTGGTGCTGTCTTAAAAGTGGCGGAGAAATGAGGCGCATACAAAATTAAGTCGAAATTTGAAAAAAAAATTTCGTGCATATAGCATACTAAGCTAAATAATTTATATGGCCACCATTGTAAAAATAAACTGCCTGACTAATTCAAAACTTATCCATCTACATAACCTGCCGTAGTGATACTTGAATGCCAAATTTGGTAGGCTTCTGTTGTCTTGTACCGAGATACGACACAAAATACTTATTTAGTCATGTGAAGCTATATTATAAAAATGTACAAAATGATCATTAGTATAGATATAGCATACTAGATAAGCTAAAATGTATTCATTGTTACTATTTTGAAAATAACTGTTTTATACACATAAAATATACAAATGTACATCGCCTTCTGTGGTACTACTTTGTTGCCAGTTTACTAGGAATCGGTAGGTTTTTATCGAGATTACATAAAAATTATTATATTTTTTTTAACGCTTTCTTATTAAATAGGCTATAAAAGACGCTACGTATTGACATATATAATTTCTGTGAAAGAAACTTTAGCACACAAAGTTTGGTCGGAATTGACAGAACATTATGGTAGTTAGAGGAAATAAACATAAAATATTAGTATATCCACCATTTTGAAAATATGTTATTAACTATTTTAATTACGTATGTTTACATGACTGTCTATGAAATAACTTATTTTCCAAATTTGGACAAATTCGGTTGAGTGGTTTCAGACACATAACATTAAAGATGTATTATTTTTCGTATTTCCAAAATGGAGGCCCATCAACAAAACCCATGATTAAATTTAACGCTTAGATGATACACTGTCAACATTCAAGTTGTGGTTTAAATCTGTTAAATGTTTGCCGAGATACGACATAGTACCCTAAATTTTAATTAGGCCGCCATTTTAAAATAATTACCTGGTGTAGTCAAAAACTAAATAAAGTCGTGTATCATTGCAATGTACTTAATGTGTACCGAGTAAAGTGAAATTTGTTTCACTGGTTCAAAAGTGTCAAGTGTGGATAGACACACACACATGCACAGACACGAGACACAGTTGTACAAACAGGAAAGTGTTCACAGAAGTCTCTCTTTCCTTCGGAACGTATGCTAAGAATAACATTCTATAAGAAGATCCCGCTTCGAATGCACAACGTGAGCCAAGCAGAAACTTTGTAATAATATTTTGAATGAGAAATGTTTTTTTTACTAGGCGCTGCCAACACACATGTTTTCTCACCGATTCTATTTGTATTTATTATAACTATAAAATTACCAATTTTAAATAAAGTATAGGCGATACTTCAATTTAAGTAAAACTAAGATTATTTTATTTTAACGCAGGTATAAAACGATTGTGATAATTTGCATAGACAGGAACTAACTAAACACGTAATACGTGGGGTGATTTTCCAAAGTGTTTATTCAAAAAGTGCGATGAAACTGCGAATGGACTACATGCATAATGCAAAGCAGCTGTAAACTTATAGGCTCGTCTGCGTTACTAAACCACGCAGCAGCTGGAGACAGTAAAAAAAAAAAACCCGCGAGAGACATTTACGGCAGGGATGTCTTCTAACTTGAAGAGAAGGGCAGGTGAAGTGTAGGAACTCCATCTGGGGAGAGTTTTCGTTTCAAATTCGTCACGGGTGTCGGATCACGGTATATTGATCCCGTTACTCTTGCAGGAACCCTCCGGTGTTTATATCGGAAATCGGGTTAAATATCTCCATATCGGAGAGAAGAAAAGGGAGGAGTACAATTTCTCGCTAGCTGCGAGTCCGACATGACGAAGTCACATTCCCAAAGCATACGTGTGCGTGAGTGCGTTTCTCTAAACCTCGACACCCTCCTCCCCCCCCCCCCCCGACACATCAGCCCTAGAAAAACCCCTTACTACGACTACTCAACGGGATTTATTCTCCCGAAAACTCAGACTGGTAATACAGCTTGACCAAAATTCTGGCTATCCAGAGGAGTTTGTGATTGTTCATCCGCTCCTGGATGTTTCTTGTCACTAATGCACCGAGATAGTTGTCATCACACAGTTGATAAGTACAAAGTGGCGAAATGGTGTGTTGGTTCTGTTGATGTGAGCATACACATTTTCTGATTGGCTGCCTGTGGCTCCAGGAACGGACCTTGCGCCCGATCGGTTACTGCATGCTTTGAAAATGTGCAGTACCTGCTGGCATATCAGATGCATGGGCAATTCCAAAATACATATTATGGACGCCTCCAATCCACGATATTGAGCCCTGATACTTTCAAAAGTTTGGCCCGGCCCTTGGTATTCGACGTGAGAAAACAGTACGAGTGTATTACCTCTAATGCAATTGTCAGCAGGATAGAATTCACGACACATGTAATATACCTGCAAACGCGAAGGTATTCTGCCTGATACTTCACGATTAGCTTGTGCCGTACAATTGCCGAGATAAGACATTCGAAATACTGGTGTGACCGCAGCTGAGAATATGAGAATATATAAATATAACTGTTCATGGACTATATATGTTTAATCTTCTTCGAGCATCGTCAGCTTCAAGGTTTTCTGTAATCTGAAGGGTTTACAGAGCCAAAATGGCTTCGTGCTCAAAGAGATCGCAGTGATCTACAGCGATGATGGTAAAACACGAACCCACAACTTCTGACCACCAAACCCCTGGAAACTGTAGGATGTTAAGAGCAAGGCATCAAATACTTGGCTGAGCGAGTACTAACATGGACTGGAATGAGACGAAGGCAAGATTCCATACCATCAGATGTGAAATGTGCTGCGCGACTTGCTGATGGATTATCCGAAGGCTCCGATTTACGTAGCTGAGCACAGAAATGGCTTAGCAACTTGTGTAAGTTGGAAGTGAAAATTATCGACAAGCAGGCTGAGTATGGATGTCCTTCTCTTCGCAAGCTCTTTAAAAAGAATGGCTAGTCGCATTGTCATATCTGCGACAAGTCAGAACCTGACTGGGGCTGCGCACTATAGAACGAGCAGCTGCTGCACAAATCGTGCACCTCATCCTTAGACCAGGAATCGGGTGCCTACGAGTAGACACGAAATAGTCCGAATGGACCCGAAGTTTTCGGCCATTCTTCACATGCATCTCTCCAGCTTCAGTTGGACTCAAGACACCAAACGAATATGTTAGCATTTCACCCTGTGAATGTTTATGTGTCACACCCGGTCACTCTACCATCGAATACAGCTATTTGGATACCGACCACGTACGCATCTACACAGAGAGTTGTGATGGTGGCGACATGCAGCATTGCAGAGTTTCTCACTTTCCCGAGATGTACGAACCAAGCCAGCATCTCATAGCATGATCCAACGCTGGAAAGTGCACTACCTTTAACATGGATACAGCAACGCATCTTCCTGCCAGCATCGAAGAGGTAAGTAGTAGGGGAAGGGGTCCCTAGATAAAAAGGGATGCCACCTATTTTGATTGACCTAATTAGTTTGATATAAAAGGGTCAATTACATTGACTGAAAGGGTTAATGAAAAAGGGCTAATCAAATTTAAATGGTTAAATTTAATGAAAGGGTTCAATTTATTGAAAGTGTTAAATATATTGAAAGGGTTAATATGTTTTTCCCCCCCTTGATTTTGCTGTTGTACTTCTTTCTTTCTGTCTTTTTGGGAGAGGGTAGCAGAAGCTCTATACGATATTAATGCCGGGGTGCCCTTGAGTCGACTGACCAGAGTTGTGAGTTGTAATGTGTTATATAGGTGTTAAGTTAATGCAAGAGTGTGCTAAGGGTAAATTTTCTTATTTTTTCAAATTATGATGTGTTTATAGGGACATTGGTGGTAGAAAGGTGATTTTTCCAGTGCCTTTAACACATGAGAGAAATTCAGAGTCTTTAAACGATTCGATGTATGAATAAAAACACATATCGAATCAGCCAATTTCAAATGCACATAACTGCATAAATAATAAGTGAAATTATGTGAGTCTCAAGGTGTCTTAAACATAACATGATTTACTACCCTGAGCTTAGAAATATAATTTACATGAGAGAAAAGTAGTTTTAAGGAGGTCTGGAGCAGTTGGCCTTGGGCAGAGCGACGTGGAGGTTTCTCGGGGGCTTCCGACAGCTTAGTACTTCGCCAATCCTCACACTGTATAGACGCAACACTGAATCTCTCGACTTCACCGGGCTTCGGAGTGTCGTAGGTGCGATTAACGTTTTATAATATACGCATTTTATTATAAAACTATTTTATTGGGAAGCTTTTATTTAATTTATCGAACAAAAAATATAAATTTTGGTGTGATAGATCATTTACCGTGTAAACGCCGTTTCTGTGTTTGGTAGACGAAACTAGGTATTATTTTTAACTCGCGTTTATGTTAACAAGTGCCATGCGTTTCACAGACGTTACGGAAAACATTTGTAATGCTTACGTAATTTTTTTTAAATAATTCAGTTTTATACATTCATGCAATCGCAAGACAAATCATGTAGTTAACAGTAGCTTGGTAGAGAAATAGGTTCTGTCAGTCTTAAATTTCTACTCAGTTGCATTTAAGACACCGACCACACATGTATATTAGCAGCCGCACATCATACCATCCACTCGTTCATCGAGTGACCTCCGAGGTGGACGGAGGTCTTGTCAGGGAGCTACTGCTGCCATTTCGCTGGGTGTTTTTCTATTGTGTCCGTTTAAAATTCCACTAGTCTAAGTCATATATTAGTGTGTGCATCGTAAACATGATTTTTATCGACTTGTCGTAACCTTAGTCGTTTATCAGCCTCCGAACGTGCTCCATGTATATATTGTCAGGCTTTTGATGTAAGATCGAGTCAGTGATTCAGTGAGCTCGCAGCCAGACAGACGTGTTTTTGGGAGAGGTGCAAATTTATTATGCATATTAATCGATTCATTTATTTTTACATGTGGATTGCATTTCCAAAGTTCCCCCTCGCCAGTCTCACATGCAGATGGACGGGTAAGGTATGTGCGAGAGGCATCATATATATCTTGTTATTGTGTACGTTTAATTTATAGGGACAATTTGTTGTAGATCGTTATTTCCATACTCACGTAATTGTGTTATACTTCTCTCTTGTGTAAATTATATTTCTAAGCTATTGTGTGTTAAATATATTCGTAAAAATCGCCTATATACCACAAAAAATCCCTACACACACATCAAAATGAGAAAAAATATAAAAAGACCCTTAGCACACTCTTGCACTCCACTCTACACCTATATCATACATTGCAACCCACCACTCTGATCAGTCGACTTCAAGGCACCACAGCATCAACATCGTACAGAGCTCCTGCTGCCCCCTCCCAAAAAGGAAGAAAGTAAAACAACAACAAAATCAATAAAAAATAAAAATAAAAAATTAACATCTTCAATACATTTTACCTTTTCATTAAATTTTACCCTTCCATTAAATTTAACCCTTACAATTTTATTAACTATGTCATCAATTTAATTATCCGTTTGATATCAAATTAATGAGGTAAATAAAAAAAGGCGGCATACCTTTGTATCTAGGACCCGCCCACCCCTACTATTAACGCGGTGTATTTTTCTGCATGCACGAGTGCGATCGCCACCGACAGCGCGCAGGGAATATCGCAGTCACCAGTCAAGACTGTTGAAGCCTCGAGCCAGATGACCAGAAGTCGTAGAACATCTCGTACGCGTCATGTGACCATCAGCAGTCATTCCGATGAATGCGCCTCCAGCTCCGGAAATGAGCTGGTAACTACTCGCCGACCTCGCTGTCGTTGCCCGGCAAGGTGTACTCCCGAGGCTGCTGATGCTGAATCCGTCACCGACGGATCTGGTTTCGATGAGCCAGATGTTGGTAATATAGTCATCGAGCCATCGATCAACGAGGGGCCTGTTCTACTCTGCAATGGATGGTGAATCGGAGACAAGTATTGCTGCTTGTGTCGAAGGTTTTTGTAGTGATCCTGCGATTTATGCAGCTCTTCGTAAGGCGGTGCTGCTTTTCACTAAAGGTGAATTGCTCAACATTTACGAAATACCCTAAAATCATGATTGAAGACCTACAGGGATGAAATAATTTGTAATTTGGACTATGTTAGAAGAAGATTAATAAAAATGATTGATTTTTTCATCATGTATATTATATTATGTATACAATAAATTTTGTATAAAATAATATGCTGTGTTTTATTTGTTTTAAAAAACCTCCGCTTTATATAAACACTATTTTTAATAAGAATACATTTGCTGAAAATAAAACAAAAAATATATAATATATCACAGTTTACGTACTTTGCAGAAATGGTCAATGTCCCCAATCGGTACAGGCCGATATCAGGCAGCATGATTGAGAAATTAATGCCACCTATGTGTTGAAAATAGAATTCAACATGGAGGGCGCTGACAGTACAACCTATACTTTAAAAATATATACAAATATGGCTACTGCCAGGTGGCTAAATTGACAACTCGTCTGGTGGCGTTATCGATTATTAATATACTAGCACCACGTAGGACCTAGGTGAAGTAAAAGTAAATAAATGAAATTCAAGACGTCGTCCTCCAGCAAAGTATAAACAAATCACAAACGATAAAACCAAGATAGCTGCATTAGAGAATGAGTATAGTTGAGGGGTGGTGGGGGTGGGGACCTAAATACCTAACAGCCAATAGCAATTGGTAGTGGATTCAGTCGTCTGCTGCGCATGGGGCTAGGGTACATCCGAAAATGTAAGGTTTGTAAATACATTTTTTAATAGCCAAATTTTCAAATAGTACTTTTTTAAAATAATAAAGTTTTAAATAAGCATTTAATAAATTTTTAAAATAATAATTTTTATACATTAAAAATTTTTTTTTTTTGCATTTTTTGGGAGGTTTCAAGGTCAAAGGTCACATGATTGAGGTCAAAGGTCAAGGTCGCCGACATCCAATGAAGCGGATACGATGGCCGCTGGCCGAATGGAATGGCAGAGCATTGACAGCTTCGACGCTCCAAGCCAGACGCCGATGGCGTGAAGTCGGCTAAATCATTCTACTCTCGTAAAAAGGCTTTCAGTTTAATAAATTAATTTAGTATAAAATAAGCTCCACATAACACAAGGTTCCTACAACAGTGTTTAGATATACATCTACGCAAAGAGGAAATGTGTTTCATTACTCATGGAAGCCACACACATATTGGATGGTATTATAACTTCAACATGCCGTAAAACAGTCGGTACCAAAGAAATCATTGCACTTAAGGAGATTATCTATTTCGTGATCTTTCGTAAGGATGAATTACTTTCTGGCACTGTTTCCGCTGCAGTTAACAAGATCGGTACTTAGCCTCTTTTCTTCTTAAATAAATTGTTCGTTTCTACTTGGGACAAAGTTAAGATAAGAACGTTTTGTCTTCTACCACTTCAGGTGATTGGTTATTGCGATGTCTTACAAAAACTAATATTTTAATTTAATTCATCGAACATATCCACTGTATCATTTCCAGAGTACAGATAGTATAATACCAATTTAGGTTCTGTGCACATTATGCCCTAAAAAATATGTTTTCATTTTTTTGCCCCAAGACATGAGGGGAAATATTTTTGGATATAATATTTTAGAACTGAGGGCCATACAACCAATTACGTAATACCATAATTCAAGTATTAAAATTAATTTAGTAATTTCATGTTAACCCTATATAGTATTATTTGCTCTATATATAACAAAATGTCTCCACTTTTGCATTACCAAATATTCCCTAAATATTTGGAAAAATATTTACCTGTTTCTAGAACACATTGGAGAAAATTAGCTGACTGTTGCCAACGTGCGAGTCGAATGTTATGTATTGGGTTTTTTTTGTTAAGATGAAAATACTTTAATTTTTATTCAAACAATGAAAATCGTTTTAATTTTTAATTAATTAATTACTTTGGGTCACGTGCCGCTGCACTTACTGCAACGTTTTGACACTATGCGCAACTTTAGAAAATGTGATCTTTAAGTATTGGGCACTCCTTTTACAAGGTACAGTATCTTAGCAGCTGACAGTACGAATTCAGTTAACGTGAAGAATTTTTTACGGTTTTCCCTTTCTTTTTATGGTGTTTTTATCATATTATCAAACTTAGAGTAAATAAAAATTACGCAAAAATAACTGCAAATTTAACATAATACTAACCATTAAAATTTACGGAAATTCGAAAAACTCGTCTTTCTAACTACGTATTTTCTATTGTGTACAGTGCTTCTGTCGTGAGGCAGTGTTTAGAAAGAAAACGAAAATACTTAGCGCTCAACATTCAGAATAGAATGACAACTATCTAAACGTAATACTTTACTGAAACCATTTTACTTTTAGGAATAAAAATGGTTAATAAAGACAGAAATTCTCTTTGAACAAGCATAAACTATCAATTGAACTTTACCTCTGTACAGCTGGCTTCAGTTCAATGGAACACCTAAAATATACACATACAAGTTTCCCATACGATTTGTGCATAACATTTCAAAAGAGAATCTTTCTGTGCAGAAATATTGATACATATAATTGAAAATACACATTAATTATTTGAGAGAATTGAAATCATTCAATTCACATAAAAGGTCATCTTACCCTTTATTGGTAATTGCATGCATACTTATTCAGAGAGGATCATGTCAAAAGTTGTTGGAAGAGACTGACCCAAGTATGGGTGAATTTCAATAATCAATATTCTGAAACATTACTAAGACTAACAAATTTACCATTAATCACAAGGTCACCATTTAAAATATTGCTCGTGTGATTCAGTTGATAAAATTAATTACATTTCTTATTTCACAAATTTAACACTTTTAAAAGTGAATATTGGGCTAGTCAGTTTTTCAGTAGACAACCAGTTCTAATAGAGGCATCTGGGAGCTATCACATGCCCTATAATGCCGGAATCACATAGCCCTGACCAACACAGCACGACACGACCAAAAACGCAACCACGACACATTTCAATGTGGCTACTTGAATTTACAGCACGACCGACACCACGCTCTCAGCATTTAACCTAACTATTTAGAAGGCGCTGATTGGCTACGTTAGTTTCAGAGGCGGTGAATAAGAGGGGAATTTGTAATACATAATGGTGACAATTTGGTATCGCTAATGCAAACAAAGGTAAAATTATTATTTCGAAGAGTTAGATACAGTAATTTTCAATTTATTTTTCTTTTAAGCTGCGCATTTTCCATTGTAGGGAAACCTTGCAATGCAATTTCGTTTTGCAATGTTGTACATTATGTGCGTCGTGCCGCACGACACGACGAAGAATGGAAATCATTTTAAATCCAAAATTGCTGGTTGTACGACAGAATCGGTCGGGCTTACGACGATCTATCTTGTATTTCATTAGCTGTTGGCCATCGTGTCGTGCGCGTCGTGGCTATGTGATTCCGGCATAACTGCGATGCTCTGAAAGTTCGAACACAACATTTAATACTCTTCAATTCTTTTTAAAGTAGCAAAACGTAGTAATTAACTATTTACTAAATGTTCATAACATTTTTCTTCAGTCGTAAATGATTATTAGACTGAAGAAGCTTACTTATTTAGTCGTTGATCGTATCTTCCTTATATGTGCTGAGTCCAAATGGCTTACTTCTCACCCATGTATGCAGGTAGTCTGTGGTTTCATCCTTCAGGGCACCAATAAACCAAATTTGCATACACTCGAACCTCTTCTTCAAATATTCGAGGTAGTACAATCACTGGGTAAAACTCTATCAGGCACTTAAAATCCTAAATTAGGACAGTAGACCAGCAAAATTACTGCGAAAGGCATTCTGGAAATTATGACGAGCTCTCTTCTGGCATGGTTCCTTAAAAAGATTCTTCTATATCGTTAATAAAAAAACGATACTATCACATAAAATTATTCAATTGTGATGTTATTTCCTTGTCGAACACAAACTGAAAAATCTAGATAAGTTAACAGTCTGCTTCTGTCTGTATTTTGTTTTAAACATGCAAATTCTATTTTTGTGCTCAGAGGTCATGCAGTAGTAACATTATTTTTACCACTGAATATACTATTGAGTTTGGTTACAAAATTTATGCAGTTCATAAAACCATAGAATAATGATCAAAACGCAATTTCCATTTAATCGAAAAATTAATTTCCATGCTAATATTACTATTGAGGTGATAGGGATTAAACTTTCAAAAGTTGATTAAATTACCTTGGGGCTGGTATGTATGTTTTCCGTATGAATATAAACACAATACGTTTATTATCAACAAACAATAAAAAGTTTTTCCATCAAAATGTAAACAATCAGAGAAAATATTAACAAACAAACTTTCAGATTAAATTTGTGATAGGATACCTTCACACTATTACGTGGGCAATTCCTCGCATTTAATTTTTACAAAACTCTAAGGCATCTTTTGACGTCCGCCAATAGAATTACCTCTATGTTTTCTATAAATGAAACGCATTGGTTCCATTAATTGTATTTGGTTTCTTATTTTTCCACTTAAGTATCCAAATTCACATATAAGTTACAGTTAGTTTCTACTCTGTCTCATAGGACATATAGACCCAAATGCTACATTTTTCTTTATGCTGTAATCTTTAGAGAAGTTGGTTTTCATCGCCTGGAATTTCTGATAATGTCTTCATCCATATAAGAAAACACCATAATTCCAAAAACTGGAAATTTTCAGGAGAGACGTAAACATAATAACTTCAATTTCGAATGCAATTTTATGCTGTTGGAACAAATGTTAAAGAACTTTAAATCACATTTAAAGGTAAATATTGCACGAGTTTTCTGCTGTTTTGCAAGGTTTCTGCTTCTGGTTTTACAAATTACCTTCAAACGTTCCTGGAAATAAGAGCTATTCATAGTCGATCACTAGACGTCTTTTGGTTAGAACGGAGTATAGATATTTAAAAGAAAATGCAATATATAGTTACGAGGTTTTCTGGGTAGGATAACGGTATGCGTCGACCAAAGTTTACAAGTCCACGTGTATTCCATGTTTAAACGAACGCTAAGGGAAACTCTTTCATGTGGATAACGTGGAAAACCGGAACACTTAAAAATCACGAGTCTCTTTTCGTCAACTGATATCCATTCTGGAGTCGCGGTGGCTGAGCGGTTAGCCAGCTCGCCTTTCACCAACGAGAATCGGGTTCGATCCCCTGCCGGGTCGCTCCCGGACTTTTACAAGTGGGGTTCCTGCTGGAAGATGTTTCTGGTCGGCGGATTTTCTCGGGGATCTCCCGCTTCCTCCGGGCCTTGCATTCCTGTGCTGCTCCATTCTGACCTCCTTTCATCCTCATCTATTCTCAACACCTCTTTTGTCAAGAGCCGCCCGAGTCCCTCAACTCAACTCAGCTATATATTCGCATGTGCGCCGCCGCAGGGTTGCCCCCTCTACACAAAACCCTTCTTAGGAAAATCACCCTGCGTGGTTCAAACAGCTGACAATGCGCGCGGACAAATTACTGGCCTCGGGGGAAGTTTTTAATATATATCAGTTTGAATGGTCGACACCCCTTCACGCTAATCTCTTCCCTGCCCTTTCTTTCTGCTCTGCTGGCCACCCCCTCACGGCGCCCTCTTTACCAAGTATACACTCCCCTCGTTCATTTTCCAGCTTCCTTCCCCATGCAGATGTCGACTTGGAACGAATCGCCGCAGCCCGCATTATCCACGGGCCCTCATCTCCCCCCACGTGCCAGATTGTACGCCCTGCAGCCGGGCAAGAGAATATGGTTTGAGGCCGGTATTATACTGTCAAGTTTGAATATACACATCCTGCTCAATTTATATTCACAGCTGTAATATCACAAAAAAGTCTAATCCGTAGTATTAGTTTATAGTATATCCACGGGTATTACTAACTTTCCTGAAGCCCAGCCAAAGTTCTACTTGTATGATATTCGTCCGCCTCATTCAAACAAAGCTTAACGGTGTCTAGAAAATTGCACCAATGAGACAACGCATCGCATTCGTGAGCACTCAGTATGATAATAATTTGCTTAAGAACTATTTGTTACTAAGCATTACCAAAACACTGATCTTCAACCCAGTTCATATTCACATTAGTTATAAAGAAATTTGCCTCGCAGACGTTTTCCAGCATCCTCTTGTAGTCACCGATTATTTGTATATTTTTAAATTATAAACTTTAATGCAAAATAAAACGCACGTTGTATGAAAGTATGCTATAATATAGTTGTATCATAACACGCTAGAAAATAAAATCAATGCATTTATTTTCTGCTAAGTTTTCTTTTATTTGATGAGCTAGTTGAAATGCCTATTACTATTTAAAACAAAACGCACTTTCTGACGATCTTACCGAAACGAAACGAATACTAACAGCAACTCCGTAGCCACAGGGGATAACTGCAAATGGGTCTCTCGCTTCTTTGACTGTGATGACTGGAGACATGCAGATTTCGCGGTATTATTTGAGGATATTTTAAACTCCAAACATTCGTACTTTTGCAATAAATTTGTCATTGGACCATACTTTATTGGACACGCCCCGGGTAGCTCTGCGCCAATAAATGAACTCTTCACAACTGTGCAGTCCAACCACGTGTATTTCACTCAGAATGGGAGTGACTTCACGTCTATGCGGCAGCCAATAGAGAAACGACGCCGGCTGCAGTATATACAGTACTGTGAAGTTTAACCTGATGCCAAATAATAAAGCCAATTTTGCGGGTCTCTGGTGATGACTCACCCCGTGAACCTGGCGAGGCAGGAAGTCTGCGTTCTTCCCGGCGATATCTGACAGCTCTTTTGTAAAATTTGCCCCTGCACGATCTATTTTCAGGATATATTTCGTTTGTTTTGGCTTGTCTGTTACAGATAGATATATACCACCATAGGCTTTTTTTTATAAGAATATTACGCTCTCTTCATGCCCCGTTGAGGCTTTTTGTAACATTTCGAGGCACGAATAATGTGGTAGGACCCATGCTAATGTTAATTACACACTTGGTGGAAGAATACACAACGTGAATGGCAGTAGATCTTAATCAGGGCTTTGAAAAGTGCTCAGTTTGCCATGGAAAGCGAATCATGAAAGTAATGATTATACATACAGTTATGTTCCTTTGTCGAAGGCCTTGAATGTGGAAGATAAAGGGATAGGAAGTGGAAGTAGGTGAAATAAATTTTAAGAAATAATTTAAATAAAGTTGGGCTTGAGCCAAGTGTACTAGAGTTAACCTGTTACATCTATAATAAGTTCTGATTTGATAGAGGCCACTGGAGTGAAGGGAACAAAGGAAGAAGTAGTTCGGAATGACTAAGTTAATTCATATTGGAAGGACTGACCGGGTCTCCCACCATGGACACACTAGCTCCTCCGCCACTGCCTGGACCCCTGGCAGCGCTGCACGCTGCCACACCGCCGACTGCGTCTTCCCTGGACCTCGTGGCCCCGTCCATACTTCTCACCCCACCGCGTGTGTTAGTGACGTGCATGATTATGATTTGTCCCCGTCGTGCCCCGTGGGGGGAGTTCGCTGAAGGAATTTTGTGCTTAATTCAAAGTTTACTTGGTTTGCCGAAACCACATATTCCTTCGTCCTCGGCGCATTTCTTTCGTGGTTAACTGATAGCAATTCTGGTTCCGTGTTTGGCTTTCGTGTTTGAAAAACTTATATATGTCCACGTTACTTGCTCTTGGAGATTTTTGAAACAAGGCGCACGATGGGGCTCTCGCAATTCGTATTATTTACTTGGTTATAACACGGAAGTGAAACCCCTCCGTCCACGACTGATTGCTGGGGGGTAAAAGGAGAGGCGAAGAGTCTGGAGCCCCCGTCGCTACTTGGACAACATGTGTGCGGCTGGAATTGGCCAACCCCTCGTCCCTTCAGGGTTTCCAGTTGTTCGTCACCTGACACAATCTTATACTCAACACAATTGGTTTAGTATAGGAAATAATACGACATTACGGCAGGCGACTAAATAGACGTTAAAAATTATATGAAACAACACATACTTAAATAAACATTGTTAATTAAGGTAGCAGCCACGTATTAAATATACACAATACTATAGTGAGTTTATCACAAATGATTAAATAAAAAAATACTTTAAGGCAAATAGCTATATTTGGCCTATTCTAGCACTTAGTTTTGGATTTTAGTTTATATATTCAAAACTGGCTTCATATAACCGAATTTCTCTAACACGTATTTCCTTCAGTTCTCACTTATTTCAAACCAGGCGGCAGCCTTACTAGTAACTGTTTGTTACGAGGGTTAATACGTCATTATTTTAAGTAACAAACTAAGTAAACCAACATCAGTAAGAGAAATGTTTCTTTAAATTAATAATAGCAATGTTAAAACAGGGAAATTAAACCCAGAAATTAAATAATTCAATCTTAATAGTTTAATAATTACACTGGATACCCTCCGAAGCCACCCCTAAAAATGTCCAAAGAATCTCGTCTCGGGTATTCCGTCACTATATACGTAAACCATTCTACCCAAAGGACTCACTTTTTTTTATAAATATTTGTGATTAAATTATTTTGACGCTGTACCACGTTAATACATTTAATGTATAAGTGCCTTTAAAAAAACGAACTATTTTGTTTTTGGGGGATAAAGTTAATATTAATCCTTGGTTTGCATGTAAACAGTACTTCGTATCAAAAATGCTTTACACGAAAGTTATAGAACATTAAAAAACCCTATCAGGAGCACGTATAGGCTGTTCGCTGTCAAGTGAGCACTTTTTTTGTGGTCTTGTTACATTTTCCTTCAGTCATATTTAATACTTTACGTACCTTTTTAAATAAACATTGCCATGTAAGTAATAAATACAGCGTGTATATTCCACAGCATTTGGAAGTTAAAATCTAAAGCTAAGATAAATAATACTTATTGACTATTATTCCAAATGAGAGGACAATTGATTCTACAGAAATATGTCCCCACAGTACAGCGCAATACAACGCGCAACGCATCATCATTTGACGGATCAAGGTCAAATACTTTGCACAATGTGATTGAATTGTGACCCGGAAATTTAGAAAAAAAAAAAAAAAAAAAACAGACGCAGCATTCTATAGCATATTTGCTGCATAATAAATATAAATATTAAAGAGAAAGAAATCGTGCGCCAGGTTTTCCGTCTTTCCCATTATTACCACAGTTAACAGAAATGTTTACAGCACAGTCATCTATTTTATTTAGACATCCATACCTCACGAAGATGTATAAGCCTTAGAGAATTTTCTAAAATAATCATATAATGCAGTTTTCGCTCGTGGTTTGAAAACACTATATTTAGCAGTTCAATTAATATTCGTCACATTATTTGAAACTTTAATAAAAGTTGTGGTATATCTTCAATGGCGCATATGAGTAATCTTTTGTGGCTTTTGTGTAAGTAAATTACGTAAGTGAACAGATTTAGGAAAATTGCCTCGCAGAATTTCACCTTATATGAAGACTAGGCAATCAGTTTATTGTCCTGAAAATACACTTATTTCCAAAAAATAAAAAATAAAAAATTGCAACCATTAAATAATGGCGCGAGTAGAGCGAAGGTTGCCACATAGTATCGCCATAGAACGATAAGGGTCGCATTTGCGTTTACTGGGGTTTGCTTGCACGGATATGCCTGCCATTCGAGGACGTAAGCGCCCCTCCACCATTCATAGATTTAAGGCAACGAATAAGGGTGGGTTTACGATTAAATACTGAATATTTAAGAGTTGTACTTATGAATCGTTAAGTATATGGAAAATCAATTTTGCAGTTAATGATCGATATAGCAATGCGAATTTTCGGATACTAGAGCAGCCAACGTAACCTGGAAAAATGGGAAAGAGGGTAGATTATTAACATATATTTAATTATTCGTGGTTACTGCTTGTGTAATAAATTTGAAAAAATTTGTTATCTTAAAGAAGGTAATACCGATGCCAACATTAAGCATTTACGTCAATAAATTTTCAGAATGTTAAATGAAGCGAATTCAATAACCTCCTCCAAGTTATAAAATATTACCTCAAAAGCTTATTTAGATAAAGCGGTACGCCTATAACATAATTCATTGCATGCGATTTCACGATACTACATAACCTTAATCCAAGATTTAAATAAAGTTTCCCTCCAACAACACATGTCACTAGGTTCTGGTTACTTCGTCTTGACTTGTACTTAAGATATAAAATATAGCGATATCTTAAGTCAAGACCGTCACGACCCGCAGACGACGGTCAAGAACCAATACCCTAGAATACATTGATTCATATCCTAAGCACACGGCACATATATTCTGTTAAGTCACATGTGAAGTGTAGGGCTTAAGGACTTAATAGCAGTGCGAGAGACAAGAGCTACTTCACTGAACCCGCAGCATGTCCCGGCGTCACATTCAATAAGCACAGCTGAGAGAGGCCGCATCGCTGGTATCCGAGGTTGGATTTTTCGGTACATTACTGGCCTCTGGTATCGTTCTGCCTACACTCTTAGTGCGTTTAAGGTAACATTTCAATCCGGATCGAACCTGGAGTGGACTGATTAATTCAGTTCAAAATGTTAGTACAAACACATCCGTACTGGACTGAAGTAGGAGTGGAGTGAGATAATCCAGTCCATATGTCGAGGTGGACTGGATTGTAGAATCCGGATTGAAATTTTACTTTAAACAGAGATCGAACTGAAATTAGAACAAAGAAGGAGTGGCCGCCATATTGACTCGTTAGTTTGGTTATGTAAGAGGTTTGATTCATTCTGAGACTAGCAAAATATGTTTTTTTTTAAACTGAAGCGAAATATAAATGGCCACGAAGGAACTGAGAAATATTTGGACGGAGAAATATGTGAAATTCATTTCAAATTATGTTTGTTTTATAGTTCTGCAGTCGCCAATAGAGTGCTTCTTTCCCGTTTCAATCCGCCTTCAGTCTTGTTTACACTATAGTGCACGTTCGAAACTTTACCTTAAACTCTTATTGTCGGTACGAGTTCAATCAGAGTTCGCCACAAGTTGATTCCAATCCGAGTTCGATCCAGTCCGAAATTTTACTCTAAAAGAACTGTGCGATTCGGTGTTGGAAGCAGTGGAAACAGGAGGGCACAAACACATGTAGAGAAGTCTCGAGTCAACCCCGGCGGACCACCTGCAGGGACAATCGTTTCATCGTGCTACAGATTGTGTGCACTCCACCGGCGTAGCTGCGCACCATCCAGGGACATGTTACGACAGCTGGGGATACGCCTGTCTCTGGCACCGGATTCGGATTCGCCCGGCCGCCATGTTGTTGCGTCACCCGACCGCCATCTTTTTCCCCTTTTCCCTAAAACAAATTACCCTTTTCCCTTAAAAAAATCCCTAAAAAATTCAAATTTTTCTCGGACCAGGCGAGGAGGATCAGCGACCCAGGGTCGGACAAGCGAGTGGGATCAGCGACCCAGGTGATTTTGACCTTTGCCCCAAAAATTCAAATCATTCAAAGAATTCCGAATAAATTCACAAAAAATTCCGAAAAAATTATTATTAAAATCATTAAAATGTATTAAAAAAGTATTAAAAAATACTTAAATTTGCCAGAGGTCACCCCTAACCCATACTCATTACGTCATCTTGGTAGGCGACCACCATCTTGGTATACATCACCCATATGTCATATCGGAAGCCAATGAACATGATCTTGACCTCATGACCTTGAATGACCTTGAAAACCAAAACTTGAGAAAGACGCATAAAAGTCAGCAAACCTAATATATTACAGACTACTGCGACCATGTTAGATGAATACTACCTTAACCCTAACCGCATGACCTTTAATGACCTTGAAAATCAAAAGACTTGAGAAAATGCATAAAAATCAGCAAGCATAATATATTACAGACTACTACCGCCATTTGGAGCATGCGGAACATGTTGAGCATGTTGAGCATGTGGAGCATGAATAGCATGCAGAGCAGGTGGAGAATTTGGAGCATGCAGAGTATATGGAGCAAGTGGAGCAAGTGGAGTGATGGAGCCAGTGGAGATATGGAGCCAGTGGAGAGATGGAGCCAGTGGAGTGATGGAGCGATGGAGTAAGTGAAGCTGTTTCCTCTGTGTGTTAATATTTTTCAGTATCGGTCCTTGTTAGGTACTTCGGACGATACAATTTTTCCTTGTTAGGGGTTTCGAACGATACATTTTTCATTAGTGTCTGTATGGTTCTGTGCCTGTGTGCTAATTTCTATCTGTACTTATTAATATTTGTCAATGCAGGTCCTATAATCGTTAGTCCTATCATTAGTTCATCGTTTCTCCTTAATTTTTTCATTGCTGGTGGGCTGTATACTTCTGCTTTTTTTTTATAGGGAGTGCGTTAGCCTGAGGTAGCTCATGAATGGGCAATGCAGGGACTTCTATATATCGTATTTTCTCTGTGTGCTAGCTTTAAAGATGTTTGAAATGATTTGGCTTTTTTCATCAGTATAGTACTATTCTGTGTATAATTTCTTCCATCATATACGATAACGAGTAGAGTTTTTTTCGTTAGTATTGTGGGGTGAATTTTGTTATGCTTGTATAGTAACGGAGCTATTATTTTCGTAAGTATTGTACCGCGTATTCCCCGTATGTCTCAGTGTGTGTATTTTTTGGCTTGTGTGTGTTGTGTCTGAGGTACAGCAGGTGTCGTACCTGGACCTCCTGTTATCATATATGTTCTCGACTGGGCTAGAGTTCCCCGGGATATTACAGTTTTACATGTTACTTCAATATGTGGTCGCTCTCTGTTGGAACACAGTGTATTCTAGACTTTATAAACCATTATAGCTGGTGTGAAGCCGTCTCTGGAGCTCAGTTCTCAGCACGTGCCGTCCGGGCCATGGACCAGAAGTTTACCTCCGTCAGGTGTTCTGTGAAAATTGCTTACGATGCAAATACCTCCGGCCGTCCAAGTCTATAGAGAGACGACTTTCGCAGCGGCCTGCCTTGAGCTGCGCACTTCCTTAGATTCAACATTCAATTACGTTAGTACATGCAGCATATATGTATTTGTGGTGGCTGAAGCCTCTCGTACTTAAAAATATAACAAACCCGAGTATGTCTTTGCAATGTAACAACTAAAAAAAATATATACCTATACTTTTTTTAAACATATATAAAATAGCTGGTATAATATTTTTTTTCTTTGCCAATAGGTGAACGTGACTCAAGACACTGGATTTTTTCTTCTTCAAATTTATTTATTTACACACAATAATATTACAAAGTATCTTCTCCGAGTTTTAATGGTTTATTGCTAGCAATTTTTCTTTCCTTGTTGTTTTTTTGTTTAGTGCTTGCACGTGAGTGGCCAGATACAATCACGTGGCAACTCGGTGATTGGCCGGTTAGCGTTTGGTTGGTTGGGGTTGCAATACGATTGGTTCGACGTCACCATGCTTACGAGTATATACGCAGTAGTGAGGTTCGCTGAGAGGCTACGTTTGACAGCAGCTTCCGTGAAAGGTGGATCCTCTTGGTTAGCTCGTGCCTCTTCGCATCAAAGTCTTATTCTACATCTGTAATGTCTTCGGGTACTCCAGAGCTAATGGTGGCTACGGCAGTGCCATGGACTTCTTCGGGAGTGGTGCCAGCAGTGCCGTTGACTTCTTCAGGCATGACACCGACAGCACCAGCGACTTCTTCGGGTGAGTCACCTACAGCAGTGCATCCATCAGCATCGCGACTCAAGACAACAGTGTGGAGACTTCGATGCACGTACTGTGATGAAGCCTTAGCGACCAGCAGCAATGTTAGACGACACGAAAAGCATCGATGTAAGATGAACCCGCTCCTCATGGCATATAAGTGCGAGAAGTACCTTCGCCTGTTTGCTCGTACTGACAAACTTCACCAACATTAGAAAATATGTAAAGAATTTGTTCCTCCACCAGCACAACAAAAAGACGTATTGTCACCGCCGCAAACCTGTGATGAACTTACAAGTACTGCTTTGTGCAATGGCGATGTAAACATATCATCGCTACCTTGTGCAGTAAGTGAGGATGTGTATGGGGATGGTACAGAAAATTCGCTGTCGCTATCGGGTCGATCGTGCCGCTACTGTGGTAAGACGTATAGTAAAATATGTCATGCGCGTAGGCATGAGAAGAGTGGCAAATGTACGAAGAAGACACGATGACCTTATTTGACTATTAGCTGTTACAATTGTCGGCGTAAGTTCATGTGTTATGGAGTAAAAGATGTTCCAGAAAATGTGCGACTTGAGATACATGACCGCCAGAGAACACAATATTATGAATCGTATAACGAACATCCCAAACAGTGTAAAACTCGTGTTCGGGAATCTGTTCGCCTGTTCTAGGCAATCCTAATGCCAATGGATTTTTCCTGAAACAATCTGCATTCAGGGGCGTGTTGAAAGATTACATTATTCCAAATCTGACAGTTTTGTCGAAAGATATTTGCTCGTTCTTGACAAGCATGAAACGAAATTTAATAAACCAACTTACAGAAGAGATAGAAAAACAAGGGTCTCTTAAAATATAATATATGGCTAGAATGCAATTATACATAACTTGAACCGATGGACGAAGGTATCAACAAGAGGGCATTCAAGACTTATAATGTACCTCTCTAAAATGCATACGACATCGAAAATAGTGTAGAAGATAATATACAAAAGGTATGTCATGAGGAAGAAGAAATGATTTTGAAGGGGGGTTCGGGCTCGACACTCGATTCGGTAAATCATCTGGTGCTAAGAACGAGTGAATACCAACCTCTTACGAAATAATGTGATTCCCTCCACTTGCCTTTGAAGAAATCATCGCAAAGAAATGTTTGTACGTAATGTTTTGTAAATAAAAATATATTTATTAAATATATTGTATTTCAATTTTTTTTATAAAAAATTCCTTGTGCTTTATTTAAAAAATTATTTCAAATAAAAAATACCAGCATTTAAGAATAAAACAAATCAAACATTAAATATGGTAGTTTACATGTTTTGCAGGAATGGTCAATGTCGCCATTCTGTATATGCTGATAGCAGGTGGCATAATCGATACTATATATGTTTAGACCATAGAATCCATTATGGAGGGAGTCGAACTAAAGTGAGTAATTGATGGAGCGAATGCGAATAATTAGCGCAAACCTATACTTTAAACACATACACAAATATGGCTGTGTCCTGGTCATACATAGGTGATGTAAACATATGAAATGTAATATGGCTGTCGCCCGAAGGTGAGATGCAAACTATAAAACAAATGACAGTGAAAACATGGAGGAGTGCATCTAGCAATATGGCTGTCTCCCAACATGGTAGCCGCCAGTAACATACAAATAAATTATGTACAAAAGGACAAATATGGCCGTCGAACGAATGTGAGAGAGACAGTAACATATAAACAAAGATGGCTGCCTCCAGTAGCATGTAAACAAATTACGAACGGAAAAATATCAAGATGGCGGAATGAGTATAGGTGGGAGGAGTGGAGGCGAGGGAGTCAGTCGTCTGCTGCGGATGAAACAAATGTGACTAATGGTAGTGCTGGGGAGACCTTTGGAAATACAAGTTTTTTTTAAATTCATTTTTTATATTAAGAAAAATACATTTTTATGCATTTTTGGGTTTTAAAGGATTTTTTGGATTTTTTGTTTTCAAGGTCATGGGGTCAACGTTGAGGTAGTCTGCATCTAATATGGTGAAGTAGTCTGTAATGTATTATGTCTGTTGACTTTATGTATTTTTTCTAAAGTGTTTTATTTTCAAGATCATTCATGGTCATGGGGTTACAGTTGAGGTAGTCTGCATATAATATGACTGTAGTAGTCTGCACTGTATTGTACTTGCTGAATTTTATGCATTTGTACTCAATTTTTTTTTTCAAGGTCATACAAGGTCATGGGGTTCAGGTTGTGGTAGTCCGCATCTAACATGGTGGTAGTAAGTAGTCTGTACTGTATTAGTCTTGCTGACTTTTATGCATTTTTCTCAAGTATTTTTTAAATTTTCTAGGTCAATCAAAGTCATGGGGTTAAGGTTGAAGTCGTCTGCATCTAACATGGTGGTAAAGACCGTTCACGTTAAAGTGAGCACTCTGGAAATCAACCTTTGAAAAAAAAAAAAACACCGCCCGCAACAGCGTATGTATAACCATGTGTGTCACCACACAGGCTGGGGATGAATACACCCAGTTATGTTGGCAGTGAAATGAGAAAAGTAGTTCTACGAAATAACGCGGTATTGCAAGTGTAATGTTTAAATTTATGGCTACATGAGCTGTTTGAAGTTAATTTTATACACTTTAACGTAATTATTGGCGTAAAGATAGTGTATTTACTGTAACTCATAACTATAATGTGTCACGTGATCGGCGCAATGGTCAAAACCAACAGTCCGTTGTTGTGGTTCCATCATGCTTGTTGCTTGGCTTTGCTTATGAGGTAAACTACAAATTTGGAAACTGGAAGTTGTTGTGTTTTAATATTTCTCATTTATTTTCCAGCTTATCTGCAATCAGCATAGTTTTATTATAGGCCGTATAGTGTTTAATTGTGTTGTATTGATTTTGTATAAAGTTATGAGTTCCAGCATACTACGTACCAATATTCAGCGTCAGAAGGACATTATAAATCTCGCTGAAAGTATTTATTCTTTAATTCGTCGAGGAGAGATTAATCCGTGCAAGGTGATCGAACGAGTTGCAGAAATGATGAAAATTTCAACTTCAACTGTCCGGAGATAAATGTAAATGTGTTTTTACGATGTGATTTCGCCGCTTATCCCCAGTAAAAAAAAGTGATAAAGAACAATTATAAATCGACAGTTAGAAACGTAATATTATAAACGGAAAGTTATAAATAACAATTATAAAGTAAATGAACGACAGCAGAAACTCAACATTAATATATTCGTGTGAGTTTGTGTAAGCACATCATACAAAACACAAAAGCACAGTGGCCTGGTTACAACTGATATAACGATAATAATATTAGTTTTTTTATGTTACTACATTTGTGCTGAAGAAATTAAGGTATGTAGTTAATAGAGAAGGTAGCAGGTTTTTTTCAAAAATAAATATTTTCAATTGATCTGAGGCATTTTTTAAATGGTTAATTATTTACATTTCAATTTTTACTATAAACATTACCTAAAAGCGTTACGAAACTTCCGTGGTTGTGATTATCCATAAGTAAACAAAAGAAAATATCTTCCCGAGGAATGAAGTCAAAATACACACTTTCTTGATTTGTAAATAAGTTTTTCAATTGATAACATAGTATAACTGTCGGGGCTTCTGATTGGCTGTTTAATTGACGCACAGATATAGTAACAAGGAAAGTTAAACCAAGTGCTTATCGCTATGCACAGTAACTTGCCTGTAAGTATTACTTTTATAATTTGTCCTTTACATTATCATTTTGCTGTCATTTGTGGATATGTATTGGTTCTACATTAATAAGACTTTTTTTTCAGATTTGTGTGTGCACGCATGAACCATTTTTTGGTAAGTATAGTAATTTTCTTTAAATACTTTTCTCATTTAAGTTTTCAGTTTTGCTGCAGTCATTGCGATGGAGGAACCACGACAATGATGAGAGTCCATGCACTTTACCTGTAAAATTTGTTTCTTGAGATCTGTGTGGGTTTGACAGAAAGGAAATGTCCCACCCATTTGGGCCACAAGAGAGACAGGAAATGTGGCCATCACAGGATCGGCATTTCACTTAGCTATAAATAATATACATTGTCTTTAGAATTATTTTGTACAAATGAAGGTGATGCCAGTTGAAAGCCTGGTATACCCTTCTTTTACCACTTCAATTCACAGTATAAATGTTCAGTTCTTTTTTGGAGGGTCTCAGAAGGGTACGAACAGAGAGTAAGGGTGTAAAAAAAACTATATGTACATATACACAATTGCATTTGTGTATATGTACACAATTATATTTCTAGTGTAAATTATTTTTAATTTTATATGTACATTATATAACTATGTTGAAATATATTTATCTCCATTTATAAAGATGCATATAAAACTATCCTTAAAATGTACATATATATATGCACATATTATATATATTTTTCTTCCTTATATATTACATATTTTTATATAATGCCAAGTTTGTGCCGTCACGTTAAGTTTATTAACACTATCAACTTCTGTGAAGTGGTGTACTCTTTGCTTGGCTCAGATCCCGTCGTCTTTCCTTGCCTCTCTGCCTTCCCCTTTCCCCTTCGTGCGTCATTATTTTTTTATTTGTCACTTTTTATTTAATTCCTTGCACGGCCTCGCTCTGTCTACTTTATATGCTTCAGACACCTGCTACGTTACGCCGCTACCTTAGGCCTGCAGGATGTATGATTTTTTCCTGATGGCTTAGTTGCACCTAACTTCAGTCAGCTGAGGCCAAACACAGCTACCATGTTTTAGAGCTGACGTTTTACTTGTCACGCTACATAGCGATGGAGCACTTAGAAAACGGTGAGTCATGGGAAACGTTAAGTTTGCGGTACAGTTTTTAAATGTTTGGAAATTTGTGTGACGAGTGGTGTTGCACCTTGGGTGTGCAGTAGTGGTAGTGTATTTCAAAATCTGGATTTGGCTGCCCTTCCAAATTAATTTTCGGCTTAACTAATGTGTGTCCTTTTTTAACATGTCGTGTTGGTCCTTGTTCACCACCGAAGTTAAATGTTTGTTTTTTCATAGTTTCCATGACTTCATCGCTAGGGCGTTCATTTTTCAATTGTTTGTCGTGTAACGTTTTTTTCTATTGGAGATGTGAGATGACCCAAACAATTGTATATATTACGTATTTTATATGTATTGCATATTTTACATGATGAATTTACATATATACATATATATGCATATATTATATATATCATGTGTTATATACATGATATTTGTTCCATGTTTTAAATATAATATGCGTGTTACATTTAGCAGTCCTAAAATGTTAACATTGAGTTTATTAACATAGGACAATCACATAGCAGTCACATGGCAATGTTTGTTTACATGTGGTGGAAGGATACATAATGGGCAAGAAAGTAGAATTTTAGCAGGGCTTTCAAAAGTGATCACTTTATCGTGAACGGCCTATAGTAGTCTGTAATGTACTACGCTTGCTGATTTTTATGTAATTTTCTCGTGTTTTGGTTTTAAGGTCACTCCAGGCCATTGGGGTCAAGGTCATTGTCATTGGCTTCCGATATGACAGATGGATGATGTATGCCAAGATGGTAATCGCCTACCAAGATGACGTAATGAGTATGTGTTATGGGTGACCTCTTGTAAATTTAAATACTTTTTAAATAAATTTTAATAATAATTTTTAATAACATTTTTTTTTATTTTCGTGAATTTTTGAATTACTTGGATTTTTAGGGCAAAGGTCAAAGGTCATAGGTCCTGCTCTCCTGACCCCTAGGTGAGTGATCCTGGTAAGCTGGGTCGCTTATCCCTTTCGCCTGTCTGACCCTAGGCCACTAATCCTCCTCGCCTGCTCCGGGAAAAATTTGAATATTTTAGAGATTTTTTTAAAGGAAAAAAGGGAAATTGTTAGGGAAAAAGGATAATTTGTAGGGTATTTTGGTCGATTTTGAGGAGAAAAAGATGGTGATCGGGTGACATGAAACATGGTGGCCGGGCTATTCCGAATCCTGTGCCAGACGCCGTTGCCCCAAAGTCGTCCAAGCCCTACTACTGTCTACCATTACGACCTGAGGATCGCCGATCACGTGTGACATTCCGCTGGGAACGGGCAGCACGTTATCTTCCGGATTGGCGACGAGTAGTGCTCAGTAGGGCGGCACACCGCCCCTACGAGAGGTGTCATGGTGTGGGGTTGCATTTCCAACTATTCCCGCGCGCTTCTGGTGGCGGTCGAAGTAGCCCTGATGGCTCGGTGATGCGTCCAGGAAATTCTGCAACCATGTGCGCTCCCCTTCCTAGCGCACATTAACAACACCATTTTACAGCAGGATAATGCCTGTCCTCACACCACACGGGTATCTCCGACCTGCCTTCGCAATGCCAACGAACTTCCTTGGTCGGCAAGTTTCCTCAAACACTCTTGCCCATCTGGAATGTTTGGGGCCAGATTGGAATGCAGAACATCGGAGAGTGGCAACTACGATGGATCTGGAGGGTCAGTTGCGGCAGGATCTTTCTTAGGAGAACATCCGACATCTGTGTGTCTCCATGCCTGACTGTATCGCCACCTGTCTTCATGCTACAGGCTGTCCAACACCATACTAAGTGGATCCTGCAAGTGTTGGTACCCTTGCTTGGAGTGGCGCAATATTTTGATTTTTCCTCTATACATACTGCCAATTCCTGTGCCTGTACCCACTTACGTGCCCCTGCGATGACACCTTAAGGGGGATCAATTGTTCTGCAAATATGTGTATAACATAGACCTATTATTTTATACACCCCTTGTATCCTAATTATTTGTACCAAGTACTGCATTTAAACAAGAGAATCCCGCAAAATACAGAAGAAAATACTAAAAGCTATGACTTAGGTAAATTAAGCCAATAAGCTGTCCTAGTTTTCTTTAAGTTGAATTGTAAAAATAACAATTAAATGTTTTAAATACAATTAAGTGCAATTGTGCCTACTGCATACACTTTGCCATTGCCTTTATCTAATAACAATTGCTTCGTTGGTACAAACTTGGGAAATTTATTTCCACCATCTTGGGTTTACATATATTCCTCCAAAAATGTTTAATTTCAATATTCAACATTTTAAAAGTAAGCTCTGATTGTTCATATCAGGTCATAAACTTTAAGTTTGGACATTTATAAAAATTATTTTAATATTAATGGGATTCCCACCCTTTAAGGTGGCGGTATACTTGCCAAGTTATGTATTTTATCTATATTGACAACATACAGATAATATTAAATACTGGAATTTAAATTTTATTATTCCTTACAGAATTGCGTTACCGAAATCTTGAAAACAGAATGAACAAATCTATGTCATTATTTTCCCATGCGAGACTTTAAAATAATAAATAATGAGATAGTATTTATTGTGGTTACACATGCAACGAGATAAAATATGGGCAAAACATTGTGGTCTTTAAAAATAGGCACTTCTCCTTTTCAATTATTTTTATCTCAAAAGTATGCAGCGGTAAAACAATTTCAATCCAGTGCGGGAAAAGCTGAGTGAAAGTTTAGGGTCTTAAATGTCATGCTATTTTAGGATTTTAAACAAAACAAACGCTATGTGGCCTTTGAAGAAAAGAACCATGATCCAAGAGCCCATGTAAAGAGAATGTGTTTCGTATGTGATTCTGAGTCTATTAATTTTAATTCGTTGCAGTTTGACAGGGAAATTAAAGAAATACTACTGTGGGTAAGTGACTCGGACAAAGAAAGACAAAGAATATTTTGTTGGAAAGCTGTATCGTGAATTGTGGCGGAGGACGATCACGAGTCGAGCTGCAACTGCGATGCAAGCAGGTCGCTCTGCGCTCACTCGCACACACTGTGCCATATCATGCAAGGTGTGTGCTGATCGCTGTCGCACTTGTTGCAGCCCCAAGGTGATGGGCCTCTGTTGAACAACGCTGCAGCGAGGAGAGGAGCTGTTTAGTTGCCTCAAACGACGTATGAACAACTGTCCCTGGCTGCTTAGAGCAACTACACTAACAGGTAGCTAGTCTACAGTACATTCCAGGACAAGGGCTACAGGCTGAGGATTCAAGGATCCACCGCCATCTTGAATTTCACCATCTTTGATGATGTCACAGCCCCCATATTGCTTCCGGATGCCATGTTGGATCCTTTCTTTTGTTCCCGCCCACTGTTTTATTTTCGGCAACCATTTTTTTTTTTCGCCTTCCATCTTGCTTCCACTTGTCCTTCGTTCAACTTTTATATACTAGGAGCGCTTGGGTTACTCTCGCTCAGCCGCCACGTTGGTTCTATATTTGGCCGCTAGCGGAGCTGCTTGTCCTGGAACATACATGATTTATCTACTTACACTCTAAAAATGATTTCTTTGCTGCAACACATGATTTGTTGCTATAAAGAAAAAGTTGTTTAAGTATGAACCACTGCAAAATAGGCTTACCACAAACATTGTTATTTCATCTATATAGTAATGACTATAATAAACTTTAATTTCCGTTGCAATAGTTCAACAGACGTCGTTTTTGGTAATTTCAGTTACACTGTAAAGAAAATTTGTGTTCTGAAAACAACCGTAATAATCATATAAGAAAAAAAGTTAGAAATCTTTCATAATTATAATTACTAAATAATAACTAGGGCTGTAGGTTCGAGTTCCGAACATACAGATCCCTCTTACTAACCTACCGCCCTCTGTCGCACGACCAAGTTGCCTTATTACATAGGCCTACCCCTTACTAACCTACCGCCCTCTGTCGCACGACCAAGTGGCCTTATTACATAGGCCTACCCCTTACTAACCTACCGCCCTCTGTCGCACGACCAAGTGGCCTTATTACATAGGCCTACCTCTTACTAACATACCGCCCTCTGTCGCACGACCAAGATGCCTTATTACATAGGCCTACCCCTTACTAACCTACCGCCCTCTGTCGCACGACCAAGTGGCCTTATTACATAGGCCTACCCCTTACTAACCTACCGCCCTCTGTCGCACGACCAAGTTTCCTTATTACATAGGCCTACCCCTTACTAACCTACCGCCCTCTGTCGCACGACCAAGTGGCCTTATTACATAGGCCTACCCCTTACTAACCTACCGCCCTCTGTCGCACGACCAAGATGCCTTATTACATAGGCCTACCCCTTACTAACCTACCGCCCTGTGTCGCACGACCAAGTTGCCTTATTACATAGGCCTACCCCTTACTAACCTACCGCCCTCTGTCGCACGACCAAGTCGCCTTATTACAGAGGCCTACTCCTTACTTTTATAGGTAAATTGTTTTTGGTAGTATCGTGGAGCAGAAAGTAACGTCACGTCCTATTAGGTTAGTATTTGGAGAATAACTGCACTTCAGATTGATTCCGCAGAGAAACAGCGCATTTGGTCAGTTGCAGTTTCGTACCTTCGGGATACATCCTTTATGTATGTTTGCGTCGGGACGGGACAGCAGACACGTACTGGATACTAAAATGAACGACAGAAAACTTTTAATATCGCTTAATCGTTACCTTTGCTACGAAGTAACATTCGCTTTACTGCGAACAGAAGCAGCTCAAGGAATGTATCTTTCTTCGCTATAAAGGAAGGTAATATCGTCGTGGAACAGAAACGTATGAAGAAAACACTTATTAACTGCAAACGTGTATTTATCTAACGCTATCTTTGTATTAAAGCAGCACTGTGTTGCTGTAAACAAAACAGCCTTACGAATTTTTTTTTAGAGTGTAGGTATCAGCTTTAATTGTTCTCCTAGTAGGCTGGTCTCCTTATAGTTCTCTTCTGGCAAAAAAAAAATTGTTGGGCAGTCATACGTTCTCGCCTTTTTGCAAGCAGGGAATAACACACAGTGAATATTAGATAGAAACGAATCAGCAACTAGTAAATGGTCAAGTTTCTATAAGGTAACATATCTAATAATAGTTCTGATACAAAAATTATGACACGAAATCGACAAATCGTTTGAACGTCTTTGCAAAGTGTAATACTTATTTTTTGACGATATTACTGAACGTACCCAAGAAAAGTACCCATACCACAGACAACGACGGAACGGCATTTTCAAACTGTCGTATCTTAAAACATACCAGCTGGACACAGGAGCCTGTGACGAACCTTGCTACGGACTTCCCATCAATACAGTGATAGGATCACCGCTGAAAGTCCCACAGGTACACGCAGCACCACGAGAACACTGCACGCCAGTTCAGAGCCCTTCGCGTAGCGGCGATGGCGCCTTCGTAGCGCGTGCCAGTGCGACCCTTATAGCTCCAACGCTTCTCGGTCAATAAAAGAAGAGGAACGACGCGCAGGCAGACGGGGCCCTTAATGTGGGCGAACGGTTGTTTGTGCAAAGATAAACTCGTAGGCCCTGGGTCAGATGAGGATTTGCGACTCCGGCCTACTCGCGCACAGGGGTGGGCCGAATGTAAATTTTTGACGTGAACTTCAACTGAACGTTTTTCTCTGTCGGTTCACTAGGCGGGAGGTCTGCGCCATAAACTAAATATGAGGTAGACCGATCTCGCTGGCTGCGCACAGCCAATCTCCGTGTCCCATCATTGGACTGCTTTTCTGCCAACACGTCTAGCAAAAATGGCGTGGTTTGGATTTTAGGTTAGAAAACTGATTTGTAAACAAATGCTTTGAGATGAATGTATATATCCTGTAACCAATTTGTAACGCAGTTTGATTATATTAAAACTGGTAAAACTATTTTATTAATATAATAGTGCTTGTCGTTTAAATAAAGATTTAAATCAAACACGTACATCACTGTTGACCATGTGACTTTGACAGTTGTGTAGGAGTTTTGTGGGATTGGGGTAGGTCAATCTTGGGTACATGCGGAGAAGACGAATAAGCAGTCTACCTCATATTTAGTCTATGGTCTGCGCCCCAAAGTGCGTTGACGAAAACACGATCCTCGGCGAAGTCCACAGCTCAGTCAGTTCCCTACGTTATACAGAGTGACACATGTGCCGTTCAAGGGCTTAAGGTTGCGCAAACCATCTGGTGACTATAGCATTCGGATCTATAAATAACACTTCCTGTGGTGACTCGTTGAAATTAGTGATCGAAGTCGCGATTCTGTGTCGGCATATCGGATCAAAAATTTGAATAACCCTGTTTTTGTTGCGAATTCAGGAAAAACAATTGTACTATCATGTAGCGCTATAAGTTCTCTATCTTAGAGTAACTGAATCATATTATTTATTTGAAAAACCTGGAAGCAGCAGCGCCGAGAAGTTAGCACTTGTCACCAAGCCGAGACCAAAATGCCAAATTTCATCAAGAAAGTCAAAAGGAGAACGGGTCTAACCACTCTGCAGCACGCAGAGGAGTCGCCTGCATCGACTGAGGCAGAAAGATCACCAGACCGAGGATCTGGTGGAAGACCAGCCTGGTCCTAGTGGATCCGGAATGAGCAGCCTACCGAAGTATCAGGCAAGTCCAGCGCCTAGCACCTCGCGAGTGCGTCCCAAGAGGCAGAGAAGCGACGAGTCGAACTATACCACACATCAGGTACCCAGGAAACTCAGGAAAGGTTCCTCAGCTCAACAAGTCCAAAGGTTTCGCGTATCCAACCAAACAAGCTCACTTGCCTTCGCTGACTTCTCGGTAAATAATGGTTCTGCAAATACGATATTTCGTCGGAAAAGATAAAAAAATAAAAATAAAACTTTTATCTACGACCCTATTATTTTACTTTTGTCATATTTAGTATATTCTCGGAGAAAAAAAATATCGTGAATATGGTCAAATATCGTGTTTTTAAAGCTTGCCTGTGCAGTTTCCTTTAAGAGCAGCGTGATCCTGCGCGTCCAAGGCCAAGAAGCGAGGGAGCGATACGGGCGACATGAACACGCACGACCAGTGCCTCATCGCTCTTAAGCGCAAGGAGTGAAGTGTTTCTGTCGTGGTCCTGCACTGTGCAAATCAGATCTGTAACAGTGGGATTTTATTCCATGCAGTGAAAGCCCACTGATTAAACTTCGCCCTTATGTCCGTACTTTTCTCTTGCCGCTTAAGGAAACTGTATAAGCAAGCTTCAAAAATGCGATATTTGACCATTTTCACGATTTTTTTTTCTCCATGAATGTACTTAACATGTTAAAAGTAAAAACATAGAGACATAGATAATAGTTTTTTTTACCTTTTCTAGCAAAAGGTCGTGTTTACAGAACATATGTTTACTGAGATACGCGAATACGCGCAAACAACGATTTCACAAAAAAAAAAAAAATGTTTCACTTCACACTCCTCTTAAACGGCAAGAGAAAAGTATAAAGATACGGGCATTGTTTAATCTGTGGGTTTTCATCACGTATAATAAGACCCCGCTGTTACAGATCTGATTTACACAGTACAGCGTCAAGACGGAAACACTGCACGCCTTGCGCGTAGGAGCGATGAGGCATTAGGCGTGCGTGTTAGTGTCGCCCGTATCGTCCCCTCGGTTCTTGACCTTGTACGCGCAGCTCCAACTAACTATTTATGTTCTTGCCGACTAGTGTTTCACTTCCGACCTCGATGCACACCGAATTTCACGGAATATCTAGCGATAGGAGTTACAACTCCTACTCACCAAATTTTTTATGTATTATAATTTTTCCTTTGCCCCCTTTGACGTAGGCGCGGAGCGTGCGATCACAATGATGTAAGGGTGTTGGGGGGGGGGGGGCGGTTTGAAAAGCCAGGAGGTTATCGGTGTTTGGTCTGCCGAGGAGGGCGCGTGAAAAGGCCTCGGCTTGCTACCCGCGTCTCGGCCATTGTGCGCAAATGCGGAGCGTGGCTGTCTTTAATTGCCCAGCTCCGCTCAGCCCGCCATTCAAAACGAAGCTCGTAAATCTCTCTCTCCTTTTTTTTTTTTGCGGCTGCGTGACACGCCGCTGGCGCCCGTTTGCGGTCCCCATTGTGTGCCCGCAGAATTGAAACATCGCTGCGGCCCGGCGGGGATGTAATTCCGACTCCATTCACTCCTGCGATCTTCAACAAACATCTGCACAACGACGAGCCTGAATATGACGGAGGGAAAAAAAAGCGGCACTCAAAATATTAACACCATCTGTTAAGATACCGTGACGAACAATATTCCAGGTCGCGTTCAACTTTTCTGAAGCCTCGCTAGACTTCTGCTACCGCGATATTCCTCCGCCTCGCGCAAGCAAAGCTCAACCAAGTCTAGGTAGTTAAACCAAAAGGACTGCGCACTACATTCGTGTGACCTCAATGCAATAGCATTTTGCGTAATCACTCTTTGTTATGCGCTATTCACGGTAAACTGAGCACTGTTGCAAGCCCTGCTTAAGATCTACTTGTATGCATGTTGTGTATTCCACCGCCTTATTTGAAATTAACATTGCTATCGGCCTCGTCTCTTTAGTTAAGCATCGATCACGTGAAACTGAAATAATTAGAAAGTAAATTATTTTAAAAATCTGCTCATTTTTTATACATCGATGCATTTAAAAGAAACAGGAAGAGAAAGAAATAATTAAAGTGATCGCAAATGGTTACCCAACACTTTATTATTCGACGTTAAGATACGGAACTACCTTCCCCTCCATCATTACCAACTTTACTGGACACATGTCACTCAGTGCGCTCGTTAAAATATATGCAGGTAGGAGCAGTGACTTTTTTCAAACGTTGATTTCACTCTACCAGGCAATACCAACCCAGTTGTTTTCTCCCTGTTTTTGTCGATATTAAATATCAATTAAGTAGTATAATTTATAGATTTAATACAGTACAAGTGAAATTTCAATCGAACCAAAAATAAGGTCCTTTTATGTTAACGAAAATTCGAAATGCTTGTGGTACAGGACATATTTAGGAAATAACCAAACACGTCATATATGACGTGATTTTCCAATGTTTTGGTTAAAAAAAAGTGTGAAGAAACAGTGAACAGACTATACCTTAACGCCTGCATAAGTACAGGCTGTGCACTGTTAATTGACAACTTTTGACATCAACCTATGAAAAATGACACTGCACTCGCCTCCATGTATTTTAAAAAGGCGCACATACCTTAATGCACCTTGCAAAGTTGGTAACTATGGAAGGAAAGTATAGCCCATTTCCGATTGGAAGTGACTTATGAAAATCGACCTTTGAAAAAACACTCCAGGCATAACGCGTCAATCTGTTTTTTCAATAACATATATTCCACAAATATATAACATTGTGGTTAACATTAGAGTTGTATATTATTGAATAAATGGAACTTTAACCTTAATATCTTCTACAACTTGCAATATTTATTTCTTTTTAAATATGAATTAACAACAGCGAGAGCAGCGACGTGTTGGCAACGGGCGGTAAGAAATAGTTCACTGTTAAAATATTATTTAAAACCTGTTTTTTAGTAAACTATTTGTAAAGTAAACGGTACCTATTGAAATATTGACGTAGCCTTGATGGCAAAATATATCATTTTTACAGTTTAAAATAACAGCGGAAAATATCGTGAGTAGACCGTAATGGTATGGTGTTGTTTTATCGAACGAGAGAAACTTTGAAGCAACTGTCTGCTGAGCGAGGCTTGGCGTGCGCGCGCGAGCTCTCTCTCTCTCTCTCTCTCTCTCTCTCTCTCTCTCTCTCTCTCTCTCTCTCTGTCTTTGTCTCTTTCACACTCGGGAAGTTTCACTTCGCTAGTACGAGGCAATAATGGTTCATGTTTTCAATTGTAGCATATTACATACTTATTACAGCAAAATAATGATTTTTGAATTTGTCATTTACAACTGAAAAGAGATTTTAATGTTTGAATAATTATTTAAATGTATTTAGATACGATGGTGGGGCAGTTACCAAGTGAAGTTGGCAGACGTGGCGAGCCGTGACATGGCGTGTTGCTGTTTTACCAAACGAAGTGTAAATTATACTTACTCCGAAAAATACTACAAATTACCACATCATGTTTGTAGACGTTGTGTTTATTAAGCCTACCTAGGCAAGTTACGATGTTGTGATAAATCTGTGTTTCCACGGCAGTAATAAATATATTGTGAAGTGTGTTTGGTTAATCATTGCGTCTGTGAAATGGCGTGCCTTTGTGCATCGTGGTCGATACTCTGGCCCTGTGTGTGCGTGATTTCAAATATTTGATATTAACTATTTATACGTTGTAAATGTGAACTGTTTTTATGGCGATGTTATTTATTTACATCCACGTCTGTTTATTTATCACAACGTTGTACCTTTGCCCTGGTGTGTGTTTGAAACACAGTCGTGTAACGTGATTTACCACCAATCAACAAAATGACCAAGCCCAGCCCCAATAAATTTCAATAAACCTAATAAACAGTAAGTAGCAATACATATAAATATGAGTGGAATAAAAATTACGGTAGGTTTATTTGTGAGCATTTTCACCGCTATTTTTTTAAGTTTCTATAACAAAAAATGAGCGACACGAGTTGCGTGCTTGATTTTAATGCCGCGTTTTAGTTGGACTGGCTATTCCTTCGTTATTCGAACTGAGGCCGTCCTTTTAAAGAAATAACAAAAAGTTAAATACTACAATTCATTACCCCGCAGTTGTAACAGTGTTTCAGTCGCGGCAAAATATTAACGTGCATTGCGTGTAATGTACTATGTCGTGGAAAACAAATATGTTACTATAACGTAACCGCAAGAACTATCGTTAATTCAGGCATTTTTAAAACGTCATATAACTGACCTAAATAATGTTGTAGGCCTAAGCTGTGAATATTCGTACGAAATGGTTTTTGAAATAGACCTAAGACAGAATTCTTTGAAAAGCTGTAAACAGTAAAGAACACATTTGAAAGGTATAAAAGTAGATGTCACATTTCAATGTTTATTTTTAGGTGTAACGAAAGTATACGAACACGTATACACACAATGGCATGTAAACATTAAGTTTGACAGATGTTACATGGCAGTCACATGGAAATGTTTGTTTACATTGGGCGGAAGGATACGAGACGGGCCTGCAAGTAGATATTTAGCAGGGCTCCGAGAAAGTTGCTTCCAATGGGGAATGGACTATAGTTCCATGTCTTAACTTTGAATTGAAAATTTTAAGGCAAATATTTGTGAATGTTGAATTTATTTCTTTCGCGATTGGAAATTTTAATACATATGACTGTAAGAACATGCAGATTTGTCAAATATTGACTTTCCTGGTAATTTCACAATTTCACTTGACCAACTTATGAATAAAGTGATCAGTCTAATGACAACGTTAATATTGCATATTGTGGAACAGTGTACAACTTACGTACAAGATCATCATAAGAAGGGATTTAAAATGGCTCAGTTTACCGTGAACTGCCTGAAGTAAATGGAAAAGGGCGATGCATCTTAATGCTATGTATATACAAACCTCAAATATAATTTCATATCAAAAGAATGTATACATAATACTACAAACTGTCAACCCGTTAACTGAACACTAATAGTATAAATCTAGTGAAGCATAAACATTTTTTTTCTATAATTAAGAACTTTGTCTATTAATTTAATTCTAAAATAATTTTAATTTAAAATAAAAAAGTATTACCATTCTATAAGTCTAAGTCGCCAAATATTAAAGTGTAAATGGTTATTTGTAATATTAATTTTAAATTTAATTTGCAACATTATAATTACCTAAAGGGTTGTCCTATAACTTCTAAGCTTAATTTTTAAATTAAGGTTGAAAATGTTATTTTTAAGTTCGTCATCGTAAATTAATTTTTAAATTTATATTATAAATAATATATTTTTAGTTTACCGTATAGTTTATTTTTAATTTGAATAGTTGAATTCAATTTCTAAAATATTTACAAAACTTTTAGTTTTAAATTTATAGGCAAAACGTATAAGTTATATGAAAAGTGGTCCAATCTGCACCTGATATACGTACACTACTAGCATTTTCAAATTCCTGCTTAGGATCTACTTTTCTTTCGCCATATGGAAAATTTACATTGCCACGGACAGTCCTAGTTTATTCATGGCGCCATTCAAGTAAAGCCGTGGAACCGATAAGAATGAAAATGTGTTTTAATAATATATCAATTCCACTCTACTGTGTCTAAACCAATCAACTATGTCTTCTAACAGCCACACGCGTACTTTTTACACTGGAAATAAAGCTTTAGGTGTTTAAAATATTTTTAATATTTCGTTGCCAACTTAACTGTATGTGCTGGCATGCATGTACTTTTGGACACCGGGTTTTTTTTTTCCTCGTAGGTTTAGTTCGAAATTGCAGGACAGATAATGAAGTATGGATTTTGAAATAAGTTATAGGTAGGAAGTGGGAGAAAGAAACCCACCTGGACTCGCGGCCCAGAGAGTGGAACTCTGCTGGTTTCTCATCTGGTCGCCACTCGCATCCCTTAAAGCTGGATTTACAATAACCCGACAGTCCGACAAAAATAATTCCCCGACACTAACGGAAATTTAGCATCATCCGATCAGGAGCGAGGTCACCCTGACAAACGCAGCCCCAACCAAAGTAGATTCTATTTCTACTTTCGTCGGGCATCGGACCAGTTGGCCTAGATTGGCAGTAGCAAAAAATACACAAACACAACATTACAAAACAAAATGTCGTGTGAATTTCACTACTGTGGTAAATGTCACATTAAACTTAGGGCCGATGTTTTCTTACTCGTAAGTTCTGGTTATCTTGTAACAGAAAGCTAATGAATTGACGAAAATAAACAACCGTGGAAAAATAACTGCTCCAAAATCCGGAAATATTTCGTTTTCAGAGTTATCGAAACGAAATGGTGTACAATGATTTGTGATTTCTTCGCTCTCCATAGCAAGTTACTCGCCATTCTAGGATTGGAAGGAAACTATCGGGGTATTGTAAAACGTTGGAGTAGTTTTGGTGGCGGAAATTGTCGGGCTGCAACGTTGCGTGTGACTGTCGGGACGACCTCGTCGTGGCATTGTAAATCCAGCATTACCGTCTGCGATGACTCTCTGTCTCGAAGTCCTGTCCATTCTCCATGTGTGTGCTCTCTTAGAAGTCAGTCCGGACATATGTTCTGGTCATGGCGCGTTTTCGCGTATCTCAGGAATCACCTATCCGGGAAACATGTTTTTGCCGGAAAAGATATAAAAAATATTATCTTAGCCAGTGCAGTTATATTTTTATAACATTTAGTTTATTTTGGGGAAAAAAAAACCTCGTGAAAATTGTAAAAAATCGCATTTCTAGAGCTAGGCCTATCCCGCGCAGTTTCCTTAACAGATAGGAGAAAAATTTAACTATATCATCTTAGTTTAATCTATGAGCTAGCATCGCGTGTAATAGAATCCCGCTGTTACAGATCTCATTTTCACAGTCAAGCATAACAGCGGAAGCATTGCACGCAGATTCAGCGCCTTGCGCGTAGAAGCCACAGGGCGCTGGTCGGGCGTGTTATTGTCGCCCGTATCTACGTGCCTCGAAACCGAGGCCATGTGCGCCGTGTTGAATTTTCCATTTATATTTCATAACTTCCTTTTCAGTGAGATAACCAAATATTTGTTACTATATCATTATCACAATTGACAATCCCCCTTCAAATTTAGTCGTCAAACTTCATCCACATGTGATATGGTGAGTGTAAAATTGCATTAATCTATTCACAATTCTAGAAAAAAAATGCGGTATGACTACTAAACGAATTTTTAGAATTTATGTTTGTACTTATATGTTTGTAACGTATATTGTCATGATTGTACAGTAGCAGTTTTGTAATAAGTGTCGTTATAGAACTGAAATAAGCTAGAACCAATAATTCAACATGGTGTGTGAGGCCGAGCCTTAAGGGCTCCCGCCTACCTGGAAATTTTAACCGCGGTTGAGACAGCAAAAAAACGTTGGGGCGATAAAGGCGATACCACCACGCACATCAAGTGCGCCATCGCCGCTAAGCGCGAGGTTCTGAATTGGCGTGCAGTGCTCTCGTCGCACTGCGTGTACCTATGGTACTTTCAACGACGACCCTATTATTATATTGGTGGGAAGTTTGCAGGATGGTTCAGTGCATGTCCCTCGAGTAGTTTTGTATGGATGTGACGCGTATATATTGAGATACAGCGCTTGGAGAAAAAAAATTGCCATTTTGGAATGATCCGAAATTGGAACCGTAATGACCAAGGCAAGTGAACAGGAAAGGAATAAGATCTCTGAAGACTTGGACAGTGTATAAGGAGAGAGAGAGTAATGGTAATACAAGGTTACAGACTATATGACCGCTCTACGTTGGGGGGGAGGGGGAGGGGAATCGAAAAAGAGTCCACAGGCAGCCCTTTCAGCTGGCGATTCCGAAACTAATGGCTCGAATTGAAATATATATATAATCTAAGTAGTAGCAGATTAGTCCAGCAGTATAGGCATAATATAATCATCAATAGAATAGAATGTCAAGAAATTGACTCCCAAGCTGCTAGGGGAGTCAGGGTGGAATGCAGGAAAACAGCGCCACTCACCTTCCAGGCTACTTGGTGTAGATAATTTGCAATATTATTTTTAAATGTTATCCACAAAGGCTGTAATAGGAAAATAAAGTATCAAACAAAAGGAAAAAAAAAAAAACGAAAAATGGAACATACTATACTCCTGCATTGCCCAGAAAGGGAACAGGTACGGGGGCGATAAGAAAAAATGTGTGATCGGCCTTTGGCTGGCCCCGAAAAAAAAAAAAAAAATCTGAAATAGTGTTTATAATGTGAGTGATGTCTTGCAAGCACTCAACAGTCCTCGTCTGAAATGTGTCTTCTTTTCGTAGATCAGCACATCGGATACACGTTTAATAGTTTAGTGGTGAAACGAGTATTTCAAACATCACTGCGACGCAGTTCAATTACCAGATAGGCGGGGTCCTTAATTATTTCTGATTGCCTCCCGCCACGTACTGGAGGCGGGGCCTGCTAGATATTTTATGTTTCCAAGGAATGTCCTCATATAGGATGTTCACGCTAAAATGAGTATTTTTAAAAGCCCTGCCTAAGATTTACTTGTATACACGTTGTGTATTCCTACGCCTTAATTAAAATTAACATTGTCATGGGCCACATCACGTTATTCATGCGTCAGTCATGTTAAACCGTGTTTTTACAAGATAAGAAAATATATCTCATATCTGGTCAGGTTTGCCCTTCGACGCATAAAATAAACAGAAAGCGATAGAAATAATTTAAGTTTTCACAAATGGTTCCCTAACACTTTTTGTTCGACATTAAGTTATGTAACCATTTTCCACCTGTAATTACTAATTCCACTGGACGCATGTCACTCAGTGCATCCGTTAAAATATACGCAGGTAGAGGTAGTGACTTTTCTCAAAGGTTGATTTCCAAAGGTGTTCACTTTATCGTGAACAGCCTTTATATGCTTAACCCGCATTAATTTTGTGCCCTATGCAATTTTCTGTGGATATATATGCTATACATTATGGCGTTATGTTATATACAAACTGTATCTCTATTAGACCAACAGACTTCGGCAGCACCTTAATCTCGTATAAAGAAGGTGAAAACATTATATTTGCGTCCTGTGGTCTAAAATTAATCGTGAGGGTTGTACACGTCTTTCAAGTTGCACTTGAAGAACTAGTTTATTACAAATGTTGGGGAAAATATTCAAGATGGATCACCGTATGTCTGGAGTAATGCGCGATGGAACAAAAATCTGTAAACATTACAAAACCTGTTCGCTGCTAACATCAAGTTACTTCGTGGAAATAATCACGGTTACAACTTTTATTTCGACTTAATCTCCATCAAGCAGTAGCAAAGTTGGGATTTAAAAGATTGATTATTAATTCACATTTCCCAATAAACTTTAAACACACTGCAGACACACAGTGTTCAGTCGCAAACAATTTATTCAGTGTAGTAATCTAGTGATTCTGATCCAACTTGTGTCCCATATGTCATGTATACGTTTTCACTTTTTTTTTTTTTGTTATTAACTTGGTGCCGAAACTCGTCGATGTAATTTAGATACATCCTGTAGTTGTGAAATTACCTGTAACTGCCTTCACATGTCCCTATTTTTGCTATATCCTGTTCACGCTAAAGTGAGCACTATTTGAGGCCCTGTTGAATTTTTCCTTTCAATTAGTTTCTATCGTTCCGACGCTTTTTAATATAAACAATACAATACGCCTAACAAACACTGCGCATATATTCTATCACTCTCAAAAGTTAATGTCTGCGGCTGCAATAAAATATATTTATTAGGGATTAATGCCTTTTGGTAGGACCTTAAAAAGTGCTCACTTTGCCGTGAATCCCCTATGGATGATGTAAACAACGGTAGTGTATGAAACAGATGCCAGCAACACTCCTAAACTTCTTTATCTATCTCTTTTTCACGTTTTTAAATATCCATCCAATGCATAGCTTCAGGTTAAGCTTCCTCAATTCTTTTATTCGGAAATGTTTATTGCCTACAAAACTCAAGTGACGTCGGGTAGTAAACATTAATTTCGCTCCGGGAAGTGTATTCACCAGGACCGGACGGACGGTAATTAAGAGTGGTAAACGTTTGGAGACCAGCTTTGCACAGATTCGTGAAACATAAACGTTCGTCATGGAAGAGTTAAAAAAAAAAATAACGAAAAGAACGTGGAGACTGCCACATATACGAGCGGCACAGATTTGCTGGTGGGATGAAATATGAGGATGAGTGAAAGGCATTAGCAGTAAGAGATTACCATCGCATAAAATAAGTCAAGCAAGTGTGAATTTGAATGCACACATTTTGAAATTTTCAGGCAGAACAGAATGCCAGCAGGATAGAAGGATAGAGCTGAAAAAAAAAAAAATTAATGCAGGATCGTTGAGAGGGAAGACGTGATTAATGGGAATCGTTCCAAAATGACGTATGAGAATGGGGCACAGATGTAGCCGCGTATATCAAGATGGTTTCCAAACCAATACCCAGGCGTATTATCACAGCTGTATATTGAATTCAAAGCTCGTCAAGCAAAACTTGTTTTGTTGCATATGTTTATATAATTCGTCACTGGAAATAATATTCACGACTTCTGAATGTCGCATTTGTTGTTCCCGATTCCGTTGGTGTACGTAGAATCCAAATTTTCTCAACTTTTAATATTATAGAGTCGTCGCTGCTTGCTATAAACCATAGAATAATGATATTCGGTTCGATGTGTTACGATTTTAGATAACACCGTGATACAGAAAAATGTTTACAAATTTATTAAGAAGCACGAAAAAATAGACAGTGTAATATAAGTCAGCTATGGTTGGGCTTAAATACTAAGTGCTGCAGAACCCCATAAAAGTGGACGGCGAAATGCATAACATACAGGATGAAAATTACCTGAGTCATAACAACGAAAATTGTTACATTAATGACAAACCGAGATTTTTGATTAAACTAAGGTTTTTGTGCGCGATACCAACATTTGTTGTGTAAAAAGTAAGCGTTATCACGCCATTTTGTGTTGATAAATCTGCCGTAAAAAGTTTTATTAGTATTTGGTAGCAGAATACGAAACACATGGTACGTACTATATATAAAAACACGTCGTGTCATTGTTCTGCAACGGAAGCATGAAACATGCGATATGTGTCCTTCCTCCCCTTAAGGTTTTGTTTTTTTTAATACTTAAGCTTTATAATTTTCACTTCAAGCAGAGAAAAACAACCCCCTGGAGACGGAGAACAAACCCTACCTAAGCGAGGTGTATGAAGGAGCACCCCATGGAAAATTTGTTTTTCAAAACTTTATAAATTAAGTGATACTACAAAACCTGTTATCTATAACCAACAAGGTTTGTACACAACTTTAAATTCTGAAAACATCTTCAACATTGGTTTAAATTTTTTTTTCAAAACCCCACTAAAAGCAGTTAAAGGCGCAAGTACAAATATACATATCTTTCTCCCTTCCTATAAGTATCATCCATCCCCTATAGCTGTTTCAAATGGAGGAAAAACCCCTCTTAGGCCGGAATCCATGGTCAGAGGCTTGTTTGGCAAAGTAGTATTTCTTCTTCAAGCACTACTTATCTGACGACTGAATTCATAAATCGTTACTTGACGAAGTAATTATTGTATAAGCACTAATTATTATGGCCCAAGTTGTGTTTGGTGAAGTATGGAAATTAGTATCTGTATAATATCATTACCAACATAACATAGATAAATTTGTCACTTTATTTACAGCAGTACCCAGACAAAATGAATTTGTACGTTAGTTTGTTATTATTTTATTTTTCACTGCTGTTTTGAATAATTTTAATTTGTGTTATAGCATATTTGCATTTAAAATAATCATATGTGCAATAAAAACATGTTTGTATAATGTGTTATGTAATATTTTTTTCAGAAGTTTGTTAGCCGTGCTAAAAAAAAAATACTTAGTTGACGTGCATACTCGGCGATTATATAATGTGTATGTTCGTTTTAATGACATCTCAGTTAATTTACAACCTACGTTACATTGTAATAATATAATTCTGAACATTTCTGTCGAGCGTCAATAATCGCCATTCCGCGAACGACATTATCGATCGTAAAAGTGCTTGCTTGCATCTCATGCTACCGTCCAGTCGAAATAACCTGTGTTTCAGATCTCGTATTGCAAACACAGCCCTTTGCGAATATTGGAATTTTCGAATGCCGTTTCGAATAATGGAAGATAATAGTGCTCCAGTTCCCGAGAACTGTACTCATTTTTATCACGTTTATTCGAGTACCTTGTTGGTGTTGTAAAAATTATCGTTAGTTAATCATATTTGTATGTGCTTTCATTAGGCGTGATTGGTTGCAGGTACCGTTTTAGTAGTTTTCTTGATTTAAATGTAATATTATCGGCATATGTTTTACCACAACGGCTCGTTCCACCATTTTCCAACTGTCGTGCCGTTCTCCACGAAGCTACATGCTTGAAGTAATTACGGTTTTTTTTTTTTTCAATGTTTTAAGTTTCTAGGTTTCAGGGAATGGACAAGTGTTGATTTTACTGAATAGTCGTGAAAAAAAAAATTATTTCATATCAGTGATGGATAAACATTATTGTAGTGAAGTGTTCTTGAAAGGATTTCCATATAAAAACACGTGTTCGAGAGGTTGTTAAATTACAAACAGTAAGTTAATGTGTTTTGTAAATATTGTATTTCGAAACAGTTACAATAATTTTTGAAATGCAAATGCTCTAAAAAGGCAGCACTATCAACTCTTTTGTCTTGCGTAAATAATATTTGTTTACTGCGCATGTGTTGTGCAGCCAGCGAGTGTAAGATTTAACTTCGGTAAAAGTGTGTTCATTGCTGGATCACTGTGCAATTCAAAATGACACAGTCGTAAGAACTGCCAAACAATGCGGTCTCATGAAAGACGTTGAAACTGAAGATCTCCACTCCCCACCAGCGTATTTCTCCTGAAATATAAAATAAAAGAGAGCCCCAGCAACAAAAAAAAATAGACTGAATAGCCAACATAACCTCTTTCAGTTTGGCAGACACGTTCGTTCATAACCTAACTGTGTTGAGCACGTTCTGTTTGTGTTTATCTAATGAAAATGATGCAGTGGCACAGGTTTGTGTACTAAAATTTATGTTATGATTTTTAATTAGCCTTTTGCTAGCGTCAAAGCAAAAATGTTAACTAAAAGTTCGTTAGGTATAAAATTCGGCTCGCTTCAGTGTAATGAATATTTTGCCTTAATATTTGTTAATGTCGGTTTTCGTGATTGGCATAAATTTGCAATTGTCTTTATTTCAAAACGAAAGGCTGTTTCTTTTTTGCTGAATCTGAATGTGTGACATTTTTATGTAAAGACGTTTGGTTATTTTCTTTTTATACGCCAGCCTCTAAAATATATCACCAATAAGAAACATTCAAAATTACTTGATGCTCATACTTATGCACTGTAAGGTACTTCATATGTAAATTGTTAAAAATCGTTCTAATAACCAAAACCCATTGCACACACAGGTTAAGAAAAGATGTTGTGTTTTCACATCATAACGTAGGATTTTAATTTTCCCATTTGTCCCATGTAATTATCTAAAGTACCTATACCTATTCCTGCTTCCATCAAACATTTTAAGGAAACATCGTTTGTGATAAGAATATTTTGCGAATAACCTAGACAAATGATAAATATTCAGTGCTTATGTTCACAGCGAAGCAGTCTTGATGAAGTACTTCTTATATGCATAAATAAGCAATGCTTCTTTGACTATAAATATTCAGTGCTTATGTTCACAGCGAAGCAGACTTGATGAAGTACTTCTTATATGCATAAATAAGCAATGCTTCTTTGACTATAAATATTCAGTGCTTATGTTCACAGCAAAGCAGTCTTGATGAAGTACTTCTTATATGCATAAATAAGCAATGCTTCTTTGACTATGAATACTTGAGAAAAAAGAAAAATTTATTTCGCTACTGTGAATACATGATAAGAAGTACTTCACGAATCAGTGCTCATGAAGCATTACCTACATCTATCAAAATAAGTAATACTTGCATCTGACACTATGAATTGAAAATCATACTTAAGAACTAGTATGAGTATTTCTTGTTTCAAGTATTGCTCATATGCTCACTATGAATTCCAACCTTTATATCTGTCCCCAAAGCCAGGTTCTCTCTGTCCTCCATAGGCCCCGAAAATATCTATTTAACAGAGTGCCTGAACTCCAGAAGCAATTGTTTTTTCGATCTCTTCTTATTGGTCCGTTCAAACCACCGGCGTGCCCGGTGGCCAATAGTCGTCTGCAGGAGCGGGCTCCTAAGGTTGAAGTAAAGCAACTGCCAATGGAGCACTGCACCCGACTATAGAGCGTGAAGAACTCATTAGAAAGTATTAGAGACACCGTAAAAATTGACAGAAAAGTGCGATTTATACTGTATATGAAAGAAGAATATATATATTTTTTGCAACATTATAAAATATTTTACTAAAATATTCTTTATAGGTTTAAAAATATCTTCGATTAAAGTAGTTTGTATTTTTAAACAAATTTAATAATTTTCCATTCTGGATGCTTTAGAATGCAGAATTCGCAAGAAATTCTTCGTCGTGGAATATCGTCATAATGTTTGCTATGATCGTATGTAAGAACATTGTAATAATAATGTAGGAAATAATTTTTAATTGATTTTATGTGCGTCCATTTGTCACAAACACTTATGGCTGAAATGAGCCTAAATAAAGTTAATTATAAAATTGATATGATACATTATTACTAAGATTATATTGCACATATTCACAGTAAATATTATGATGATATTTCTCGAAGAAGATTTTCTTGTACATTCTGCTTTCCGAAGCATCCAAAACGGAAATGCGCTCAAATTTGAGTAAAAATACAGACTATTTAATGGATAATTTTTTTATATTTAAAAAGTACATTTTTGTAAAATATTTTATAATGTTGCAAAATACGTACATTCTTCTTTCATATAGAGCAGAAATCGAACTTTTCTGATAATTTTTATGGTGTCTGTACTACTTTTTTTATGAGTTCTTCCCGTTGTATAGTCCGGTTCAGTGCTCCATAGGCGGTTGCTTTACTTCAACCTTAAAGGGGAATGTGAAGAATAAAAGGGAGGGGGGAGGGGCAATCGTCGCGCCACATGCCGTCCCCTCGTAACAGTTATTATCCGACCCGCTCTGCAGCTAGACGCAACCCCCTTGCTACTCCAATAAGGGCCCCAATTCATCACCAGGTATTGTAATCTCGGCGATCATTCTTGTCGGTTGGAACTTTGTACGGGGAAGTGTGACCACCTGTCGCAGTGAAAATCTCAAACCCTTTGCAGTATTCGTGCAGTAATCGCACATTTTATGCTGTCAATAGAGTTACGTGTATTATGGCACAGACTCTCGGATCGTGTCCGTAAATATGAACTTCTAACTATGAGACTCCAGTTGCACCTTTTCGTTCTTGTTCTATTTATTCGTCCTAGAGACACATTACCTTTAGTAAAAAATCACACGCAAATAAACACATCGTAACTTTAATTGATAAAATAAAATTAGATGGCATCTCGCATATGTATGATTTTATATTTTTACGATACTGAAAATCGACCACGTTCAAAGCGAATGGCCCACACTTAGTAATTATTGTGGACGAAACATTAGTACACAAAGAAAACCTTGAGTTTAGCATTGTATTTATGAAATCTCTTAGTTAAGCGCGAGCGGTACTGAAAGGCCAGAAAAATGGGGATACATAAAAGTAGGCCAGCAGATGTTAATATAAATACAAGTGCAGCTTGAGGCAACGAAATGCCTCAAGAGTTGCGAACGCTATGAGGTAATGCCATGAAACGTGGTTCAAATCAGCATATAAAATATGGCGCGGAACGAAGTAGGACGAGTTAGCGATGATAAGGAAATACATTTCTTCAAACAGGGCGGGTACTGACAAATTATGGAGCACGTAGATGTAATAATGGCTTGCCCAGAAATGATGATGAGTCACATACACTAAACGCAATTTGAGGCAGAGGTTAAATTCTTTACGGAAATAGAAGCGGTCAGTTAAGAGTGGGTCACAGCCAGTTATGAAGACCATTTATTGAAAGGTCCAGGAATGTTAGTGGGACATAGGCATGGTCGGATAGGGAATAGATTCTTCGTGGAAATAGAAAAAAAAAAAAAAAAAAGGAAAATGGGGTCAGATGCATGCCAAGCATGAAGCTTGCAGCTTAAATAATTTGGTAATGATAAAAGACACATAAAGAATATGAATGGATGTCAATATTGCAATAGAAATGTTAAGTCCTCAAGTAAGGTGGAGTACATACTAAGTAAGGTGGAGTACATACTAAGTATGGTGGAGTACATACTAAGTAAGGTGGAGTACATACTAAGTAATGTGGAGTACAGACTAAGTAAGGTGGAGCACATACTAAGTAAGGTGGAGCACATACTAAGTAAGGTGGAGCACAGACTAAGTAAGGTGGAGTACATACTAAGTAAGGTGGAGTACATACTAAGTATGGAGATACATAGTATAATCTGTTCACAGTAGAATGAGCTTTTTTGAGCTCCTAATTACGCCTTATTGTAACGGCCAATTTTTATACTTCCACAACATATTTAAATAAATTTTTCCACGTAAGTAATAAACTCAGTGTATATATTTCACGGAACTCGAAAGTTTGTGTCTAAGGCTAGAATATAATATATTTATTGACTGTTATTCCAAATGAGAGGGATTAAAAAATTGCTTACTTTAAGGTGAATTTTGTGTGTGTTTCACAAATGCCTGCTAAAGGGATTCGTGACTGAGGTAGAATGGATTTTGGGAACTGGGAAGAGATAGCTTATACCATAAAACATATTTTAGCTTTGTGTATAAATAATTGAGGGAAGGAAACTTATTCGTTATGTATAGTAATGAAACTAGTATTGAAATAATTGAATAATACAAATAGGAAACAATATCTCGGTCATTTATAGTGCTATGTTCTAGATAAATATATTACAATGCAATAAAAATTTAACTGTGCAAAGCGCTTATGAAGCAGGAATAAAGACAGGTACTTGTTACCACTGACAGGGTAGCCATGTAAAAAATTTTTTCCACTTTGGAATTTTTTTTATTTTTATTATTTGCATTTTTGGGGCGTCTTGCTCCTTTTATAGTGCACGGAAACCTCTTGGTCGTGTCCAAATATAATTATTTCAGAACATCTGTTGGAACAATTTTCTTTCTAAAATGTGCCAGGTGACTACGACAACTCATCACGTGTGGTTCACAATTACTTTCTTTCCCGAACAACTAATTTGCCAACTATTTCAGTGAGGCAAATATATGTGGTAAAACATGTTTATTAAGCTCATTTTGTAAGCGTGTCAAAATACTTTTAGTCAAGATACGAAACATTGAAATGTGATATTATTCCCTGTTTATATGTATATAATAATCACGTGCACGTGCAATTTATCTCAAAATAATTTATATGTACAGCTGTCTCAGTTTTAAAAACCCATATGTTCTGCTGTTCTGTCGATTTATTTTTAAACCTGGTTGTCATTTCAAATATATAAATTCACACAGTTTTATACCATTTAGTGATTTATTTTTATTCGTGCTAAGCTTCGACTTAGCAGACGTATTATCATCATACGCAAAGCATGAATATATAAGACAGTTGCCACTTGTATGGCAACTGTCGTAAAAAAAAATTGTTTTTATTAATTGTATATAATACATATTACACCATTAAACAATGCACTCGTGCATAATGCAATATTCCTTGTCCAATTATTCTGCGTACATAGTATCAAGGTTGCTTTTTTTTTTTTTTTGTTCAGAGTGTCTTATGTCTGCCTCGACAATCTGCTTGGCAAACTGGTGATCCTCTTGTTTGGCAAGAAGTCAATGCTTGCAGATACTAAAATTAACAAAATAACATATATAAGTTTTAATAATTTTTGGCTGGTCCGTAATAACATTAGTGTAACAGGACTTTTCCAAACAGGGAATATTCTATCAACAATCAAGCCGAACACATTAAAATAATTCAAATAAATTATTTTGTATAAATATTTATAAATTTACTTGCTTGTATCCCATATCCCAAATTTCTCTTTCGTCCTCCAGAATCAATAAATTTATTTTCATAATATTTTCCTGCAGTACATTATCAATTTTCTTACCATTTCTGCATTCATTAATATTAATTTGTTAAAAGAGTTACTCATAAATAGCTTTACACCACTCTTAAATAAATTTAATATGTATAACAAATAATGTTTTAAATGCAGTTTTGTAAACATAAAATTATCGCCTCATTGCAAAATGAAATATTCTACGACTGTTTTAATAAATTATATGCAGCGTAAAGTGAAATTTGTTCGTTTTTCGTAGTAAACCCTTCACTCCAAACTTAAATTAAATTTTACTTTCCTTTTTTACGTTACAGTAATTAGTAACTAAAAGTTACAGAGGTTCCCATCGCCTTCTCGTATTATTAAACATCTAATTTTATGGAAAGGTCTTATGGAAGAAATAATTAGAAACATTTAATTACTGAACTAGCGTTTTTTTTTCTATTTATTCCATCAAATTAAATTAGTTTCCTCCCTTGGCGCTTGTCTGGCGAAATTATTTTATGTTTGCGTATCGAAAAGTTTTTGCGACGTTAGATGTTGTTCATAAAATTAATAATGCATCAACTGCAGTCGAATAAATTACTAACGCCGTACGAGCTACAACTGAAAATTGCGACGTGTGAAGCTGAACCGCTGTCAGCTTCATGTATTATACGTGGGTACTGTGTCAGATCGACTGCCTTCACATGTCTGAGGAATACGAATTAAATTACAAATTCAGACCTAACTTTGCATTTAACTCCACCGTACTCAAAAGCCATCAAAATAGATACAGGAAAATTGTATCAGTCTTGTCTTGAAGTCCGTGTTTCTTATGTAGCGAATTTAGCAGGCTCTGAAAGAAATGGAGCATGTTGCAAAATTCTTCGTACTTGGTAAATGTGTTACAGATCAAATATAATCGTTAGTAATTTTGTTATGTTTGAAACTGCGAAGAGTACTATATGAAATAAATTCACAAATCATTTTTTCTTCTAGCTCGCAATTTCGACTATTTCCCTGTAGCTATTCGCTATAGCGTTTCCTGGGATTTGTATTACTGACATAAACGTTCCTTTCGTTGACGTTAAACAAATTTTGTAGATTAATTAGAGATATTTCTTTTGTTCTTATAAGTTACTGAACTAAACCATAAATTAATTCGCTGTAATGTTCATATACGTACAGAACGAAGCAACTACTATTTGTGTATACTGTTTCATCGTTAAAGCATACTTCTTTACATGTCTGTCTGTGCCTTTCTTTATGACATAAGTTGTCCGCGTCAGCATACTATGTATTACATCTTACCAAAGTTGTGACATATAATTGTAATAAGTACTTTATTTAGATATATAGGCGGAACATAATTGTTATTCAAACATGAGAAACTTTTATTGTTCTCGTGGTTTGTTTCTGCATTCTTAGAGACCTCATAGAGCCCTGAATACACTCAAAAATCATTATCCATTCAATGAATAAACACGTTCACAGATTTATATAATTTGAGAAATTAATTAGTTCGTCTTTTAGAGCGTAATCGTCCATAAATAGTGTTAATGGAATTGAGTCACAACTGCAAAAATAGTGACAAATATGTCTGACAATCAGCTGCTAAACTTGTGGCTGAACGTACCAAAATTGTCTGTTTTATTCTTTGGGGGTTATTTAAATCTCGGTTCGTGATGTGAAATTTTGTACTCTTTTTATTTACAAGTGTCTTTTTTTTTAACTGTGAAATTGTTGAAAGAAGGTGTAAATACAGTCGCAACGAACTTACAAAACTTACAAAAGAATTATACAAAATGAGATAGATGTACTGCTAACAAAGAAACGTAGGTGAACTGTTTAAAATTATTGACTAATATAAAGCGTTCAGAAAATAAATTGTAACCAATGACATTTTAAAACCTAATAATTCTGAAACACAATTTTTTTTTTTAGGCTTTCTAGTCAAAATGTTACCGTTTTATAGACGAGTTGAAAAAAAGTACAAATCTTAAGCAAACATTTTAAACGATTTTTACGTGCGTGGCACCAAGAATGAGATACTATGGTGATTTTTCAAGAGGATTATACCTGCACGTATTAATAATATTTATTCAGATTCTTGTAGAACTAAGAGTAGAAATATTACACATTCGTAAAGTATATAATATGAATTAATTGGTTCAGCACTTTGAAGTCCGATCTCAAGAAATAGTGGTTTGCGTCCAGCACATGGCAAAGCCAACAAAACTTGTAAATCTATATTTGTTAAATTTGCAGAGTTTTAATTAATGGACAGAGTTATTACATCACAGCTATATTAATTTATGCTTCCTTATTAATGCCAAAAAATTTCCATTGCCTCTAATTAATATTCACAATCGTGTGATTTCTTTTTCGTTGCTAACGTCGGAAATTTTGTTTTACATGCAGAACAAAAAATCATTTAATTGGTGAAGTAAATTTACCCCACTTTTGTGAAGTATATCTAACTTTAAATCTACTGTAGGGGAAGTATGATTTGCTTACTTTACGACAAAGTGAAATATTATCTCAAATTTTTGCGTGCACATAGCAACTATAAAAATGTTTAATCTTTGCCTTGCGAGTAAAAGTGTAAATCGACTGCTTGTAACATGTAAATGTTGGTGCAAATTTATTAATTGATTTTATCTCTTTATATGTTGGTATTCAGTTAGCGACTTCATTATTTTTTATTTATTTAATTACCACTCATATAAATTTTCAAATCTAATTTTCAGCTGTATTTTAAAAATGAATTATTATGTTAAATACTTTAAGACAATTGTGGTTGATAATATTATTTATTTCTTATGGCTGTTTTTGTTTAGCTTATTCACATTTATTAACTCATTCATTGTTTAAAAATGTATTATTTTTATGTTCTGATGTTGCTATTTGCTCGTTTAAGGATCTTCACGATATTCGATATGTAGGTGATTTATTTACGCAAAGAAAATGTGGCGGTGGCAGTTGTCCATGTTGTTATGTCTGGAACAGGAGCTCGTGCTTTACGAGTAGAGTTGTTTTTTGCGCTCGCTCTGGATTATTTATATGTTCGCAGATGTCCCTAGCCACATGATGTCCAGTATATGCACGGTCCAACGTCTAGCTTCATTCCCCAAGGAGTTGCAATCCTCGGAGACTCTCTGCCATTCTACCATTCCGTGTTTTACAGTGCCGCATGCGTTGTATAGCATGGCGACCCCAGAAGTACATCCAAGCTTTCACGTTCCTTGAAAATTTTCACAGTTGTAAACACAGAAATAATTTAGTTCGCCGAACAAAATAGGCAGTGTAGGTAACGTTTAGTTATTTTCGTATATGTAGTAGTATTCTGGTGCGGGAAACATAATGTGCATAACAATTTCGTGAGGCTTGCATGCCAAAGGAAATAATACGAACAACAGAGTTATCCAAACGTCAACATATCCATTTATTATTTATATTTGCAATTTATGTAACATAGTGACGCAGAATAACGAACATGAGGTAAACGTGTGTCATTTTCGCTCTTCCAGACTTTCGTAATTTGGGCACTTATGTTTCCGTTATCTAGTGGAGACAATTGTTTAAATATTATTCCGTCCCTTACGAAGCACCTGGCGGTGTGACGTAAATATATCCGGCGAGAGTTTCATATATGTAGCTCTCAAACTTCTCGTGGTATAAATAAATTTTGGACCTGGTGAACTTTTGGATCATTAGTTTGTCAGCAATATCGTGCTTGTATAAATTTTAAATACCTGTTGTTATGTGCAGCAAAAGGCACGCTAGCCTGATTGCGTGAGCACAAACATACCACGAGGAATCAGAACGAAGCCTTGAGGGCTTAAAAACCAACCCCTCCAGGAAGGGTCGGTTGTTACCCAACACGGGCCAGATATTACTGCTGGAAACATGGCGGACGAGGTCTTTGCCGTCGAGACACTGCACCAAGGAAGACGTCCAGAGATGCCGTACGCCGACATACGTCTAGTCATAAGCTTACGGCATCATGGACAAGGTGAAGATGTTCCTTAGAAACTATTCAGAGTGGCTTTAATGTAGCTGAGTAATTAAATAAATAATAATAAACATTAGCGCAATGTAACCAATTATTATAATAAGAGCTCCTACGAGCTCAGGACTAAATAAAATACGAGATGTAATTTATATGATTTCAATACAGGACGATAAGGAGATAAATAGTGTTCACCTTTGAATTACGCCTAACCCCAACTTGTACGTTGATATAAAATATAAAAAGTACTACGCAAATGCTTATAAAACGTAACTCTGTTAATTGGGACAAATAAACATTTACTAATTGAAGCATCATATCTAGTTGCATGTGTATAATCATTCTTGTTAATACTTGCTCTAAAATCGAAACATTTAAAACTGCTCCAGATAAGCGGATTTGACTGCAAATTAGTTTAAACTGCTTTACTTGAATAATTAAATTAAATTCTGTTTTTCATTTTATGTGTTGGTAGTTATTTATTAATGTAATTTCCACTGATTATTGCAGGTAAATTATACTGGCCTGGCTGGGAAAACCTTGGGGCATTCTACTGATACGCCAATAAATAACAGCTCATTAGCTAATTATTCATTGAAATAATTCCTCTTATTAAAATCATATAAGAAGTGACATAATGTATGTTCGGGCACACACGGCTTCCGCTGGAGGCGCAAGGCGCCGGCCGCCATGTTGGAATTTCCCTTTTAATTTTTCCAAAAATAGTTTATTTTATCACAAAATCGCATGTTTTAGCCCAAAAATGCCTTATAATTTCCGTATTTTTTCCTACGAACTTAGTGTTCTTCCTTCGAGATTTCCTGATTTTTCCTCAAAAATGCCTTTCCCTAGAATATGCAGTAGCGGGCCCCCGAAAGAGATAAACGAGCCGGTTTTAAGATGTTGGAGGGGGCGGGGCTCGCTTCATACTTCCAGCCTACGTTGATAAAATAAAATAATTATATTTTTAATTTAAATATATTTTTACAGTTAAAAAATTTAAAGGCGTAAGTATTAAGTATTGTATATCATTGGACTAGTCTTTTGAAGGCGCATACGATTGCAATACCATAATAAAATTATTTCAATAAATTATTATTTAAATTTAAATATAATTTTTATTTAAAAATTATAGACATAAATAAGTATTAAGTGTTGTATATCACCGAACTCGTCTTTTCCAGATGCATACGATCGTGATGCCATACCACTATACTGCCTTGTTTTTTCATGCTCTATCATTCCATAATTTTCCCCATTTCTTTCATTTCTCTTTCATTTCTCATTTATTCTCTTATTCCGGCTATTTATCTCCATCTCTCTCTTGCCTCCCTCTTTCTCTTATTCCATCCCTTTCTCCCGCTCTTTCGTATCTCTCCCATGCTCTCATTCCATCTCTTATCCCTCTATCAGTCCATAGGTTTTCTCCGAGTCCTCCCATTGTTGTTGTTTCGTTTCTCTATTTCATTCCATCTGGTTTTTCACTCTACATCTCTTTCTTTCTTTCTCCCAAATTTGTTCTGACATTTACTCACATTTGTTCGATTAATCACATTTGCTCGACTGATAACTTATACATGTTCGATTAGTTGCATTTGCTCCTCTGATTACTCACACTGGTTCGATTAGTCGCTTTGCTCGATTGCACCGTCTACATAGTTCCTTCATCGCCTGCTAGAGTGCGCGAATCGTCAGTGTATATATTTATTTACGAATTTAAATATGTAATTTTCCATACACGAGAAGTTATATAAAAAAGAATTGTAAACTACATTCCAGGGAGGACTTTTTTAAACATGACCGATTTTTAATACTAAATATTTTGAAAAACAATATTTTGTATTAATATTTACTTTATTCAACTAGTTTCTAAATTTGTCGCATAGCCTTGTAACCGCGCATGCACCACCATGCAGACAGACCCACGATGGGGTCATGGGGTCTTTATCGGGTCATTATGGGGTTATTATGGGGTCATGGGGTCTTTATGGAGTTATTACGTGGCCATGGAGTCTTTATGGGGTCATGGGGTCTGAATGTGGTCTTCATGAGTCTTTATAGGGTCATTTCATTATGGGGTATTTATAGGATCATTATGGGGTCTTTATGGGGTCATGGAGTCTTTAAAGTGTCATTATGGGTCATTATGAGGTAATTATGAGTCAATGGGTTAATGGGTCAGTCTTGTGAGGGGTTGGTATATGTTTGATTTGTATGGTCTGTGTGTGGACGAATGGTTGACGTACACTTGAGTTATAGCAAGAGGTATGAACGATGAGCATACTTAGTCTGGTGTGGGTTGGATGATCAGATGGCAGGGATGTTTATTTTTCGGCTGGTCTGAACTCTACATGTTTCTGTAAACCTGCGTTATGGTGGGTGGTACAAAGAATGTTAAGGTGCATGCTTGCGAGTATATAAGTAGCCAGGATTCAGTTAGGAAGCTTAGTTAGGCAGTGACAGTCATGAAATCTTGTCGTGAAGAAGAGGAATATATGCTCAAGAGTCCTGGATGGATGCTTGCTAGCATAGACTGTCTTCAGCTGTGTACAAGCAGATTATATTAGTTATGTGAAAAGTGAGAATTCTGTTGTAAATCCACTATGTGAATGGTGTGGAAAAATGAAAGATTTCTGGTTTTTATGATTGTGGTCTAAAGTATGTAAATATATACAATATAATTTTTAAAAAAGTATTTAATTTCTCGCTGATGTTGTATCCTGCCTGATATATAAAGAAAATGGCAGTGGTTGGTTTATTCACATAGACATACACTGAATAAAATACGAGTAGGATAGTTATGCCTAAGAAACTTAGTCGTGATAGTAAATAATTTACATAGTGTAGTATTTAGTCTTGAATACAGGAGATCAGAAAATGAAGCTGAGATAACCCTTTGGCTGTACTCTACTTAAAATTTTAGTGCAACTTAAAAAAAAAATTGAAATATGTTAAAATAATTTTATTTTAATTTGGCATAACCTGTGCCTATAAAATAATACTGTTATGTGGGGCTTGAACATTCATTCCTGGAGCTAAAAATGGTGCTTCCACTATTTAATTTCGCGAGACTGCCAGCCTCCTAAGAGTTCGCAAATTATATTTGTCTACCTAAATTTCTGTACATATACACTTGCCTATTGCTACCGACTTACTACATAATTATTTTTTAAAGAATATATTAAAAAAAATACATGTGAGCTTAAGAATTCAGACTCCGACTGATAGATACGAGATGTTAAAATACAGCACATTGCATGACTTTACATAAACTAAATTTGCTCTAAAATATATTATTCATATGCCTTATATAAACTGGTTGAAAAAATATATAAAATATATTAACAATATTTATCTGATAGCACGAGTGACTATGGCTTCTGTGTTTATAACTTATATACCATTTTTAAGCAATTAGCTTGGTATGAGGTCGCTGATCTAGTAGTTAGCATGTGGACTTCTGATGCAAAGGTTCTGAGTTCAAATCTTGTTCAGGTGTGAAAACTTTTTTCTCTTTTTAATGTTACCAGCTGTCTTGGGAAAGTGTGAAATTTATAAAATTTAAGCATTTTTAACTCACTTTTAAATTACAAACTACATTTTTCAAAGATTTCAACATTATTCAAATGAAATAAATTTAAATAATTCTACTTATTTATTAATGCATCGATTCCTAGATGGCCGTGAACAAGGCTGGTTAGTCCAGTGCCTCGCATTCGCAAGCAGTTGTTACTTCCCCGCACGATGTCTGTGGCTGACGTCACTGCTCGTGCATGCCAATGAGGTCACTCTTGGCGAGTCGCTGCAGGCCGTCTGCCTTGGTGGACCTGCCGCATCCGAGTCGCTGGAGGCGACAAATGTAAAAACTAATTGAATAAAGTAAAAAATTAAGACAAAAGTTTGTTTTGAAAAATATAAAGTATTGAAAATCGAATAGGTTTGACAATTTCCTGCCTGGAATGTACTTCACAACAATTATTATATACATGATCGTGTATGGAAATCTACATATGAAAATTTGAACGTTAATATACGCACTGATAATTCGCGCCCTCTAACAGGCGATGAAGGAACTATATAGACGGTGGAATGGAGCAACTGTGACTAATCGAACAAGTGTGAGTAATCAGAGGAGCAAATGCAACCAATCGAAATTGTATAAGTTATCAGTCGAGCAAATGTGACTAATCGAACAAGTGTGAGTAAATGTCCGAACGAATTTTGGAGAAACTGAGAAAGAGATGTAGAGTGAAATACAAGACGGAATGAAAGAGAAAAACGAAATAACAAAAATAGGAGGAGTCGGAGAAAACCTATGTACTGATAGAGGGACAAGAGATGGAATAAGAGAATGAGAGAGAAACGAAAGAGAGGGAGAAAGAGATGTAATAAGAGAATGAGAGAGAAACGAAAGAGAGGGAGAAAGAGATGGAATAAGAGAAAGAGGGAGAGAGATATTGAATGAGGAAGGCAAGAGAGAAGGAGATAGAATGCGAGAACGAGAAATAAAAGAAAGAGAGGGAGAAGAGGAGGGATTAATAGAAAGAGGGACAAAGATATTGCATGAGGAAGGCAAGAGAGATGGATATAGAATGATATTGAATGAGGGAGGCAAGAGAGAAGGAGATAGAATGAGAGAAAGAGATGGAATGAGAGAAAGTGGATGTGAGAGACAAGAGAGTAAATGGAATTAGAGACAAGAAATGGAATGAGAGACAAGAAATGGAATGAGAGAATAAGAGAGAAACGAAAGAGAGGAAGAAATGGATGGTATAACAGAACGTGAGAGAAACGAACGAGAGAGAGAAAGAGATGGAATGAGAGAATGAGGGGGCAAGAGAGGGATGTAGATAAACAGACGGAATGAGAGAATGAAAGAGAAATGAATAAAAGGGAGAAAGGAATGAAACGATAGAGCATTAAAAAACCAGGCAGTATAGTGGTATGACATCACGATCGTATGCGCCTTGAAAAGACGAGTCCGGAGATATACAACACTTAATACTTGTGTCTTTAAATTTTTTAATTAAAAATATATTTAAATTTTAAAAAATAATTAATCAAAACAATTTCATTATGGTATCGCGATCGTATGGCCCTTCAAAAGACGAGTCCGGTGATATACACTACTTAATATATATTTAAGTTTAAAAAATAGTTATTTTATATTATCAACGTATGAAGCGAGCCCCCCAACATCTTAAAATCGGCTTGTTTTTGGCTTTCGGGGGCTCGCTACTGCATATTCTAGGGCATTGAATTTTTGAGGGAAAATCGGGAAATGTTGAGGGTAAAACGGTAAATTCGTAGGGAAAAGGGAAATTAAAAGGCATTTTTGGGTAAAACATACGATTTTGTGCTAAAATGAACGATTTGGGGGGGGGGAGGGGCCGGCGCGTCGCTCCTCCAGCCCATGGCGTGCGTGCCTGAACATACATTATACCACTACTCATATATTCAGTTTCGGAGCGTTGAGTAAAACATATTACGTGGAAACGCAGTTTATTAGAAATATGTCGGAATTTTACGTAGATTGAGTTAAGAGATTTGGGTGGTTCTTAGCGAGTTCCTGAGAGCCGATAAGGGTGAAGTGAGGTGAGTATGGAGCAGCGCTGGGATGAAAGGGTGGGGGATAACGGTAGAACCCCGAGAAAACCCGCACGATTCCCACTTGCGAAATTTTATGTAATCGTAACTTTTGCTTCTTATGCCAGGCCAACAACTATGGGCAGCGTAGCGGAATGACAAAATTTTCTAGATAACTGAGGTAAGCCTTTGTTTAGTACTCAATCATTTAAGCCTAAACGGAGGGTTGCATCGCGTAGAATTTCTGGATAAGAAAATAAACTCTAGACGGTTATCTTTATGTTTGTGCAATTCGTGTATTGGCCGTAATTATAATACATTTACAAACAATTCCTGCGTGAGGTTTGCGATAAAGCCCTTTTATGGAATCCAAAATAGGTTACCAAACTCCGAAAAACTCAACGCCAGCTAAAAAGTGCGATTCAAAGTTTACAACCTAAGACGAGTCTGCAATTGCCATTAAGTCCAATACAAAAGCATGAAAAGGCTGCGAGTACGTGTAATTTCTTAGGAAATTCCTAGGAAATAATTAATCAAATTTAACACCGAAAATGAGGTCGCTCAAACCTTAACCACATTCGTTCACTTGTTGAACCGACACTTTAAGCTCTATGCTCTCGGTGTTGACATTTACATTCTGCACCACGGAAAGTCTCCAGAACCCTAAAAAAAATAATAATAATGATAGATAACATATTTACACCAACTGTATGATCGTTACATTAGTCTATTCGCAGTTTCTTCACACTTTTTGAATCAAATCTTTGACAAAATATAACCCCATGTATGACGTGTTTTGTTAATTATTAAATACGCAATGTGTCACAGCCCTTTTAGACCTCTGTTAAGATAAAACTTCCTGTTTTTCGTTAATTTGAAGTTTAACCTATATTTTATTGGAAATTATAATGTACCATTTATAGTAAATATGAATCAAACAGCGAGAAAACATGTGCGCTGGTAGCAGCTAGTATGAAATAGTGCTCATGCAAAATATTATTACAACTGAGTGCGCACGAATTCAGTGCAATGCGATTCGGTGTAATTTATAGACTTAGTTAAGCTTAGTTTGCACGAGGCGGAGGAATATCCTGGAAGAAGAACTTCAGCAGGGCTTCAGAGAAGCGTGAAGTAACCGTGAATTGATTATATTATTAGCCATGTTTATATTGTGTTCTGCTGCACTCTCAGCCAGAGCGGATTTTTTTTCGGGAGGAACGCGAAAACCATTTAAAACCAGTTCTTATCTTGCACACTGAAAACTTGCCGAGAAATGTGAAAACACGCTACCTCGCGTAAATAATGCATTATATTAGCTGATCTTTAGTTTATAATGTCAGAAGTATTATATGAAATATTTAACAACAAATAAAAAAAGAAGAATAATAATGAAGAAGAATTTGTTCCAAAACATATTTTTCTTAATTTACTGCATTAAAATTTGTAATGTCAGATGAGTTCAAGATTTCATTTTGGACAAAAATTTCAAAAGGAACATCTACACTTTATGTAGATTGTGTTTTCTGTCCTTGAAACTCTGACGTGACAACCGGCAGAAAATATAACACAAATACCGCGAAACTAGAGAAAAGTCCGCGAAACACAAGAGTGAGAATTACAAGTAATAGAGAAGGATGCGTCACCACACACCCCACCCCTCCTGTACCAACGCTCGTGGATTAGGAAGTGGGAAATTGTGCTGATTCTTTTTAAGGCAAGCCAGACTCCAAGAATATGTACTTCCCTGTCATGTTTGCAGTTGGATCACAGTTTACTAGACGAGTACAGGTGAACTCCGAGCCGACAAGGACACAAGCTGTACTTGTATACACTGTTCACGATAAAGTGAGCACTTTCGGTACCCTAGTTACGTTTTCCTTTCAGCCATTTTTTTTTTATCCTTTAACTACCTTTTGAAATAAATTTTGTAATGTAAGTTATAAACACAATGCGTGCATTCCCCCACGCTCGGAGGTTAATGTCTAAGGCCAAAATAAAAATATATTTATTGGCTATTTTTCCAAACGAGAGGGCTTTCGAAAATGCTCACATTACCGTGAATAGCCTATAGTATGCCAACACACGGAGGCTAGTAATCAGGCTCTAATTACTTCAGAGGAATATTTCCCAAAAAGTAGAGAGTCCTGGGTCAAAAGGAAGCAAAGTGGAAGGGTGAGCGAAAGTAAAGTACAGCAATTACCTTTTTTTTTTCTATCATATTTTAGGGTTTCAGAAAAGTCTACTTTTTTTTTATATGTTCCCAAAGATTATCACATAACACATTTATTACTGCCGATGTCCAAGAACAAAAATATACTATTAAAAGGTATAACAAATTATATACAAAACGCCTCAAATTCTAATACATAAGTTACTTCCTTATACAATTATAAAGATTACGGTACAAAAAAACAGAAACCCTGTACCGGAAAAAAATATATTTAATTATGGTATGCGATATTAAAGAAGTCCTACCTCCCCCTCCCCCTTTTTTTAGATAAGAGTTCCGGACTTTTTTGTGTCCCTCTCTGCTTCTCTACCACAAGACAGGAAGCCAACAATGTAATTTTTTCCGCGTTCGTTCGCTGGAACAATTTTCGACAACCAGGAAGTGTAGAAGGTGCCTCTCGGTGACGTCACGAATGGCATGCATGCTCACAGAAGGTCTTGAAAACAAGGGGCAGGAGGAGACAGCGACCAGCTCACATGCCCTCTTAGTCCTGCGTGTAACACACCGCCTTGCCAATCATTATAGACACTGCGCAGCCTTTTATATATAAACAGTAGCTTAACCTGAGCAGCCCTGAAGGGACAGCTCAGCTTAGATAAATTAACTATACGACTTCACAACTAATATTTTTATTTAGGATATTATAGGTTCACACAGACTTAACCTCTCATCCCAGCCAGTTGCTAGCATGCTTGGCCCTGCGCTGCAGCTGATTCCAAAGCCGCCTCTGCCGAGAGGTAGAGGTTTGTAGCGTCGTGTGGTTCGATGCTTCAGTTGGTGAGAGACCTCCCCGTAATTATAAGTCAATTCTCCTCCTCCCCCCCCCCACTTCTTTTCGAAGCTCAGTGCACTTACAGCATACGGCCGTATATATGCTTTGTCACAGCCTATAGCTACAGAGACTGGCTGCTGTGAGATAGCACAGCATTATTTTAGATACATATGTCCCCGAGGACATGTGCTACTATAGACTATATTTAGGATATTATTATAAGTCAATTAGGCTAGCTTAATGTGTATTTTCATCCACAGTTCCTTACCATATTTTAATGTTATAGTAAAACCCAGTAAGAGCCAGCCCTGCCGACACTTACTGGCAGCTCACTTTCTCTCCTATAATTTTCAGGTTCATAGAAGAGATCGGGGGGAAGAGGCCCAATAGCGCCACTTCTCCCACGCGAGAGGCGCCCAAACACCTCTCTGCTTACTGCCGGCATCAAGCTCAAAATGAACAAAGATCCCGCCCCCTCTCTACTAGTCTTTCCAACCGTATTAACTAAGAGCATGTTTTCCAAACACTCTGTCTCCTGTAGCATTCTATCTAATTAAATTAAATTAATGCAATAATTTGGTATTCTAAGTCGTAATTCGTTACAGCCCTCCGGGACTTCGGCAATGTTCAGGTTTTCGTTAGCGAAAGCAGGATGGCAACACTATGCACACGAACTTTAACTGTTTTATGTGACTTTGTTTGTAAATTATGAATAATTAAAACGGAAAACATTAATAAACCAAAGCAGCAAAGCGCTTAAAATATTTTGTTTGGTTTGGCGTGTTTTAAATATTAGTATTACATGCATAGTGTGTTATAGAGAAAAGGTATATTTCGCCCGTCAAGTGTGTCAAATTTGCTGACGATATCTTCGTACTATTTTGTGACTCGGCTTGACGTGTAATGTATTGCACATAAATATGCTTTTATTTCGTTTGCACTGAGTTGAAATAGACTCGCATGTACGCCGATAATAGAGAGTAGAAAGAACTTTGGTCGTTACATGCCCGAAGATTTCTCACAGTTACTATTTTTCTGTTTGGCTGAAAGCTATTTACGAGCAAGCAGGTTCCTCTCTTATTTATAATACCAAGATTATAAAATAAGCTATGGACAACAAACTAGACGCTGTCGTGTTTCTTGTGGATTGTATCAATATCAATGTATGAATTTTAACTCAATTATTTCCAAGAGAAAGAGTATTGGTTGTAAACCACCAAGAATTATTTACAGTTTTTTTTACAGTCAATTGGTTTACGATCTACATTATTCACGCAATTTTAAAAAAAATAAATCAGTGTTTAGTATCACTTATTTCATTATAAAGAACTGCAATAATATAATAAATATCCTCACAATAGCCAGCCTACACTGCTGTTTAGATATTTCACATATTAAAATAGAAACGATATTTGGTGCTTTTGAAATATTTTTTTCTAAAATATATTTGTATGTTCCTGTAATGCATGAAGGCACATTATATCACGATTCTCTTCTTTCACAGTCCCAAAAAAAAAAAAAAAACAAAACAATCTGTTACACACACACACGCCAAGATTTTATAACAAAATTTGGTAACGAAGGACCGAAGGACTTACGGTTTCGTTTCGAGTTTCTTAACGAACAAAGTGACGTCAAACGAACACTAGAATGCGCTTAGAAAAGCTCCTATCGTCATTAAACGTAGATTCGAGTAATCACGAATATGTTTGTCGAGATGAAACGAAACAAAACGAATAAGTTAGGAGAAAGCCCCGGCGATTGTGGGACGTCTTCTTTAAACGGGTGCTCATTTCTCGACGCGACACCGCCACGAAGCACAGAATCCCGCATCCGCCTGGTCTGAGTCAACAGCGGCTACACACCGGGGTATAATCCATTCATGGTTATTTCCAACTTTTTCAAAAGCCCTGCTCGAGTTCTACGTTCAGGATATTCCTCCACCTCGGGCAAACAAAGCTTGACGAGTCTTGAAACCACGCCGAAGGAGCAGCACACCGCATTTATGCCCGCTCACTTTAATAGTACTTCCCGTACGAACTATTTCATAAAGGCTGTTCCCCGGCAAAGTGAGCCCCTTTGAAACTAACCTTTGTAAATTGTCTCTGTCCTTACTTGGCTGCATTTTAAACTGATACTGACCGACATACGACCAGTAAAGCTGGCGACGACGGAATGAAAATAGATCCACTTGTTAACTTTTAATTACAAGTGTTAAGTAAATATTTCTGAATACGACAAATATTATATATATATTTTTGTTTTTAATACATATAAGTACAAGAATAAAAACATTTTCTTCCTAAAAAATGTATGGTTTCTCTTGAGCGACACACGAATAAAGTAATCAGGCCAATGGTAAAGTTAATTCTACTACATGTGGTGGAAGAATACACAATTTACATACAAGTAGAGCTTAAGTAAGGCTTTCAAATGTGCTCATTTTACTGTGAACAGCTTGTACTAGACATTATTAACACACAAAATTTTCCGTGTTTTATTCTTATAAATTATAAATGAAATATTATATTTTATAAATAAAATATTAGACAAAGTTCAATTTATTAAAAAAATACGGAAATTTAATGTTAAAACAAATTTGAAACGCTTGTGATACATGAAACATTTAGTAAACAAACACATAGTACTTATATGGGTGGTGATTCAAAGGTTTGATTCAAAAAGTGTGAAGATACCGTGAATCGAATAGAAATACTGAGGCTTGAAAATACACACGACACTGGATTCCAGCATACAACATTTTCCTGTCGCAATTCCACGAATAATTTCATATATAGACCGTTCACGGTAAAGTGAGCACTTTTTGAAGCTGTTTCATCAGACATAATAACCAATAAATGCATTTCATTCTGACTTCGAACTTTTTGTTTTTGGTATAGTGAATGTATACACTGTGTTTATTACTCACATGGCAGGATTTACATTAACAAGTGATGTAAGGATATAAATTGGTCGAAAGAAAAAAGTATCTAGGGCTTCAAAAATGCTCGCTTTAGAGTGAACGGCCTATACCTGACTTGCCAACCACCCTACGGCTCATTTTCTCGTAGGCTGGCTGCCTAGTTACTGATGGAATGACTCCCTTCCCGTTATGTTTCGACCAAAAGTTTCCTTCAATTTCTGAGAGACGTGAATGGTAAGGTTGAAAGGGCGCTGCTATGTTAATAGCGAAATAATTGGTCCCCGCGGGAATAGGGGACGTAATACCTTGGTTTTACAGCAGATATGCCAACTGTTACAGCGGCACCTCTGCTTTTTGAAATTCCCACAGGTAGACTGACAAAGTTAATGCTCACGAACACAAACCTAAATAATGGTCACCAATTCTCGCTTGGGGCGCGACTTACAAACCCTTCACGCAATCTTTCCGAGCGAAATTTCTTCTAATCTGGTACACAGCGTTAAACGTTACAATATATTCCAAGAATTAATATTATATTTTTACTTTATTCCCATGGAGAGAAACTTATTTCTTGAACGAATGTATACGACACTAACGAATCTCGTCTTAATCTTTGTGTGAATACATTTCTCGCCCTTTTTTCTTTTCTACAATTTTTCGAGTTTCAGCTGAGCACGTGACTTGACTCCATGTCCAGACATACGCGCTTCCCAAGAACTTATTCCGCTCTTCGTGCCACTTACGTTTCTGGAATTTTCGTTACTGATGTTATATTTTAAGGATTTCTAATTGATTACTAATTTACTCCAAAAACTAAAACCAAAATAACTCGAGAGTTATAAATTTTATTTTAAAATACATCGAATGACTATCCTGAGACTATCCAGAAACCAATGTTGTCATTCCCCAATATTCTGTACGTATAAATTTAAAAAAATAAAATACAGAAACATGTATATGTTATACGCCTTGTTACTGTCTGGAACTCTGAATATTTCATTTTCTTTAATCAAGTAATTTTGTAACCCTTCTCCATTTGAATTGTCCGTAAATAATCGCTGTTCATAACTTTGGGCGAAAAAAATATCTTTGATAGTAAAGCCGGACGAATCGAGATTAATCTTATGCTTTCTGTTGTAATTTCAGCTGATTCAATTTTCCTTCTACTTTGGCAACTATATAGCAAGGCTTAGTATTAATTCTTTTTAATCTTAATTACCTTCTAATATAATATTTATTATGTATGCCTACAAATGTAGGTAAATATAGGTCTACATGTTTATACACTTTGCGGCTTCTACTAGTTCATACAACAGTCCCGTTTATTTTCTTGACGCTAAAATTGATAACTATGCGAAATGTAATTTTTTTTTCTGTTTGCAAACGCACGCTATGTGTTTCTTATTTGCATGTATTATTGCAGTGCGCTTTTCCATATTAACGTAATTGAATTATACGCTTTGTCATTTATTGCAGAAACGTCAGAATCACAGATTGCTACCCTTTCAGATAATACGAGCTGTTCAATGTATTGCGTCAGTTTTCGAGTCATTTATCATGAGCAATATAACGTTCAAAGAGTGACAAACTAAATAGCACTGCACATCAAGTTTTCAAGCCGTATTGCAGGAACAGCAAAGTGAAAGGAATTAACTGATAAGTGGAAAATGTTTCGTCAATGTTAAGCGGATTTATTTCTTTGCTCGCCGCTTTCTTGAGAAAAATTCCTGCTGGTACATTCGCAGAGAAATAAAAGAAGAGAGAGAGAGAGAGAGAGAGAGTCCTTCCCTCTTGTCTGCACCCGGAAGCTGAGATGTTAAAGGAAACGGAGGCTGAAAGGACTTTCGGGAAGCTAACAAGCCGAAGTTATTACAACTCTTTCAATTTATTAAGAGTCATTAGTTTGGATTAGTGGCAGTTTTTTTTTTTTTTACACTTTCGGGAAGTTTTTTGTTCTGAGTTGTAAGGAGGAAGTAGAAATCGCCTTTGCGAGAAGTTTGCGAAAGGCTTGTAGCTACGAAGCTTTACTCATAGGAAAACTTTCCCTTAACCATAAGGGCAAGGATCTACGGCAGCAGAATTGATCCTAATGAGATGAATTGTATACACCGAGAAAAAGAGACTATTTTCGGGAAAATATTTTAACTAAGAAAATTTACATTTTCTAATATATCTCACCACGCAGAAGATAGTCCACTTAAACATTCATTCCGGTGTTTGACGTAAAAACTTTAAAAGCAGCACATCTCTAAAGTTTAGTTCTTGTCGACGAAGTATAAAAACCAAGTTAGGTTTGTACGTGTCTGCAATCACTGTAAATTTTAGTGATTTTTTTTTTTTTTTATCTTCCAGTTACTTGCATTGTGCTTTCTTGAGGCAGTAAATTTAAGCAAACCTATGTTCATAGAAGAAGAAACTTAGTTTGCACCAAAAAAGTAACACTAACTTTAAAAATCTCACAAACCCAAAGAGCTACGAACACTGAAAAATCATATATTCTATTCAACCATGTATGTTATTCGAAGTTTATACTGAGGTTATTTTTGTTGTGTAAATTCAAATGACAGGTTGTTAACACAATTAAAAACAATTGTACCATCAATTGAACTTATGTCTCCAAAATCATTGATTAACTCTCATGTCTGCTGCTTGAACCTGTGAGGTAAGAGTAAAAATACATATTCGCTTGATTTGCATTAACTTATTGCGAATACCGTGGTATGCGATAGCATATATATGAAGGCTGTTCACGATAAAGAGAGCACTTCTCAATTCAACCTTAGAAAAATGTCACTGCTCCTGCCTGTATATATTTTAACGGGCGCACTGAGTGACATGCGCCCCTTAAAGTTGGCAGCGATGGATAGAAAGTATTTCCATACCATAACGTCGAATAAAAAGTGTTAGGTTACCATTTGTGACAACTTAAAATTATTTATTTCGCTTTCTGTTTGTTTGTATTCATCGAAGTGTAATAATGAGTAGATTTGTAAAGTATTTACTTTCTTAATAATTTCACGGTTCCATTTTACTGATGTATGAATAAAGTTATGAGGCCCAATTCAATGTTAATGTGCATAAGGAGGAAGAATACACAACGTGTCTACACGTAGATCTTATGCATTGCTTTCATAAGTGTTAATTTTACCGTAAACAGACTATATCAATGTGTACCACTGGTAATAATATGAAACTGGTACACAAAAGAAGGCACGTGTTTTCGCTGTATTGAGTGGTTCTACAATATCGCTTTATTCCCGTTCCAGCTGACCTCCCGTGGCGCTATCTGTTGGTGCGCAGCCGGTCTGGGGTGCGGGAGGTTCTGGGTTCAAATCCTAGGCTATGCATTGGTTTTAGTTTAAGTTAGGTTATAATCCTTTAGGCATAACACAGAGGGACATTAATAAGCACTTTACAATCCACTCCACTAGGCTATGGCCTGAAGAAATAAAAAAAAAGTATATATATATATATGCCCATTTAATATGTTTAAAGAAGAAAACTTGTACAGTATCATAGAGATAGTCAGAATCATGACTACAATAAAATATATAAATTTAACCTTTTAACATCTCATATTAAAGTGTCAAAAACTTATTAAAATTACAGCTGCCAGCAATTCAGGCTTTCCAGCATAATTATTTTGTCCACAAAACTACTGCCAGACAACAAATTTAAAGTAGATATTTTTTAAGTGGTTGAAATTAAAAGCATTTCACTCAATAGAAGAGTTATTTTAATCAAGGTTTATCTGACCTACTTGTTCAGAAAATCGTGTTTATTGCTTACTTAGTTTCGGTAATATGTTGTAAGTCCGTGTTTTTATTGATTTCATTGTTATATAACTATATTAAGTATAATTTAAAAAAACTATGTGTACCTTATATTGATGTAAGATGGTCATTTCAATATAAGGTTTTCTCCTGCTGGAAATTTCTTGTTTTACATTAGTATTAGTGATATTAGAATTTCTAATTGACAGTATGGTAAGTTTCTAAATCGTTTAACAATATTATAATGACATTTGCCAATTATGTTTGTACAAATAAATTATTGGTAATGAAGGTGTATTATACATTATTATTTTACTTATTCTCTTTTTGCGTTTGGATATATTCAAAAGAAGTTTGGGTCCGTTAGAAGGAAAAATATAAATCACTACCTTAGCGTACTCCATTTCATGGAGGTAGCTCCAAATTTCCTCCCGTATTCCTGAACAATAATCAGCAAGAATTGAGGGAGGAGTATTGCTCAGTGAGGTCTAACAAATTCTAGTAAGTCGGAAAAATCACTCCCAATCATTCATTCCCTTGCGAGAGGTATACGCGAGAAAGCAATTGCCGCCTATACAGGCCGGCCATATTACTCGGATAACAATTAATTAGGGCGATCATCAATTAACTTACACGCAACACGTCTCTAAAAAAAATTAGCTAAGTTTATTGAACGGTAATTGGCAAACACGAAACACAGATTAATGTACTGTCAAAAAATTCCGTATATTTACGGAATGTTTTACGGACATGTACAGTGTATATACGGAAAGGCAATCCGTAATGACGAAAAAACGGAGTTAAGTCCGTAAATACAAAATACGAAAAGTCTCCGTATTCCCTTTAGCTTCGAGTTACGGGGACGACCAATGCCAATTCTACACGAATCTTTCTTCGCCACTGCAATAAGAAAATTATCGTTTCTGCGGCAGTTAAGGTTATCCACGCGACTATGGCTTATTCTTTCAAACATAAAAAAATAGCATAAGGCGTCTGTAACATTCGGCAACACTAAAAATACACTAAATTTAATTAAAAAATTTTTTTTTTCCTTTTGTCCTTCGAAAAAAAATCTAAAAGTTATACAAAAATTTTCAAGTGAGTGTCGTAGGTTAATGATTAGAGTCGTAGGCTGGTGATTTTTGAGTCGGATTCAAACCTCGCTTAAGTACAAAATATTTAACTTTTTTAATATAACTTTTTATACACGGTAGAACACCCACACAACGAATATTAAAACATTTTAATTATCTATTTTTATTTTAAACGGAAAGTACAGAACACTAACTTGAAAAATAACGGAGAGGTTCCGTGAAATTTACGGAAAGTCCGTTTCTGAAAATCAATGTATACGTAAATTTACGGAGATTTTAAGGACACTTCTGGATAAATTTTTACCGGCACTTTTCCGTAAAATGAAGGAATTTTTTTTTTAACAGTGTAGCACCCTCCCGGTGGTCATCATTAACAAAAAAAATACGTGCTGAATCACAAGATTATTCACAACGTTTTATAAAACCTGATAACACAAACTAGTGGGGAGAAATGAAGGTTCTCTGGGGAGTATTCCCGGGTTCCCAGCCCGATCCGTCAGCAAAAATAACACTTACAGCAAACTTAAGACTTAAGTTTCAACTACGTTTATGTTAAAATTTAATGTATTAAGTTACTGAAGCCAATATTTATCAAGTTGCAGCTGACGATGGCATCTTTTCTCATCTGAACGCAGCACTCGCTCCATAGCGAGATCAATCGGTCGACCCGCGGACAGACGCAACTAGACACACAATTCAGCCCGAAAACGCACTTATCCTAACTGAAACACTACGGCAGGCTATCCTACACTAACACGAGGCACGTGTGTGCCAGACCAAAGCTCTAGGCTGGCCCCTGCTCAGGATTATAACTACTAGCCACTTGCGGATTGCATCTTCTCCGGCGTAGACTCTAAGGCTGTGTCCGAATTCAGGTTTATAATTTATTACGCATCCTTGCATACTTTACTTACCCTTGGCCCCAAACTTGATGAATTCGGACAGCCAGTCTTATTGGCTCAGCCCGCTGATCACTTTTAATGGATGTGTGTTCCTGCAAACAAACAGATAATTGCAGATAGTTATAGGGTTAAATAAAGGATTAAATAATATTTCAATTTGATTAACGTAACTTTTGTTGTCTGGCTGACTGTACGAGAGTTTGCATGTTATACCGTAACTTTTGTACGTTATGAACATTGGTCTAGTGCTAATTTATTGTTCAGGCATTTCTTTCTTATGGTACACCTTACGATAATTATTTACTCACTTCAAAATTCCAAGCTACCAAGCGGTAAGGTAGCCCTACTAAAATTTAAATAAAATAACCACGTTGCATATTAATAGTAACCTACAAACTGCTTCTCAAAATAGTGGCACATTTACCGCAAGTACTCGAGAACATCTTCACGTACTTGCATGCTTCACTTGCAATTCGGACAGCGCATGCTGTGTCACTTCCCGGTACAGGTATGCACAAGGGCACACCTAAGCGATCTCTATCGACCTGGAAGCCTCGCCTGTGAGCTGAGCTCCGCAGCAGTAGACCTCAACACCGCAGCGCAGCCATGCCTGTGGCGCTGCCGAAACTGTGCGTTTACTGTCACACAGGAAGACGTCGGTCGACCCAGCGGAAGCCACGCTACCTCAGACAACTGCGATCACAGCTGCCGCCGACAGAACTATGATGCAGCTAGGCCCGTACCTACTGCCTCATTGCCGAGCGAGAACTTCCAAAATTCCTTCAATAATTAAGGGCAAAAATATCTACAATTTTACAAACGCGACGATATTACTTCTCGTAGTCATACCTCTAGACACCTATATCTTCCCTTTTTTTTTTTCTTGAGTTACGAATGGTATTAGTAGAAATCTGTGGTCTTAGATGCTGTACATATTTGAAAAATGCATACCAGTTTATTACAATTTGCAATGGTTATTTGAGGTTGTATTATGAAACATGAATTTAATTAATAACTTACATGTATGCCCATTCTGTTCAGTTGCAAGTCAGCGAGTATGCATTTACTACGTCAAATTTAAACTATTTTAACCCTCAAAATCCATAACACACTAAGGCGGAAAATATAGTGACAAAGTGTTCAATGCGATGTTGTTAGCAATTCCAAATTTTTGTTGTCTTGAAACGTTGGCGGAAGCCAAAGAAGTGCGAGAAATGACATCTGTTAAACTCTTTATTTAACTTCTTGGCATCGGTAACAGTGACTGTTTATCGAAGTGCGACTTGCTGGCAGGTCCTATTGATAAAATTATATATCACGGTCATCAATGCCGAGTAAGATTGTATCGTACGAAGACATATCAAAGGAAAGTACTAGCCAGTAAATGATATATTTCTTCTATGCTTCAAATAAAACTCCGTCCAAATTAAAGATATGACTTGCAAGTACACTTTCCGGGCATACAATTTTTTTCGATCGCATTGTTTTTTCATTGTGGCATGTTATGTTAAAATTACGATTTTAGGGTTTTTGGGGCGTACAAATAAAAAAATACTTGATCATTTACAAGAAATATAACAAGGGTGGCTGAAAGGCCATGTCCTAACTCATTTTAAGGTACATGCATACCAAATTTATTTTTCAAAAAACTGATACCTAGAAATAAAAAAAAATGTAAAAAGGTCCGTATTTACAAAACATTTCATAGCGCGAGTTTAAAAATTCCTTGAAGTACATTATGGTACCGTATTCCAATGTCGATTATCTCATTTAGGTAAATGAGTTAGTTTTTATTACGTGTAAGTCCCAAAAAACACTTGTAGGCAATGACTGCAAGTTGAGGAGTATTGCGTATAAATATAACATAATGCATTTTTCGGTAAGGAGCACCCTTAAGGCCATAACACAATTATAAACTTTAACAATTGACTTTACGTTTGCTTTCCGACATGTTGTTTCTCATGGAGCTTGACACAATGGAACTGTGAAAGGTTAAGTCAAGCACTCTTGACTTTAAAATTTCGAACAGTTAAAATTTAAATTCAAACTCAAGCAGCCATTTGCCGAGTGCGTTTTTTTTATTGTAGGACGATTATTTATCTCGGTACATTAAACAAATCTCTTCGTGAATTAAATAAATGGCAAATAAATATAATGTAAAGAGGAAATAAATGAATTGGCATATTTTTATGAAGTAAACAAATGAGATTTTTTGTATTTAAATAGATGTTTAGTATAAATGTTAAGCTTATCTGAAAAAAAAGGTACTTAAAATGCATTCCTGGTTAATATCATCATGATTATTTACATAACAAGATACGCATTTTTACGAAACTCGCAGAAGCGATGTTCAGTTGTCTGAACTCTGACTTTACAATTGTATTGTGTATTGGTGGTATCGTCAGTGGGAAGGAAATGTAAAGTCAAACGCTAAATTTTTCTATAGTGTAAGGAGCTTTGACCTCCGTCCGAAGCCGTGGAGTCTGCGGTCCCGCCCTTACAGGGTTCACACAACGTTCGTCGTAGTGAGAGCGTTACGGTGTTCCTCCAGGCGTGTCCGATGTCGGCGACCGTCTTGCGGGTCATGCTCCCTTTTGGAGTACTGGGGGGGGGGGGGGGGTAGGCCTCCCGTCTCCTCGGGAGACTAACCCCCGAGATGGACTTCACCCCGCGCCGTGCCCCGGACACAGACTGCGAATGTCCGGCTTGGCAGTCTCGCCTGGATGTTGTCACGCGGTCCCCTTACCCGTGGGGCTGCGAGGGCCTGCGGAAGTGCTCTCTGGTGTATCGCTCCCACACACCTGCGCGTCTAGGATGTCTGCGACCCCATCTCGCTTCAGGTGTCTTCTGACGACACGCGAGGGTGCATTCTCAGTTGCGCGTTCCTCCCTCCACCTGTGTCGTGGTAATTCCAACCCTCCTGGTTACGAATCAAACAACGCCGCCGTCACCGAAATAAGGAAACCCTGCCTAGAGGCTGTTCACGATCAAGTGAGCACTTTTGAAACCAACCTTAGAAAAAAGAGTCACTGCCACTACCTGCACGTATTTCAACGGGCGCAATGAGTGACACGTGTCTAGTAAAGTTGGTAACGATGGAGAGGAAAGTAGTGCCATGCATTAACGTCGAATAAAAAGTGTTGTCACCATTCGTAATAACTTAAATTATTTATCTCTCTTTCCGTTTTTTTTAATGCATCTAAGTGTAAAAATGAGCACATTTGTAAAATATTTACTTTTCTAATAATTTCACAGTTTCACTTGACCGACGTATGAATAAAATGATGATGCCCACGGCAATGTTAATTTTACATAAAGTGGAAAAACACACAATGGGTATACAAGTAGATCTTAAGTAGGGCATTCAAAAGTGCTCATTTTACCGTGGACAACCTGTACCAAACTTTATCTTGTATTGTTTCAAACACCTTTCTAAAAACATTATCATTCATGAAGCGAATAAAGTTTCATGTAAAGGGGTATTCATTGTGTCTGCAGGTTTTCGCTCCCTCCCTTCGGGTTAAGGGGCCGTGGAGGTATAATGGTTAGACTTTTTTTTATTTATTTCATTAGCCCTACTTAGCAATACAGCCACCCAGGGTGTTCAATTCTATCATGACTACTACAATTAAACAAACAGTTTATTAGTTATATAGATTCACAAATTTTTAAAGTTGTTAGACTACTCGCCTCCCACCAACACGAACCAGGTTCGAATCCCGGCGGGGTAGCCCCCGGATTTTGTCACGTGGGAATCGTGCCGGCCAATGCCACTGGTTAGCGGGTTTTCTCGAGGATCTCCTATTTTCCCCCACCCTTGCATTCCGGCTCTGCTTCATACTAAACTCGCTTCAGCCTCATCGGCTCTCAAGACCCTGATGTTATGAGCCGCCGAAATCCCTTCGCTCACATTCACTCCATCACTCACTCGCTCTTCACGTTAGGTTAACATAGTATATAACCACGACCCTAACCATTGCCATGTTCGCCCGATATCAGAGAAGCTGTGAGAATGTACCCTTGTAGTGAGGATATTTTCTGCACGTCTAGGGGAATGAGGCTCGTCCCTGAGACGCAATTAGGTCCCATCATCCCTATCTGGGACCTTCGAGTGTCTTCGTAGTTTTAAGGTAGGTTTAAGAAAGGAGAAGATACTGCGGGCTTTGGCTCCACTTTTCCCCAGAACCTTCCGCACCCTTGTTACGTCCTGTTATGTTAGCAGACTCATGTTGCGACTGTTATTATAACTCGTTATCCATCGGATAATGCCAACACGCAGCCAAATTACCGCGAGCACTCTGAGGCATACGGGATCTGCCATGCCTCCGGGAGCACATGCGTATAAATGCCGCAGCGAACTATACCCGTGACACCCATGTGTATGTTTTTGAAATGAAATATCCAATAGTACCTTTATACGCGAATACCTTTTGATCTCACAATGCAGTGTAGACAAGGCAAAGGGGGCCACGAACTAATAATTACGTCACGATGTTAATTCGGCCAAAATATGGCAAAATCCGCACTGTGACCTAAATACGAGTTCCTAGTTCACAGACGTATTTTATTTACTGGTTGTAAGGTCAATAAATAGTTGGGTATAGCGGTGATTTCGGAATTTTCTTTTTTAAATCTACGAACAAGCTAGCAAAAAAAAAAAAGAAGAATCGTCCAGTTTTAATAGCTGCAGGTTACCCTTGAAGTCTCTATAAACCGTAGCTAGCTTCCGACTAATTTGTTTAGCCTCACCTCCTACAAAACGATTCCCCGAGGATCATATTATTCTTTCCCCAACGATATATCTTTTAACACAATTTCGATTATAACTACACACTTCCACGGAACAACCGCCTTGTTTACAATATTCTCTGCTACACATTTAATCATAGAGTTCTTTCATATGCATCCAAAAATTCAGTCACAGTATCGATGATCTAGTTATCCTTAAATCTTTACACATCACTTTGCAATGCGGATTTAGCCTGTGGCACTTCTGTGTTCGTATAAACGTATTTTCGCGGCATTATAATGCAACCTTTACTTTAGTGTTGGTCTTAGACTGAAAATTCGGAATGTTGTGCTTTATCAAATAGAAATTTCCGTGTGCCTGAAGTTGCATAGTTTTAGCCAATTTTAGACAGAGCTCTAGGAGTGATATCAAGATAAAGTCAGCTATGTTTAGTCATTAGGGGCCGTCCGAAGACATGTTTTATGTGACCTGCACTTAGGCCATGAACACATGTATATGTTGACGTATTCATAATAATAATCATTGTCTTTATTTCTGTGGTAAAATTAAGTCTTCGTTGTCACCTCTTATAATTCTCTACATATTTTTCTATCAAAATCGTATTCAAATTTAAAAAATATACACTTTAAATGTTGACGTAATTTTTCTTATACCACATATTCCTCATTATACTTTCCAGAATGAGTTTATATCTTATTACACAGACACTATAATGAATTCTCTTGTTTGCCACCTATCTGCGAAATTGACCCCTAATAACCTTGAACTTAACCAAGACCTTGAAACACCCAAAATAACTTAATAAACGCCAAAACTAGAAAAATTGTTTTAAATGTGTATTTGGGAACGACCAGCATATTATTATACCCATCGGATACTTAGTTCTTAATGGTTCTCTGCAATCTCCCCTTAACACTCAGGGGAGAATAAAAAAGAGAAATTAACGAATCAGTACCTGGGTTGCTAGGCAAATATATGAGAAGAACAAAACATCGTAACACATAGAGCGCTATCTCTGCTACGAGCAAGGCTCTCAACTGGCGTGCAGTGTTCTCGTCGTTATAGGCGAACCTACGGGACTCTAAAGCAGTTACATTATCATTTTTCTTCATGAATCTGTATAAAAGTTCAGTACAGCTCCCATCGTAGTTTCGACCGCGTCCGTGTAGTATGTTCGAGGATACAGAAGTCCGAATAAACCAGTTCTAACTATGTTGTAAGGCTCCAAAATAGTATTTATGACAAGCGTGTTATCTTGGAGGTACGATTCTATCTTCGCCTGGGGCATGTTTTATTTTCGTGGGTAAACATATTGGGGACTTGTCAGAAAGCAGCTTTCTCAAAAAAAAACCGTTGCAACGAATTTCAAGCTGCCACGAAGACGACTTCCTTAACCTGAATTTTTAAACACTGCTACAGTTAATTTTCCCGTAATATTTCTTTTTCTCAAATTTGTGTTTGCACAATGGAAGTTTCGGAGCGGAAATTCAGAGGTGTCTGTGTTGTTCCAAGCACGTGATAATCACAAAGCCAACCGGCTACAAAAAGGGAGTTAACGTAATTCTGGGGAGAACCCCCCCCCCCCCCTCCCCCCTACCCTTTTTTTTTTTACCATGTTCGGTAGGAAGGACTTATTTACACTAGAAGTGGAAACACCGCCGCTAGGAAGCTAGATGGGAAATGCTCTCCCAAGCACCATGGCGACTTCATTTAAAATAAAGTGCTGCAAAGGGCAAGAAGTGCGTGATGCGTCTATAAACTGAATTTCCCGCACACTACGACGAAGTTTAATTCAAGGCCGAGGGATGTCGCGTTATCTCCAGGAATTATTATTATTTTTTTTAAACAATCGTCTTGAGGCTCCTTCAACTCAACTGCCTAGTCACGTCATAAGCTGCGCACGTCACGACCTCAAGCGGTGACTCCCGGAGCATAAATCAAATATATAACACTAGCAACCCGACCCGGCTTCGCCCGGGTTCAATTTAGTTTTTACAGTGATACACTAATAAATCAAATGGGATAAGATTAAAGACTTAAGACGTAACACATTATACTTAAGACTTATGGTTATGGCAGGGGAAGTTGCCTGTGGCTCCACTTGATATCATGTCTATAGCTGTATGGAAGAAAGTGACTTGCTAACAATGAAAGAATTGTAACAATCGGCTCTGCAGTTTTGTTAGTGCATTGTTAGAGAGCAGCAAAATAGCTCATTTTCCCCGACTTGATTTACTTATACAGTTAATGCTTAGCTCCTATAAGTGCTACGGCAATTTTTAATAAACACAAACCTTCCCCGATAAATGAAGCTCATAACAGTAATAACCGAAACTAAATCTGTTCAGTGGTTCTCGAGATTAGCGCAGCCATACAGACAGACGCGCGCCAGGGACCTTCCTTTTACACTATGTAGTGATATACAATGTGAATATAAATGTAAACAACAATAAAATCCACAGTATATATTCACTATGAATATTATTACTTTCATAAATTATAGATAAATAATAAAGATACATAAGGCCGGCCTTTTAAAATGAAACACAATAAAATCTTAAGCACGCGCAAACTACATCAACTGGCTATTGCCAACCTAGGCACATAGGAACCAGACGTCAAAAACTCTGTGACTATCTGCTCGTCACATACTACGCCAGGAAAATACTTTCTATAATCAGTTCACTGTTACTTCCAACTTTTCTGAAGACCTGCTAAAATTCTGCTTCCAAGGTATTCCTCCGCCTCATACAAACAAAGAGAGTCTGGGAAATTACACTAAAGAGACAACGCGCAGCATTCGTGCGCACTCGGTGTAATAATAGTTTTCACGAGAACCATTTCTGAATAGGCATTACCAATACACCTCATTTCTCACTGTTTTTATTCATGTCGATAAAAATTAAATATTATGATTTTTTTGATAAAATATTTGTAAAAGTGCAATTTAACAAAAAAAAATTAGGAACATTTTTGCTAAAAGTTAGTGAAGAAATTTGAACGGCTCTTAACATCGAGGTCTTGAGAGGCGATGAAGGTGAAGCGAGGTGAATATGGAGCAGCGCCGGAATAAACGGGTGTCATAATTAACAGCAAAGTTTGTTCTGATGCTACTAGATTTGGAAGTATCTGTACCCGTTTCCATGCGCAAAAATATATACGGAATTGGAAACTTACATCATTAACGATTTCAAGCCCGTTGTAGACAATCGTCGAAATGTTGCACAGGAAGGTTATATTTGACCAGCACTGTACTCTGCGAGCCTCAGTGTCCAATCAGCATTCCTATGGTCACGTGACTCCTAGATCGTGCTATTTCTATACGCTGTATCTAGTTCATATCATGATAACCGAACACAAAGACTGCAGCTTATTGGTTATGATAACGAAAAAAGTCCTTTGCTGGATTAAGTACAGTACGTATCAAATTTTTCTAATTTGCAACACTAACACTAATCTTAATAGTTTTGATAGTACAAAATCGTATAAGATTTCTTGTCATCACAGTGTTAATTCCAAATTTAAAGTATTATAATTAATATATCGTGTCACATGAATTTGTCCATGAAATGGCATGTAGCATCTTGAAAGAAACGGTTGGACTCGCTTGATTGAAAGCTTTCAACTGATATAAGAAAACACGCGAGATTTGAAACAGTTCGCTTTACTGAGGAAAAAGGCAGTATCAGTTTACTTCCAGTCAGTGTATGAATCATGCATGATGTACTTTCAGTTTGTTACATTAAATGTTTAAGAACTGAAATGGATGTGAAGTAAAACGACATATCATCAATATAACATTCATGCTCAGCGTGCGGTTTTAAGACTTGCATGTGACACTGCTAAGGTGAATATCTCCCATGTGGAGTTCTTATTTGAACTAACAAATAAATATATGATTATATGTAATTTAATATGACTGAACATAGCCAGTAAAGCAAAACGCTGTACTTTTTGATCGAAGAATGGCGCTTTCCCTAGTAAAAGATTTTTAGATAAGAAGCCACATAAAAACCCACGTATGACTACCAAACGGCGGCAATAAAAAATGACTATTACCAGTTTCACAAATAAAGCTGTATAATGAAATTCAAGTAGTCTGAATTCAATTTTAAGCTCGCTTTACCAATAAAATTTTATGTACACGCATTACTTTCAACTGTAATGTTTCAGTGCAATTTTAAAAAATTAGAAAAATTCAGGATTTTTTTTTTTTGTTAGAGTTAGGTGTTGTTAGAAATCTCTTTTACTCTACTATGTATTAATTTTCTTCCTCAGGCAATATTGAAAATTGGTATTAAGAATAAAATGAATAAAATGTAAGTTGAAGTCAACAGTTATTAAGAAAATCATAGAAAATCCCAGTTAGGGAATTTGTCTAAATTTAATATCTGGAAAAAAAAAAAAAAAAAAAAAAAAAAAACACCATAATGATTAACCGACCGAATGAATAGCGAAGTGAGAAAAGTAGCCTACAGATGTTTCTTATGATTTCGTACAGCACAACAAATACATGAAGCCAGAAAATACCTTCTGCAGTCTATTTAAGGTTTCTTCACATTTTTTGAAAGAAAAAATCTTTAGGAAAATCACTCTATGCATGCTGTGTTTATTTATTTCCTAAATGTGACATACACGCGTTTTATACCTCTGTTAACATAAAATGATTTCATTTTTTGTTAAATTGAAGTTTGGCCAATATTTAACTAAAAAATATAATGTTTCATTTTTAATAAATTTGTATACAAACAGTGAGAAAACATGTGTGCTGGTAATGTCTAGGAAAAATAGTTCTCATGCAAAATAGCATAACTGAGTGCGTACGAACCGAATTCGATGCGCTGTCCTTTGGTTTAATCTTCTGGACTAGTTTAAGATTATTCTGAACGAGGCGGAGGAATGTCCGGAGTTGGAACTTTAGCAGGGCCTCGGAAAAGTGTGAAGTAACTGCGCGAATGGATTATAGAGTAGTGCTCTTCAGTCGCTACTTTAGAGCATCAGCGGCCGACGATCAGGTTTTCATATTGCTGCCGCGCGAACCTTGACGAGCATTGGAAAAGGAAATAGTCCTGGCCAGTTGTTGAGAGATCATGTTTGTTGATTGCGCTGTACTGCTTAATTAAACTGCATCAATCTTCTACAAAACCACACGGACAAATTATTATTGTAGTAATACATTTTAAGCATTTGTGAATCTATAATGTAGTGATAGTTTAAAATAAAATGTTTACCTGCTCTCTTCACTGTACAAAAAAATTGTTTTTTTTTTTTACTGAGAAATTGTTTGTAATTTTACAAATTTCTGTAGCAGTATAAAGAAGTCCTTGCAAAATTGCTCGTTTGTAAAACTGCAAAAGCCGTTTTTGTAATAGACCTCAAGAAATGTTTGTACACTATTAACCCGCATCCACTAACTTAAGCAAAATGGCGAACACTCAACAACGTAAAACAGTATACAGCGGTTTGTGCAATAACTAGGGGTGATTTTAAATATAGTTGCTTGTAAAAATAAATGTACTGCAAATTTGAATAACTTGAAACACTTAAAACAATTCAAGTAAGCATAATAAAACGACGACGATTTAAAAAAAACACGTAATGTTATTATTACTTATTAACTGTTAATATTAATAACACAAGGGATGCGGATTCTAGTCCCAGGCATGACACGGTATAACTTCACTTTCTCTTGTGATTTGTTTATATATTGTCCCCATTATCCACTGTTATCAATTCATCGTAATTAATTTCTAGAAGAAGAAAAAATGTTATGTACACTTCTCAGGAAGGTAAGTTGTTATACAAGCCTATCATTTGTATTATTACAATTATACACATTTGCAGATTCTACAAGTAAACTGTTCGTAGTTCTACAAAGGATTTTCTTGACAACTCTGTTTTCAAGGATTCTTCTTGTAAAAATAAGTAAATATTTACAGTGTAACTACTAAGGAGTGAAATCTCTAGGGTTTGAACTCTGGAATATTCATGAATTGATATGATTAAGATATTTACATTACCTGTTTAATAAATAACTGACATGTACCCTTCCAACGCCATAAAAAGTATATAATTGAAGTTCATGGAGTTTATAAGCGATATAAAAATATCAGAGAAATTGGCAAAAAAACACAATGTTGGTGTCCTCTATTAGAAATGATAACACGTCAAGTTGGACGAAAAAAATATGAAAGGGGTTCAAAATTAGATAGGTGAGAAATAAAAAAGTAAACATTAAAATAATAATATCGCGGTGAGATAGCGGCGAGCCTATTGTTTTGTCCGGGTGATATTTATTCTTCGATTAACATTCCCTATTCAAGAACAGCCATTACACAAAAAGAATTTCCTACCCGTACCCTGTGGCGAGTACAAATGGCTTGGAACATTCCTGCAGGTATAATGATAAAGGGCAACACTGCATTAACTATATCGGTTTATCGCCCTCGCATTATTTCTCTGACTAACATAATATTGTTCCCGGTGTTTTTAACACTTTTTAATATCTTCCTCTACGATGGCCAACGATTTCGTAGGCTAACAATAGTTTTCTTAAAATTCCAGAGATAACAATTGAGGATAAAGCGTCTAAAATTTTTACTAAGATTGTAACAATACTCCTAACGAACCAAATTAAAAATAATATCGAACCGCAGTTTCAAGAACAAAATTGTCGATAATTGCCGAAAAATAAGAATTGCAATAGCTAATGTGAATTAACTCGCTATAAAAATCGAACAATGATTTTCATCGTAATCATTAATCGAAATATTATTTATTTATTAGCAATTCTAAAATATTAGTGCATGAAGTATTATTCACACCACCTCGTGAAGCACAAGAGTCTAGAGTGTAAAGTCATAGTGATCTTGATGAATCATCTTGATGAATCATCTTAAGGTGGACGCCTGGTTGAAGGAATTTTCCACGTCTGACGTCTAAAAGCGTGGCAGCACTACACACTAAATCTGAATCAGTGAAAATTCAACTGTTTTAATGAATCAAACGTATCTGACTGATACAAAAGTCACTTAAGCGAGTGTAACTGATTAACCAGTTTAAAAAATGCCATATTTCCTTTACTGTTTGATTCAGTGATTCATCACTGATTCATCAGTTATTTTTCCACTGTTTTCATAGTGGTTTATCTTTTGACTGATGGATCAGTGAAACTGCGTGTAAAAAATGGCCGTCGAACAACGTTTAAAAATGGCCGCTAAACAACGTGTATTAAGCGAAGTAACAACGAATAGACGAATAAAACCAATACTAGATACTTTTTTTGAAATGTGTCTAGCATTTAAAACCGCCATTTTACGAGGTAATATGAACACTCACATTCCATTTTTACGTCTTTCATTTTGTTTCTATGTGATCGCCAACAGCGCTCTGTTTGAAGGGTTTAATATTCATATAACGCGGTGAAGAGAGTGCACTCATATATACTTGCTGTTCGTTTTAACAATCCTAACTGTACCAATCAAACCAAAACAGAAAAATAAGAGCAAACTATTTCAAACTACACGTAGTCGCTGCAAAACTATAATACATATATTTTATTCCCATCATTTCAACTTGACGTGGTAGCTCTGATGGTCAGGTTTAGAGTGGAAGGGTGCGTGAGTTCAACTCCGGTCAAACCCGAATTCTTTTTTACTATTTTAAATAAACGGTAAATTACACAATATAGTAAGTAAAATATTGCTAATATGTTTATTTTATATACTTATTTACCTGTATCCAATACAACCAATATTTAATTCGCCACTGCAGTCGGCCGCCATTTATTCAATCAGTGAAATTGTTGCATATACGAATAAACTTCCGAAGATTCCACTGGGTTAGGCTATGTATTGTAGAAGTAATAAATTTTTTATATTATGAGTCAACGCCATAATACAAACACTCTTAAAAATTAAAACTGTCGTGTATTCCAAAGTCTTACATGTTATACAACCAATATATTTTTTTAATGTAGCAATAGCATTGAGTCATTGTGGAAAAAATAAAAATTTATAAAAAAAACCTTTCACGATTTGCCTGCGCATCAATTTCTTTCATTAAATCCGCGAAAAAGGGATAAATTTAGTTGATTTTCCGAATTTTTTCCTCGAGTGTCAAGTGATAATCGTATCACTATGTGTAGTTCTAAGTTTAAGTTTACGTACAAGACCGGTTCGGGAACTCACCCGACAGTCTAGCAAAAAATTTGGTAAATCAATTAAATGTATCCCTTTTTTTTCACGGATTTGATGAACGAATCAAATATGCAGTCCAATTGTCAGTAATTTTTTTTCTAAATTGCTATGTTTGTTTCACAATCACCCACTTATATTGCTTCATTCACCAAAAATATTGGTGGTAAAAATTGCAACATTTTGGAACACACAACAGTTTTATCATTAAACATGTTGGCATTTTTGTGTTGCCCTATGAGGTAAAAAAAAAAACATTGCTTTTAAAATACATGGCATAACCCAATGGGATCTTACGAAGTTTATACATATATATGCAAGGTGTTAGAAATAAATTTGCATGGCTCTTGTGGCAAAAGTTTAGGTTCTATGCGACGTTCCAGTCATACAATATGGTCTTAAAATTTTGACAGATACATTATACACATTAAACCGACAGAAAGCAAAATAAATACGTTCATTACACACAAACGATTACCTGAACTTTCCCATCCAACCTTAAAGCATGGAACTATTTTTCCCCGTAGGGACCAACTTTACTTGGCGCATATAGGCTGTCCACGGTGAAGTGAGCGTCTTTTCAGGCCCTAGTTACTTTGTTTCTATCGACCATTTTTTGTCCCTCTACCACTTTTATAAAATATTTTGACACGTAAGTAATAAACATAGTGTATATACTTCACCAGACTGAAAGTTAACGACTGACGATACAATAAAATATATTTATTGACTACATAATATTCCAAATTACTGGCCTTCAAAAAGTGCTCACTTTACCGTGAATTTCCTACACCACTGCCTGATTAATACAGACATGCAAAATTCGCGTTATTATTTCAGGACATTCTAAACTTCAAACACATGTATCTTTGTAATAAGTTTGTCATTGGACCATACTTTATTCGACACGCCCCGGGTAGCTCTGCTCCAATAAATGAAGACTTCACAATTGTGTTGTTCAGTCACGTGCATCTCAGTAAGAAAGGGGTGTGATTTCACATCTACGCAGCAGCCAATGGAGAAACGACGCCGGCTGCATTATATACTGTGATGGGGTGACCGTCACATGTAAGATGAGATATTATAAGTGTGGCTGATATTCAGTGAGAGAAATGCCTGGAGTGTACGGAGTTAGGTTTCCCGTTATGCAGCAATGCTTGCCGGGTTGCAGCGACAGAAGCTAAGGGGCAACTACCGCTGCCGGCCGGTGATTGGAGCTTGGTTTGCTCCCCAATGCACCAAATATTGTGAAAAGAGCGCGCGTCGATAGAAAAGGTGGCGCTGGGATCGCACAGGCTGTGCTGGAGTGCAGGTCTGTTAGGGAGGTGACATTTAGTAAATAGGCGTCCGCGAGCTGCCTCTGGGAGATCGTTCCCAGCCGGCGTGCTGGTACTCATTGGGTGACATGGTTCCGCCCTGAGTAGGAATATCGAGAGGTCTATGCTACGTGAAGACAAGTATGACTGTTTTTGGACTTAGAAAAATAATGCACTCGCCTTTAGTCTGCCACGAGGGACTTTAACTTTGGCGAAGAGAATCGTGGACTTAGTCTCTGAACAAGCAGAGTAGCGACTTAGAATATTTTCAGTGTGCAGGAATTGGAACTTAGTTTTTTTGAGGAATAGGAGAGGACTTAGGAAAATTCTACTCTTCGGTGCAGGGACTTTGAAGATTATTTTTTTATCTATTCTTGTCCGTGTGGTATTTAATTTAATTTTGGAGAGGCGCGCTAGTGGAACTTAGCCCGAAAACGCGTCGTAGAATGGACTTAGAAAATGTGTCATTGAATCGCAGAATTGGGACTTAGTCCGATTGCACGAATTAAAGCGGCAGGTTGTATTGAAGATGGAACTTTGTAGGTAATTGCTGTGGTAATTATCCGAGACCATTCTGGACCTAGGAGAAAAAAACGGTGCGGGAACATTCGGGAAAGTGAAGGTTAGCGAGGGCGCAGGAGTATAGATATTTCCTCTAAGTGTGGATAAGGGAATATTAAAATTACGTGAGTGGGCCTCACTTCGAATGAACTTGGTACACCAGGTGGAAGTAGTGGAAGTGCAGCGAATCCTGCGACGCCAACGGAAAGGAAAATAGTGCGTCTTGTGGTGGAATTTGGACACAGGAAACCAGCTGGCGGTTTTTGAAGAAGACAACGCGGACTAGGGAAAAGGCGAAGTCTGATATTGAAAAGAGGACATTGGGGTGGAGTGCGAATGTTGTACTGGTGTGTGAGTGTGGTATGTGTGTGTGTGTTGAGGAGACTGTTACTGCTATTTCCACCGTGGTTGATGTGTGTGGTGTTGTGTGGAGTCAATAGGGGCAAGCCTGCGCCTCGGTATTAGTGGGGAGCATCATATCTCTGGCTTCCTTGGCAGTATGTGTGTGTGTGTGGGTGTGTGTGTGTATTGAGCGTTGTGTGGGTCTTAGAGTAGGCCACGATTGGTGCGGTGAGTATCTCTAGCCCGAAATACCAGGATGTAAATGAGTTGGAGGTTGGAGTGTGAGGGTTGAGCTACAGGAGTGAAGAGGTCCCTACGAGTCTTTTCTGGGGGGGGGGGGGGTGTTCTTTCAGGGGATGTTTTGGAAAAAAAAATAATATTGCAAAATAGGAAAAATTGAGAGTATAGTTAAAGCGACTATCACTCCAGTGGCCTTTCTCTGAGGGTATATGCAAAGACGTATATTGGTTTTCGTGGGCAATATTGTGATCACCCTGCGTGGCGAGGAAAGAAAGAAAATGTTTTGTTTTATCGTGTATTGGGATAGGGTCGATGAGTTCTGTTTTCAAATTAGTTTTAATGGGTGCTGTGAGAAAGTAGGGCAGATACGTGCCTAGAATGAAAGTTCCTTTTTAAAGGAAAAAGTGAATCAGGCGGTAATGCAGTAAATATTACTGCTGCCATTTTTTGTGACGTGGGGCTGAATATTGGTCTTTTTATATGGATGTGCTTTTAGAATAATTTCAACAATGTGGTGAAAAATAAAAATATGCTTACGGTGTTTTAAAGGAAAAGGCCCGAGGTGAAGATTTTAGTGGGCATTAAACAAATTTAAAAAAGAATGAATGTTCTTATATATGTTTTAAAGTTTAAAAGTAATGAAAGATCTGTGGCATTCCTCTAAAAAAAACTGTGAATATTGAGAAAAATCAGAAATTAATTTGATACTTAATTTTTTAGAACCAAGGAAAGAAATGAAATGGAAATTTCAGCTTTTAATCCAGGTAATGGTAGTGTTTTTTTTCTCGATAATTCTGAACGACGTTAACCGCACTGCAATTAACAAACACTGGCTTACTCTGCTACTTGGTTTTGATGATGATGATACTCTATGAACTTTTCCATATCCTATGTCCTTTTAAGCAAGGTAGGAAGGTGGATTGTTTAAGAGTTTGTGCTCCAGGAGCTGAGGCAAATGGGGCACAACACAGTTCTGTGAAGTTTAGCCTGATGCCAAATAATAATGCGAGTTTTTGCAGGTCTGCTGATGAAACATACGCAGGTTACGGGAAGGGATTTTTTTTTTGGGTTGATTTTCAAAGTGCTCGCTTTACAGTGAACATCTTGTATCAGATCACAAAATGTGTTACACGAGGAAGGAGGAGGACGTAAGAGGCGCGAGAAAGACGACGTTCCTCGGCGACTGCACTGCGATAAGGCGTGCTCGCAAACAAAACAAACTCGAGCGAAGGACGGGGGAAGGGATTCATGCGCGACGTCTGAGTACGGGACGTCGATTACCTCGGGCCGTCTCTCGGGTTCGCGCCTTAGGCGAACAGATATCCATGTGGCGGGGGGGAGTGTATCGGCTTGCGAATTGCGTCGCCCGCGGGGACCTGCAGCGGAACGAAGAGCTGAAAGTGGAAAATGGGCCAGGGTACTTCTACTGCACGTCGGGAAGTTTAATGATCAAAGTTTGGCAACAAAAAATTTTCGCCACCAGGTAACCGCTAGTTTCGGCAGGTGTATTAGACTTTCTCTATTTTCTAAGTTAAGAAAAACAGGATAATACTAATAATCATAAATCAAATATAAAACAACTTCGTAACTAAGTAAAATCTGTCGCTTTTATTATTCACATAGCTTAAAGTTTTAACTAAAAGTTACCTTTTGGATCACTGCGCATCTACCGACGGAAATTTTCCGTATGCCAAACTCTGACATAAGGAATCCCCTTTGTTTTCTAACCTGGGTAAAATAAACCTCAAAAACGGCGAGCCCTGGTTAGCAGGACGTGTAGTCAGTGTGGCCAACCTAAAGGTCATGTCCTTATTTGTTGTGATTTTTGATGATTTTGGGTTGCTGCAAGGACGTAGAGACACGTCGCAGTTTCTAGGGAGAACGTAGAGATTTTTAAATAATGATTGAAAGACGGGACCAGAACTCCTTATATATCTATTAGTGATAGATATATCTCTTAACACTCGGGGTGCTACCGAAGGAATATCACGTCACCTTCATCTAACTGCGTTTAATGTAGTTTGCTGTAATATTACGAAAATCTGTATTGTTTGAAGACATTGGCGGTGAAGTCTTACTTCGCCAGCAGTGTTCATGAGGTTCTCTGCAGGATAACATTGCATCGTCAACACGCAACGTGTACATTACTTAAATAAACAGGATGGACTGTACATTATTATATGAAGGAAAGAACAAGTGATTGGGATGCTTTCAACTCGGCGTTATACTGGTCGAGAGCCAGCCAGTAATGAAAATAGGAATACTGTAAACGGGAATGGAGAGAAGGTCATGCAGTTGTGGATAACGGTGACTTAAATCTAGCATGTTTCGTTTGTCCGAGAGTCTGTGCAGCACACAAAAGTGTTAACCCCTTAACGTAAACAAGAACTTTTTTTCGATCCGAGTGTTGTAAAATAATAAATTGTTGGTGATAAAAGAACTTACGAAATTCTTACAACAAGTGACTCTTTGGAACCTATGGGAAGAGTTTCAGTAAATCCATTTATAGAGACCTGAAGAATTCGCGGATTCATTCTGGGACAGGGTAGAATTTAAATTACGTGATTTAGCTGACATTAGCCATTGGTCCACGCGGCGTTTGACACCTCCTGGACAACGCTGGCTCAATCGTCGCCTTCCACTGTGACATCAGACAACCAATGCGCAGTTGATATCGGAATATTTTTACATACGACTGTAGAGTCTGGCCTGCAGGTCGTTGAACTCTCGAATTTTCCAGTTCTCTGTCCATGGCTAGAAGCCCGAGAATTTCGCGGGTTCATTTCTAGACAAGTTGAAGTTCATACACATGCACGGTCCTGTTCAGTTTGTGATTGGTCGACGTGTTGTTTGACACCTCCTGGTGATAAGTGAGCCAATAACAAACATGCAATATAATGTGCGCCCAACCACCGCACTCAACCAATAAACAGTTGATATCTGCATGGGCATATATAAGACTGTAAAGTCTAACCTACAGGTCACTAAACTCGCGAATTTTTCGGGTCTCTATCCATGGCGCAAGATTCAACCAATTATAAGAATAATAGCTGTGTAAGAAGCGACCAATAGCATTGCCCAAGGAAAGGAGCTGTTTGTTATGTTGTTAGTTTCAGGACATGTACAACACCGACCATGATCTCATATATTCTGCAACACTTCAGACCTGAGCGAGTATAATCGGAAAAAAAATATGTTAAGCGGTTAACACATTCAGTCCCCGTGATCGAGGACATGTTGCATTAGGAGGATGATTATGGTCGGTGCCGTACACAGCAAGTGGCAGATGTTTTGAGCGTCTTCCTTGGGAAACTTCTGATTGGTTGAAGTTCCTGCACCTCACATCTGTGAATGGTCAATATTGGGATTAAATAACACGCATCACGTCGTTTACTGGCTGCGGGAGGCACGCTCGACACAAGTACAGTTCACATCGTAAAATTAAACGATTGCAACATTTGAGCTCGGAAATTAATTCGGGACTGAAAGGGTTAAAGCACGTGAAGACGTTCGCAGAACATGCTATATAGGCGAGCAACATATTATAGTCTAAACGCGATTTCTTCGCATTTTCTGAATGAAAGCTTTGGAAAGCTACCCCATTAATGACGTTTTTGATTGTTTCCAAAACATGCCATGTAGCGCGAGTGTTTTATACTTGAGTTAAAATAATACTGCCTTATTTTAGGGTAAATTTAACTTTCACTTATATATTGTTTATGATTTATATTTCATTTACAAATAGTATAGATTATAAACAGTGAGAAAATAGGTGTGTTGGTAATGCGTAGTACGAAATAGTTCTTATGCGGAATTTTACTAAACAAAGTGCGCAAGAATGCGGTGCGCTGTACCTTTGATGCCATTTTCTAGACTCCGTTAAGCTCTGCTTGCAATAGGCGGATAGATTTTCTGTGAGTAGAACCTTAGCAGGGCTTCAGAACCGTGAATGGACCACATTTCTGTCATTACATTGTACGACTTTATGAAAACGTAGTAAATGTTCGTGTAATATGTGGAAATTATTAGCAAAGGATGCTGAAGTGAGGGCCAACGTATGTTAATGAATAGTATTTTTTTATGTAGTATGCATTTTTTATAATTTTTAAATTTATTTCTCGTACAGTACATTTTAACTGATTGTAGGAACATTTGCCTCAAAGTTGGAACATTTTTACCTGTCCGTAGGTACACGGTCAAAGAAACTGGTTGACAACGATGCAAAAAAAAAATGCACTTGCAACTTCGATGCCGTTTAACGCAGGTACGGAACATCGCACCCAGGAGAAGTCGATTCATTCGCACCCTGGATGGACGTGCGAAACAGTGGAGTGTAGTGAAGTGTTGCAAGGTAAGCTGGTGCTTGCTCAGTGCTGTACATTCTCTGTGCACGCAACAGGAGCCAATAACCACCGTGCAGCCTAGCGGCAACAGAGTGTATTCCTACCACTCACTCACAAGCGAGCAGAAAGGGACCCATTACACGCATCCTGTAGCCTCACCTGCCGAGCTACATTTTAGTGACTGAAGTGTTAACTACCAAACAACAGAGTACAGCACCCAGCTAACGCCAGCTTACCTTGCAATACTTCACCACACGCCGCTGGTCCGAAACACCCCTGCTTGACTCTTCCAGGCTTGCGAATCTCGTTCACCGTTCGGGTGGGGGGGGGGGGGTGAAATATGCTAGCTGGGCGTAGCGGCGTTCGTAATATTCTGACAGGGTGAAGACCACTATAGTATATTTGTTGTTTCTTATCTCGTCTTGAATCAAATCTGTGATATATCACCCTATGTATAACAGGTTTTGTTGCTGCCTTTATATGCCATGTATCACAAGCGTTCTACTTTTATGCTAACATAAAATTAACAAATTTTTGGTTAAATTGAACTTTTATCTCATATTTAATATATAAATTATATTTTTTATTTTATAGTTTATACAAATAGAAACAGGGAGAAAATAGGTGTGCTAGGTAATGCCTAGTAAAAATAGTTTTCGTGTAAAATATAACTAAAATCAGAGCTCACGAATGCGGTGCATGCACAAAGACTGCAACTGATTAATTATTGTAACAAGACAAGTTATTTTCCAGCTCAAGTAGAGCACGCACAAAAAAGTGTCTTATTTTCAACACGAGAAATCGTAAACTAATTTCGTGACGAAAAGTTAAACAAATACAAGAAAGAATAATAATGGCATCACAGTTAGTGTCGCTATTTTGTGCTTTCGTGCGCAATTTCCCTTCAGAAATACGAAACTAGTTCAAGAAAGAGATTTTTCTTCTGAATTACTTAAGTTCTCCTAATTACAATGTATGCCAATCAATGCCTGTCTAACACAAAACTCAAGTTGTCATTTTTGCCTTGTAAGGTTTTGCGGAAACGTTAAGAGTATGTCGAAAACGTAAGTGGGTATATTAAATTGAATTAGACGACGTTCTCCACAAATTGATAATTTTCAATCCGTTCGATAACTGTGAAAATCAATTGAATCTGTTTACGTTGCAGAAAACCGCAATACATGTTTTAAAGTCACGAACGCTCGATGAACTGGCTATCCATGCAACACGAAGGGATGTTTTTGGAAATGCACGAGTAATTTACATTTCACTATTGCACAGTTAATAAGTTTAAAGAATGCTTACAGCTAAAGTACTTTATGAACTGGCTATCCATGCAACACGAAGGGATGTTTTTGGAAATGCACGAGTAATTTACATTTCACTATTGCACAGTTAATAAGTTTGAAAAATGCTTACAGCTAAAGCACTTTATGAATTTCCAAGTATTCTTGTGGCATGAATATGGTCGCGTTAACAAAATTTCTGTTGTGAAGAAGTCGTATTGTGACTAGATAAAAAACGATTTAATTTATGTTGTACGGAGAAGAGATTTGGAAAAGGGCGCCGAACACTCTGTTAAATGTTCATTAAGTTCATCAAATTCGAAGACACTCTTTCGGGTGAAATATTTCCTGACAACCTGATGTTAAAGAAGCAGCTATGTGTAAAAAAAAAATTATAATCACGGCACAGTCTCATTGCTCAAGAACGATTTTAGGACGAAGTCAAACTAGACTACCTGCTCTAGGAATAGAGGGACGAGGGAATACAGGGCTACCGACTTGTTAATGGCTTTCCAGCACCGTGATAGCGTGTTGCAGCTAGCTTCGCTACCCGACCGCCCACAAACTCCAGGAGAACCACAGGTCTCAACTGGGACTCAACGCCTCTTGGGCAGAGAAAAGCATTCGCAAATATCCTCTCGCAGGTGCCTGGGATTGGGCAACAGAAACCTTGGCGAGATACAATCGCCCTTACCAACCCTGGAAAATATATACTTATTTTAATAAAAAATAAGACATATAATGTGTAAGTGAAATGAAAAACGCCTCAAATAATAATTCTCGTTTCAGTTTATGTACATGTTTTAAGAAAACCGGGAAGTCGGACATTTTGTAAAATAATGAATTTGTCATATAAAGTCGTTCGTTTGGCACTGCGTATCACTGTGGAGCATGTATTCTGATGTTCAATAAGTTGATACTAAATCGCCCTGACTTAACTTATTGTACGGCTATTTAAATCTGAAACATATAATAAACTACCGCCAATGCGGTTTAAACTAGTTAAAAAAAAATAGCGAATCGCAAAAGAATAGTGGGATAAGAAACCGTCGAAAGGAATAAATCCATCAAGTGAAAGTGTCGACTGCACTCTAACAACTCGTTCTTTGCTGTGTAGCAAAGTGTAGTTACCGCGTCTCTGCTTCCTCTGGTGGGGAACTTATTACAATAAAAGCAGAGACCACACCATCCCCCCCCCCCACATCCCAGCAACACCACGGCAGGTGGATAGGAATGCTTTTATTTAGGTTCGCAAATGTAATTGGTAGCCTATTTAGTTTTCAGTGTATATCTAGGGTCCGAGCTATGTCGATTTATTTTCAAAGATGCCCCATAATAACAAAATACATACAGTGAATGGAGAGATTTGGACGGCTCTTAACATCGAGGTCTTGTGAGCCGATGAGGGTGATTGAGTTGAGTATGGAGCAGCTCCGGAAAGAAAGGGAGGGGAAGACGGGAGATCCCCGAGCGATCCCGCCGACCAGCGGCATCGTCCGGCACGATTCCCACATGCAAAGATCAGGAGTGACCCGGCCGAGGATTGAGCCCGGATCGTCTTGGTGGGAGACGAGCAGGCTAACCGCTCAGCCACCGTGGCCCCCGAAATACGTACAGACCGAACCCGCTCACCCAAATGATACAAAGTGATTAATTAGAAACCAATAAAATATTTACAAGAAAATTCCCCCCAGTTATGTAGAAAGTGACTACTACATAAGACAAATTAGAACTTTAAATTTACATTAAGACACCCCATGGGCAATAAGTATTAAAATATAGTTCAAAACGTAATTGAGCAGGCCGCACACCCCTCCCTCAACCCCCTCATTGGAACATAGTTCCATCATACAAAAGTCCCTCTCTGCTCCTCTATTGAAAAACAATAAAGCAACCTTATATCTCTTCCAAGATTCGCCATCGAAAATTTTCCCACATTCATGAAGTGTAGACAACGCCCCACAGTGACGTCACATTCACGTACGCCTTTAAAAGTTCTTGATGATAGCAGAAGGGGAAGGAGGGGGAAGATGACCGCCAAGGAAGCCAGCGAGCCGGCCCGCGTTCAGTGTAATGCCGGAAACACAAAGCCCCGAACAACACAGCACGACACGACCAAAAACGCAACCACGACACATTTCAATGTATTTACAGCACGACCGACACCACGCTCTCGGCATTTAACCTAACTATTTAGAAGGCGCTGATAGGCTACGTTAGTCTCAAAGGCGGTGAACAAGAGGGAAATTTGTAATACATAATGGTGAGAAGTTGGTATTGCTAATGCATATGTTACGCCTCTTTAGGGCGTAGCAGGGCTAAAGGAAGGCAAGGAGAAGGATGCAGACCATAAATATATTAAGAACGCATGGACACGAAAATTCCAAAATCAATACACATATATTGAAGCCGATCTATACATTATCACCAAGAACAACAAATTTGCAACTTGATTTGAATAATATAGATTGCATCTGTAAATTTCTGTTGCTTGCTACCAATCGGTGAACTAGGGGAAGGAGAGAACACACATGCGCTGGAACAAACAGATAAACAACAATATTAATATATTCTGAGAAATCACCTAACTCGAATAAGCACTTGTGAAAATCCCATTAACAAAGGTAAAATGTCTCCCTGAGTAAAGCAAGCACCAATACAACTTTAAAAGTAAAGTACGCCTGATGATTCCCTAAAAAGTACAAAAGTACAACATGGAATCCTAATTTCAAAAACAAAGTAAATTTTTTTTTCAGCAAAAATATTGACTCATCAGACATTAACCCCTCTTCAACCAAAATAACAGTTTATTAATCTGGGATACCAAATACAGACGCGGCAAATAACCAGGCAGACTTGCTAACCTAGTTCATTAACATCATGTAGTTCTGTAAACACACCAACCCCACAATAGCAGCATTAAATAGTACTCCAGAAAATTGTAAGCATCACACATTTCACCAGCTGGCGGAATGAAAAATAAGTCGTTAAGGCAGGACAGTCTATTGGCAGGACAGGAGTACTCACATAAAATTGCTTGAGTTTGCTAATTAACACACGTGTCAGATTTGAAGCAAGGCTTCACTTAAAAAGGCAAAATTGTTATTTTTTAGAGTTAGATACAGTAATTTTCTATTTTTTAAGCTTCGTTTTTACCATTGTAGGGAAAGCTTGCAATACAGTTTCATTTCGCAAGGTTGTACATTCTGTGAGTCGTGCCGCACGACACGAAAAAGAATAGAAATTATTTCTTATCCAGAACTGCTGGTTGGACGACAGAATCTGTCGGGCTTACGACGATCTATCTTGTATTTCTTTTGCTGTTGGCCGTCGTGTCGTGCGCGTCGGGGCTATGTGATTTCGGCCGTGTCTCAATTGGCCCGGAGAGCGTTCTCTCGTTCTCTCGCTCTCGCGACGACGTCATTATGACGTCAGAGAGAACGCTCTCTGGTTGTCTCAATTCGTCGGAGAGAGAGCGTAAGACCGAGAGCACAGAGAGAGCACGAAGTTTTATACTCGCTGGTGCTCTCTCGCAGGCACCATACTTGTTTACATAATTTCAGTGTTTCAATAAGGTTATAGTATCTTTCTGGACCAAACCCACGTTTCATTTTTAACAGTAAGTGAATCATTTCAACTGTTTTAATCACCGAAAATTACATAAGCAACATATATTTAAAAAATAAATTAATACGGATTCTTTGTTGTAACTTGTAGGTAAAATATAAAACAAAAATAATAATATTTCATGCACTACTGATTATTCTGGCAGTGCTATAATTATTTGTAAATTATTTTGAATACACATTAATTCCTTACAATAGCTATGACCGCAATTTTGGCTTAACATGATTTCCCGCCTTTTGGCATCAGCTGTTCACCTGACGTCGGAGAGAAACGAGAGAGTGGCTGTCTCAATTCCCACACTGTTAAAAATTTCCGTATTATTACGGAATTTTTTTATGGAAATGCTCAATGTACATACTGAAAGGCAATGCGTAATGACGAAAAATGGAGTTCAGCCCGTAAATACAAAATACGGACCATATTCCCTTTGGCTTCGACTTACGGGGACGAACAATGCCGATTCTACACGAAGCTTTCTTCGCCACTGTAACACGAAATTATCGTTTCTGCGGCAGTTAAGGTTATCCACGCGACTATGGCCTATTCTTTCAAACATTAAAAAATAGTATCAGGCGTCTGTAACATTTGGCAACACTAAAAATACACTAAATTTAATAGAAACTAAATTTTTGTTTTTGTCTTTTCAATATAAATATAATTGTTACACCACAATCTTCAAGTGAGAGTTGAAGGTGAATGGTTAGAATCCTGGACTGGTAATTTTTTGACTCGGGTTCAAACCTCTCATTTAAGTACAATATATTTTTAATTTTTTAATACCATTTTTACACACGGTAGAACACGTACATAACGAAAATTACAGACATTTTCATTATATGGTTTTGTTTAAAACGAAGAGTACAGAAAACTAACTTTGAAATTAACGGAGAGGTTCCGTGCAAGAGAGGTTCCGTGCAATTTACGGAAAGTCCGTTTCTGAAAACCAATGTGTCCGTAATTTTACGGATAGTTTACGGACACTTCTGGATAAATTTTTACCAGCACTTTTCCATAAAATGAATTACATTTTTTTTTTTTTAACAGTGCAGATCGAGAGCACGAGAGAGCGCAAAGCAGTGATCTTTCCAGCTTGCGCGAAAGAGTGCTCTCTCTCTCTCTCGAGAGAGTATTCTTTAAATCGAGACACGGCCTTCGGCTTAATTCCAGCTCGCGCACTGACAACAGGTGACGGCGCAAGCGAGAGTACAACGCGGCGCTCACGCCCAGTTCAAGAGTCCACGTCCACGACGTCATGTAGGTAATCCACGTGGATTCTCGTCGAACAACAAGCACTGGACGAGTTTTCTTAAAACGGGTGCTCGTGTAGATACGACGCCATGACAGCTGCAACTCATGATCTGTAGCCCGTCGGGAAGACTCTGAACGCCATGGGCATTGATTCCACACTGTGTACAGAACTAGCCAGAAATATCCTTCACGTAGGCTCATTAGTTATCAGTAACTTCTTGTTGTCCATATTAATTAAAAATTTAAAATAATACTATTTATAGATAACATATAATTAAAAGTTAAAATTAATAAACAATAAGCTATATGGATATTAACACCAGTAAAAACGCTCGTGATTCATGACATATTTAGGAAACAGCAAAGCAGGCCATACATGCGGTGATTCTCCACAGGTGTGACTCAATAAGTGGGAAGAAACCTCGAATAGACTATACTACGCGCCATATATCTGTGAGCATGGAACTATACCTCGCGCCACATAGCTGCGAGCCTGGAACGTGTTACTGTCGGTCACAAATCTCTCGGTGGAGAAGTGAAGTGGAGAGGTTTTGGCTGCTCTTAACAGCGAGGTCTTGAGAGCCGTCGAGGGTGAATGGAGGTGAGTATGGAGCACAGCGGGAATGAAAGGGCAAGGGGGGGGGGGGGGGAAGAGAGATCCCGAGAAAACGCGCCGAACTGCGACTCTGTCCAGAACGATTCCCGCTCGCGAAAATACCGGAGTGACGCCGCCTGGAATAGAACCCGGTACGCCTAGGTGTGAGGAGAGTGCTATAACCACTGCGCCCCTGCGGCACTACATACCGTCGCGGGGGCCGCGGTGGCTCAGCGGTTTGTCCGCTCAACTCTCACCAAGGCTAACCGGGTTTAATCCCCGGTCGGGCCACTCCCGGATTTTCGCATATGGGAATCGTGCCGGACGATGCCGCTGGTCGGTGGGTTTTCTCAAAGGTCTACTCGTTTTCCCAGCCCTTTCATTCTGGCGTTGTTCCTTGCTCACCTCAATCACCCTCATTGAAATTCTCACTGATTCAGATATAGAGTGTAATCTGCGGTTTTACAGCCACAAACGCGAATGTGTAGAATTTCTTGATCAGTAGGCACATTCCCGTTTAATTTTTAATTTTTTTTTTCCTTCTTTGTGGGGAAAAATTATTCATCTCCTACTCTGATAGCTTGCGCAGTCACCTGCGGCATTGGGCACTCCCAAGGTCAACATATCGCGCTACGCTGACCCGCGTAGAATACTCCATAACTAGAGATGATGGTTTATTGTGGGAAAAGTTGACTACTTGCTAGGATTCAACGTACTGTACACATGTCCGACAGTTTTCTTTCCTTATTGGCTGTCATGCGGGTATGAAGCTCCAACTCTTTTCACTTGGCCAATGAGAATTCTGTTGGGGCACAACGTTCGTGATTGGTCTGCAAACAACTGAGCTGAGTCATAAACTTGCTCATTCAATCATTAAATAATAAACTAGTTAGAGTATTATAGATAGGTAGGGACATCTGAATTTCGGGTAAAGATTTCACGGCCAGTTGTATTTCATGTCACTTTCGCTCAGATCCACTTTCTTGATTCGATGATCTACTTGTCGCGCGACATAGGCGTATGCCCACAGTATCGAAGTTACTTGATTCTGATTGGCCCTTCAGGTAATAAAATGTCTTCTCACAAAGACTCGCGGCCAACAAGCAAAGGAAAACTACTTGTGCAGCCTCAGGGTATTGAAATATAGCATGTGCTGTAATCTTGTCGCGAATGTCGGGTATCCCTATAGATAGGGGCACCCGAATTTCGGAAAATATTTCCGCACATGCTAGATCTCAATACCCTGCGAGCGTACCAACAGTTCCCTATTGCTTATTGGCGGCTTGTGTCTGTGGGAAGACATTTTCTTAGTTGACCGGCCAATCAGAATTAAGTTACTCCGATACTGTACGTTTCTTATTCGCGGGCAGGCACCTAAGATGCATAGAAGCTAGATAACACCATCACAAAGGTGGATCTGAGCTAAAGTATTATGTAATACAACTGGTCGTGAAATCTTATCGCGAAATGCGGGTGTACCTAGTTATATGCAAATTTTTCGCGGTTTTCCATCAGCGCTAACCGCGGAGTGCTCGATTTCCTCAGCCACTGTTTTCAAACCACACGCACGATTCTGCCAGTCGTTAAGTCGAGCCATCACAGAAGCTGCTGCCTACGACGTGCGGGAGCCGCGGTTGTGTATAGTGGTCTGACGACTCGCCTCCCACCAAAATGAACCGGGTTTGATTCCCGTCGTGCCGGATGACGCCACTGGCCGGGCGGGTTCCCTCGGGGATCTCCCGCTCCCCCCCCCCGGCTCTTCGTTTCGGCGCTGCTCCATACTCTCCTCAGTTCACCCTCGTCGGTTCTCAAGACCTCGATGTTAAGAGCCGACCAAGTTATTCCAGTCCCCCATCCAGCCGCTGTCGTGCCGACGCCCATTTAACACTTTGAGGTCTGCACATATTTACTGGCACTTAAGTCAAATTACAAGTGAGTCACCTATATCCACTACTGCAAGACCATCCGTAATGTTGGTGACTGTGTTGGAACTCACCATCGTCCTATTGGTCCATACCACACCGGACACTACCCTGTACTTTACAGCGTTCATTACTGGCCAGTCATCAACCAATGGAGGGCCTTTCTGATATTGACCCAATCAAATATCCTTTATCGCTAAGAAGGAGTTACAATGAATCACGTCCTTTTGAGTGGGTACAAACAAAATTCCATTGTTACCGCACTGTGGCGTCCTTGTGAGGTCGTGTTAAACACTGGCCGAACAAAGACTGCACATCCATGCGAGTTTTGTTCTGAACAACAAAGACGTGTTTTCGTGTTTAATAAGTCTGAGTAAACCGACCTTTTTGCCCACTTTTGACTTCTTTCTTCTTTTTTTTATCAGGTGGGGAGAGAGCGTCAAGAGGGTATGGGGAGGGGCGGGGAAGTTTTTGCAAATCTCGGGGGGGAAATCACCACGCACGCGCACGCACGCAGTCTGGATATGTTCCAACCCTTCCGACCCCACAGTCACCCCCTCCCCCCTACTTGCCGCAGCCACAAGTGGTGCTATTGACTCCCTTCGCTCCGGTCTTCATTGTCCGTTGACCCCTGGGATTGATTTCGTGTTTTGTTAATCCGACTCACGTTAACCCCTTAACTGTATCCCGTGTATACTCGTTCACTATAGCTAGGAAAAATTCGCGAGTTCAATGACCTGTGTAGGCTATACTCCACAGTCATGTGTGTACCAGAACCTCAGAGGGCTGTTCTTTGGCTGCTGCCCCATGGAGTAGCCAGTGTTACTTCACACCTGGCATCAACTGCGGTCCAATTACAAAGTCAACTTCAGTGTATACTCGTTTGACGTCAACCTTGTCCTGAAATGAACTCGCGAAATGCTCCTATCCCTATCGTTCACGTATGGAAAAAAAAGGTTAAATCACTGTCGTGTTTTACAGGTTTAGAAGCAAACACCAATGAAAACAGCGGTTTTGTTTCTTCTGGTTAGTGCTATTGACTGATGCTAGCACGCCGAAATATTATTGGTTGTTGCCGGTGCCATATACCAGTATAAATTACTTCGTATGGTTCCGTTCTGTAAGTTATTAGGTCTACAAGGTTTCTTCTGGTTAGTGTTATTGACTGATGCTAGCACGCCGAAATATTATTGGTTGTTGCCGGTGCCATATACCAGTGTAAATTACTTCGTATGGTTCCGTTCTGTAAGTTATTAGGTCTACAAGGAATTCGTAAATACTTGTCACGCCTTTCCCCCCCCCCCCCCCCCCACTTTTGTAATCCCCTAGTGAAAAAAATTAATTCATAAGTTAAGGTATTGGAAAGACAATATCCACTGTTTAAAATTAATGACATTTGAATCTTAAATAATTTAAAATAAAATATGTAACCATTTCCCCGTACCAAATTTTTAGTTGGTGACGCGTTCTAAAAATTAAACTAAAATATTTTTGTGGGCAACTTCTACTGAGGCGCGGAAAATTATTTTATTATCCATGCGACACCAATAAAATTTTAGAAAATCTTCCAACTTGTGTTGTTGATAAAATTTTACTACATACAATTTTACGCGTACTACTGGAGCCAACTGAAATATATACGTGCAATTTTCATACGAGTGACACTGAACGTTCTATATTACTTCGTAGCGTAAAAATACTTGGATGTCGATAAATTTTTTATTATTTAAAGTGATGCGTTTAACGAATACTTAATAGGTTAGTAAAATCAGACTCGTTTGGTTTTGTATAGCGTTTGTCATAAATATTTGTCCTTTCTAAAAATTAAACGTTGCCGAGAAACTATAGATAAGTTTAACACGTGGTCAGCAGACTATTCTTGCATCGACTTAATCATATAAATTCAGAATATTTCTTAGACATTTATTGATCTTACAGCTGTATCCTGAGTACTTGAGTTAATACATATGTACATTTTTCACCCTTTTTCAAATAAGGTGTAAACAATGTGAAGCACCCGAATATTTGAAACGTAATATAGGTAATAAGAGATAACATCCAGCTGATTTTGAAAAAAAAAAGAAAAATATCGCGCCTTCCGTTAATTCGTGAAATATAAAATATCGATTAACCAATTCAGACAAAATGTACACAATTGTGTACTTTACGCACGTGTAGGTGATTTGTGATCTGCACTGCATACTGCGGCTCTCTATTGCCAATGATCATACCTGTGGGTAAATGATTCGCAAACCGTCTTACTTATCTAGGTTATTATTGGTCCATATAACTGCAGCCGAACATGTAGCCTACAGATCATTGGTTATTACATGGAAACAAGTGTTGCGTAGACCTAAGCACTGCACGCATCATAAAAATGTTTGCCTGCAACACCTGAAACCGAAGATGAAAGAGTGCCTGAAAGGGTTGAATCACAATACGAAAATGAAGTAAAGAAGGACAAAATTACACCTGTACTTATCATTTGCAAATGCACTGTATAGAATAACTGTAGTTGATAAATTAGTACGTAGGCCTACAACATGTTAAAAATTATGTCTAGTGATTGATAATGAAAATTATAATGAAAAACTAACTTTACTTTCTGATCAATAAAAGATTTGAGCGAATTTATAATCAATAATATGAGTGTTACTGAAGAACTGAATAAAGCAAATAGGAAGTGCCGTTTCAGAGCTGATCGTATAAATTTTAATTTTAATTATACTGAAGTAAGTTTACACGCTATAAAAACTACAAATTATAGTATTTAAATGTTAATCAAATCACTAATGTATATGCTGATGCATTAGCAAAGACTAATACCGTAACTATATTAAATAAGAATTAAAATCCTATTAAATATTCACATTTTGGAAATGTTGGAATATCACGTTATGTTCGTGTAGGCTTGCAGAAACGAAATATTTGGAAATTGGGAAATTTTTTTCCTTCTATTTCTAATTATATTTATATCTGAAAGATGTTTTACATCGCATTAATTTCCAGTTTTACAATAATTTAGAACCATATTTCAAAAAACCTGTTAGCACAATTCAACGAATAGAATCGCGGAGCTAGACAGGATCACGCTGAGCTAGACTTTCACTCTGTTACCGGGGTTGTGGTAGTGTAAGAATAGGCGCCGCGTGAGAGACATGACACTCATAAGGAGACCTTTTACATTTTCTTGATTCTACTCTCCAGATAGACACAAATGCCATAACAACCACTTGCTAACATTTCCAGTGTACTACCAAGAAGAACACCAAACAGAGACACTGAAGGGTTGTTTTGGCAATATGAATAATAAGACAATTAATATAATTTAAGAATAACATAATGTACTCAAACATATCCATTTTAATTAAGTTAGATACAAAATATAAAGTAGCTGGAAATTTCAAAATGTCTTAATTTTCAGATAATTTTCAGCACACGACATCTGCCCTAAAGTGGAACTGGAGAAATTACATATTCGTTGGGCTTTGAGTTGAGGGAAGTTGGGCTTTGAGTTGAGGGAAGAATTGTTTGAAGTTTATGTGCAGGAAAATTAATAAAGTACTTCAATTCTTAACTTATCTGGGAGCAAGTGTTGTTATTGTTAGGTATATGTAATAGTAAATGCGTATATGCCTCTATATCTGTAAAATATAGAGACTTATCTGCCCCCCCACTCTTGTGGTCATAGAATTAAATTTGGGGGGGAGGGGGGGGCTCCCTCGTATTAGCAATCAAGTTGGTTCGGCGCTGAATGGCGTTGTAGGCAGAGAGCTGGAAAATTCGCGTTTCTATTTGATGGGATACTATCAGGCTAACCTTCACAGTGCTGTATATACTGCAGCTGGCGTCGTTTCTCCATTGTCTGCTGCATAGACGTGAAGTAGGGATATGAAAATTTCGCGAGTTCAATGACCTGCAGGCTATACGCCACAGTCGTGTGTACACTCGAGACACAGATGTTTGTTCATTGGCTGCTGCATTGGAGAGCAGCCAGTGTTATTATACACCTGACAGTATGACACTCGCTACTTGTTTCCTTGCAAGTCTGCTATTGGCTCAGAGTCGTCCAGGGTGTGTCCAATAAACTGTGAACCAATTGCAAAGCTGACTTCAGGGTACACGTGTTGGACGTCTACCTTGTCTTGAATTGAAGTTGCGAAATTTTCCTATCCCTAACGTGAAGTCACTCCCATTCTGACTGAAATGCATATCATTGGCCTACACAATTGTGAAGTGTTCATTTACTGGCGCAGAGTTACCCGGGGCGTGTCGAATAAAGTATGACCAATGACAAACTCATTGCAAAGGCACATGTGTTTGAAGTTTAAAATGTCCTTAAAAAATAACGCGACATTTTCAGGTCTTTAGTTATAGGGTCTTCTCAGAGTCTTCCCTACTGAGAACCATGGGGTTTTCAGTGCCATCACAGTCCCGTCCACTATTTTAGGCATTTGCGCAATTTTAAACCAACAGAGAACCCGGACGTCACCCGATCACGCCTCTTCGTAGGTTTCAAATAGTCGCGCTACTTCTCAAATCAAACTCGCCTAATTTACACTTCTACGACCTCAAATTACTCAAAATATAAAACCTAATCAGGTAAACCGACTCAGCTCTCTGACACCAAATTTCAAGATGGCCTCAAAACTAGGTAAAACCAAATCTAAAAAAATAACGTTTTCAACAAATAAAAGAAAAGGATGATATTATGGTTTAGGCTAATGCCAGTTGCGTTACTATACGTTGTTAAGGAGTCAATAACACTCTCAGAAGATTGTTCATTTCCATGGAATTAATAGTATCTATCCGTAAAATTTAGTAGTAAACACTCATTATGATATCAAAGTTTGCACTTATATATGTATGTATATACGTATGCATGTCTTAGTGTACGTGCGTATGATCACTATACAAATCACACCGTTTGACGGATCTGGACCAATTTGGCACGGATACCCGTCAGTGCCCAACTTCAAATGTTATGTTTGCCAACACAGACTCCGGCCGCAATGGGCTGGAAGCTCTAAAACAGGCAGTGGTGTTTCTAAAATTTCCATCATCACAAAACAAGCCCTATCTAATAAAAATTACTTTTGTGTTTTATAATAGTAACTATTATGACAGTAACCAATATATTTTGCGGCATATTACTTCTGCAGAATTATTATTTAAACTCATTAAGTTCATTTCAAAGGGTTTTAACGACTCGTCAAATTTACTTGCATATATTAAAGTGTGACAAAATAATTAATTATTTATGTGTGTGAAACAATTTGTTCAATATTTGTGTCGAAATTTTCTGTTTCTCAGCGTCATAAATTCGTAAACACTGCGTTAAAATACTTACTTGCATTTATTTAATCACAGTTTTTCAACTTCTCTAACTACATGCAAGACTCCCATTTTCAGACATAAAACAAAACACCATAATAGCCCTTTCATAGATAACTAATTCTCTTAGTACAGAAATCACTATTTTAACACACCTACTTGATTTAGTACCTTTGTCACATCATTACATTCTGTAATGCCTTTACTTCATAATAACAACTGTATCTACAATATGTCTTTTTTTCTTACATGACTTCAAAAACTGTCCATCATTTCGCTTTCCTTCTTCTCCACTTTCATCCAACTTTACTTCATCAACAATCTTCCAGGTTTTGTTTTCAATTAAACGACTAATCTCTTCATTCATTGCTTTGTTCCATTTTTAGACTATGTAGGCCTACTTTTCAAAGCTTCTGCGTAACTAATAGTTATTAGCGCATTACTGAAATTCACATATACGACATGATCATCAAGTCTCCTTGGCAATCTTCTTTCCCTTGGTGGAATATCAATTCTTCTCACCTCCTTAATCTCAGCATACTTTTCTTCCTCTGGCTTCTCTTCATTCACTTTTTTTCCATTGTCTACTTACTTATTGTTTAGTTACTCCCCTGTTCATCATAAGCTAACATTTTGCATTTTGATGTGTTTTCAACAACCTTCACATAATGATTAACAATGGCTTTAAGATCCATCTTTCCAATTTTGGTAGGTAAACCATTTAGTGTCTGTTTTTTCCTTATTTCACATGTGTCACTTGTGTATGCCTTTACATAATTTTTCTCACCGACAATGCGTGAAACAATTGATAAATTATGTCGCATATTTGATACATAATAAACATTATTGGTTATAGTTTCGATGAGTGTTCCTCCAAAATTGCAAAAACATTATAATATTACCAATTTGATCTGCTTTTAGAAAGAAGCCATCACCGGCCTAAATTTCAGCATCAACTATCCAACAGCAAAGTGACAGTTTCACTTCTTCCTTCAGTGTTGTCATTCTTGGTGTCTGGACGTCTGCGATGAATGACTTAACATGTGACTCGTTATCTACAGTTGAATTTTCTACCATTACAATTTTTCTGTTTCTCAAATATTTTCCTCTCCAGTTCGTATTTGTGCCATTTCTTTGAATAGGACAGGGCTCATTACATCTATAAAATATAATATTTTTATTACTGTAAATAAATCAGTTTTGTTTGGATATTTGTCGTATGATTACATATCTTGCTTTATGTGAATGGAAAGTTTTTAAATTATCGCCATCGCTACGTGATTCTCTTTTCTTATGTTCGAATAACAGTCTTGACTTGACATATTCACCTGTCTTTTCCTTTTCTGGTAATGTATCAATAATATTAACAATGTGTGAGAAACTTTCTGGCAAATACAGTAACATATAATTTAATTTATCCCTCCTTGTTAACATATTCGCCTGCATTTTCCAACTGATTGCATAGTTTGTAAATGTATTTGAGAATTATCAGTTTCCTTCATTTTAAGTTATAAAGGTTTTCTTTTGGAAAATAACTTATTTGCACTACTTTTCGGCAAATATATTTCATCAAACTTTTTAATCACATATTTTGGATTGGTTTCTGACATTATTAGTTTAGCTTGTTTTTTTATCCACAATTAAAAACCACGGATCTCTGCTACCATGTTGAAATTTTCTGTTCCTTAGAGCTATAAATTCGTAAACACTGCTTTCAAATACTTATTTACATTTACTAAATAGCAGATTTTCAACTTCTTTAACTGCATGCAGGACTCCCATTTTCAGATATAAAGCAATAAAACTTTCATAAAGAACGAATTCTCTTAGTACAGAAATCATTATTTTTAAAAATTTGATACAGTCTTACATTACCGCCGTGTGAATAAGAAAAAATAAACACGTTTCTTTATTTATTTATTGATAAAGATTTCATTTTCTCGTAAATTCGGCTCTGCGGTGAATAAATAACTTAATTTTTGCCAGTAAAGAGTTAGACAGTAACCTACAAATTAGTGGAGGTTATATTCTAATCCATTTTACGGGATGTTTAAATCAAAAACAAAAAAAAAAATATTAATAAATAAATTCTGTACTACGATCTTTTGAGCAAACAGCTTATATTTCGCAGTTGTAGTACAATTTTCGCATTGAAACGGTCAGGATTCGAATGCTATGTTATGTATTATTTTAAGTGTTTAATGTTATGTTACATCTGAAAACTCAGTTCCTAGAGTTGATATTGTTCGTTTCAAATATGCGGCTACCAAATAGCGAAATACGATGTTAATATAAATGTAAAAATTGTTCCTTCAATGGAAAAATCTTATACCTGTAGAAAAAATAATATATTACCCAATAAGTGACTAGCATATCAGAAAAACTTGGCTTTTTATGTTTCGGCCAGTGTCTTCAGAAAATTTTTTTCCTGAAAGACAAGTATTTTACTTCCTATACATCTGACGATTCAATTTTCTTGGTAGTATATGGGTTGACGTGCCCTCTTTCCTCATGTAATTCAATCTACGAGAGCCATTTATTTCACTCTCCGCACGAGCTGTCTTCCTTTCTTGCCGGGATTGGTTGATCAGACTTTCTACTCGCGGGAGTTACGAATCCCCTGTCACGATAACAATTTTCTGGCACCATATAGGCAGGTCGCTCGCTCTCGCAATTTTCTTAAAGACGATTTAACCAAAGTACTCAGACCTGTAAATACATAAAATCAAAAACTACTTTTGCAAGCGAACATTAAATTCATTAAATATATATTATTTGCAGTTTGATTCTTTTGAGGTTTTCATATTTTTATGTTTTTACGCGATTAAATTTACACACTGTCTACATAGGAAAGGAAATTGGAAAATTATACGCAAATATTTTTTATATTAAAACCCAGAATTTGAAAACATAGGGACCAAAAATTATGAGGATAACTTATGAGATATGCAGTTAAAAGGCAATAAAGTAACTGTTAAGAATTTTCTTGATAAATTCACAAGAAACCAATTTATTTCGTTCTCATATATGATACAAAATGAAAACGTTATAAAATTTACACATTTTGCTCTATTCTAAAAAAGACGAAAACCACGTTAATATTCACTACTTTGTAATGTATCGATCATCAAGCCTAATAGAATAACCTAAACCAATAAAAAAATTATTTGGGTCTTTTATCAAAAAACGAGGCTGAATTATTCTTCTACAAAAAAAAATCCACTTTAATTTTTTGTTTAGCTGTGTCGTGAAATCACATCCCTTTACAAAATTTAAAATTATAAGCATGTTACACATGATCATAGAACACCTAAATAAAACGAACGCTATAAATTTCCTTAGTAAAATTTAGAATCGCATTAGTTGCAAATGTAAAGATACAATAATTTCTGCTGATTAAATAGGAATTTATTCAGGCCTTTTAACTTTTATGTGTGCTAGTATAATCGGAGAAGTAAACAGATGAAAATTAAAATTAAAAATAATTCGATTTATTATTTTAAAAATTGAAAACTTAAATTATGAACTTAAAAGTATCTGATTACACAAAGTTATCAAATTTCCAAAATTCCTCTTTTATTTAGCAGTATTATTTCAATAACAATTTACCTTGCACAAATGTTATTACCCCTGCCAGATAAACTTAAGGAAAACAAATTACAATACCCTGCATATTGGTCCCTAGCTGAATGTCACGCCTAAAATCATAACTTATATACATATTACCAGTTATGGTCATTCATAGATACTATAATATGATACCATAATCTCATTTTACTTTAAAAAAATAACTCATATGTAGAGACGTACAAAATATTGCGTTATCTTTAAACGACTCTGCTGTATAAACAAGCGAGCACAGTCCTTGATTTAATAGTATGCCGCTTTACTTTAATTAACGTCACCTGTCTGCTTGATATCATTAAAAGAGATTGGCCACTCCATCGCTGTTCTTATATTATTGGTTCAAGCGTTCTCCTAGGCGTGACAGACATATTTTGGCCAATGGCTGAATTCTGTCAAACGCGCAGCTACTTGGAGTTCAGTCTGTCCTTAAATAATAACGCAAATTTGCAGGTCTCTACTCATACGTAACCTGTATGTTTGATTCCGTGTATATTGGAAGAAGTCAGGCTTCAATGCCCCACTTAATCAAACATAGAATGTTAATATGTGTCCGATAAACTCGTGTAAGAAGGCACGTATGGCAGGATGTCAATTGTTCACGACCCCGGACTGCGTGGAGCCGCGGTGGTGTAGTGGTTAGACTACTCGCCTCTCACCTAGGCTAACCGGGACCGATTCCCGACGGGTTCAGCCCCAGATTTTCGCATGTGAGAATTGTGCCGGACGATGCTGCTGGTCGGCCGGCTTTCTCGGAGATCTCCCGTTTCCCCTGCCCCTGCATTCCGGCGTTGCTCCATGCTCCACCACACTTCACCCTCATCAGCTCTCAAGACCTCGGTGTTAAGTGCCGCTTAAAATTTCTCCACTCCACTTAAACCCCCCCCCCCCCCAACTGCGTGCACACGATGCTCAAACAGAAATTGTAGCGTCCACTGTAAAAAAAATTGGGCAAATTACCTGACAAGCGTAAGGTAATATTCGCAGACTTATGGGGGAAACACAGATTTCCTTACAGGTAAGGTAAAATTACCGCACTCTGGAGTAAAATTCACGTACACGGTAGTGGAAAATCCCATACATGGATGGGAAAATTACCTTACGACGCGTACATCTCATCATCATTCTCAACAGATAAGTGAGGGGACGGGTGGAAGAAACAATGTTATAACACACTAATATTTATTAACATAGTAAAAAAATTTTAACTTGTTGATACGCTAGGATATTTTTTATATAATTCTGTTTTACAATATAGCTAATTTTCCATTATTTGTATGGGATCTTTCCGCACTTTTGTCAGGTACTTTTCCCGTACTATTAGGAAACAGTACATTACTTGCTATGTAAACTTACTCTACATTTAAGAGGTAATTTTACCTTACAGCTTCCTTACATGTAAGGGAATCATACCTCAATTTTTTTTTTCAGTGTAAACAGCGTGTCTTGTGCGAAAAGGCACGTAGGCCAGGGTAACGAGAGTTCGCACCCTGAAACTATGTACACATGGCATTACTAAACGAGTGCCGAGTGCCTATTACGTTGTAAAAAAAAAAAATTGTGATAAGCTTCCTAAACTATAATGGAAATTTTTAACTTATAGTGTGTATGGAAATAGTACTGTGTAACGAGCTGAAAATATGGGAATGTTTAGCATCGCTACTATACAAAGTTGGGAGCCTCCCTATACGCATTTGACTCTTTCCTGAGCAGCTATGGGAACGTTACCATGCATGCATGGGGAAATATGTTACCATTCGCGCTTTGTCACTGTACGTCTACACTGACATGGTAAATTTACAAATAATTTCTTAGAGTGTATGTTTGAGAATAAGTAGCTTAAATATGGATAAGAGAGTGCGTTTTCTCCGGAGAAGAGACTTGACTAACACCGATGCGAAGATTTTGCAGCCGAGGAATAGTCTTCCAAGACAACTGTATAAGTTACCAACGGTAATGATTTGTAATTAATCGAAATTTAATCTCTAGGATACAATCTTGATACTTGTAGATTGGTCTTGAACGAAAACGCATTATAACTTATGGTAGCAGTAATTCACAGAATTTTTGTCATTCATACCACCGACATACTGTACATCTGTACATACTGTACCGACTGTACGTCTGTACAAAATTCCACTGCTAGTATCACTGCTCGGATACTACAATACATCACAACTTCATAGGGGCAGAGGCGATAAAACGAAAAGCAGAAAAAGTGGTAAAGAAAAGGCGGTTACATATTTACACACACACACACACACACACACACATATATATATATATATATATATATATATATATATATATATATATATATATATATATATATATATATATATATATTGGAGGATGGAAATTAATTCTATTAGAAGCTTTGATGCAGGTAGCATCGAGGTCTGTTGTCTGTAATTTGAACTCGCAAGAATTCAAAGTTAATACTACTAGCTATACGATCAACATTTTTCATTAAACTACCTGACAAAGGTTATTCGTTTAATACTTCACAAATATTAGCCGAGCGTGCTTGTTTGAGAAATTTTCTAAGTCCATAACCTTGAATCATAAGAAGATAACCACTAAGCCACCTTTGGCCAAACAAACTTGATTTACATGTATGCATTATGCACAACCTCTACATGCATATTTTCAGTTCTAGCTATTAATTTTCTATAAATCCATATTTCATCAGCAAGCTCAAACTCCATCCTCTTTCGAGAGGACAAATTAGGTTATGATTAAATTCTATTAACATCAGCCTGATAAATGACACACTCATGTACTGGCACTGACATCCAACAAATAATGCCGCGGGTATCTAATTAGGCCATACTGGTAAACGTCGGGTTTCCTTAATTATGATTTTTTTCTTAAAAAAAAAAAAAAAAAAAAAAAAAACTCAACTCGAGCAGTTCACTTCCAGCTTCATATGTTATACCTTGCAGACCAAATCTATATAAATAACTCTCCAAAGAAAATAACTCTCTTCTACACTAACAAGATGGCGGACACCCACAATGTCTAGGTTATATAAAATGGCCACTGTGATGTCATCCAAAATGGCGGACTGCACCCCGATACCACATCCCCTTTCGCTTGCCCTGAAATCTGCACAATACAGAGCGCTATTCCTCCAGTTGGTGAGCGAAGGCAAAAAAAAAAATTGCTGATACAACATTGGATGTGTTAGAATGTGTGAGATTACTACTGTGAATCTGCAGTATATTTGTGCCAGGAGGTTAGGAGGTATGTAACTTTTCTCAGGGGACATAGCATGTCATCTATACAATGAGTGTAAATCAATAAACCATGTGTTGTTCACATGATGAGCTAATAATATGCGAATAAGTTGTATAGGTTGTTCACTGTAAAATGAGCACTTTTAAAAGCCCTGCCTAAGATCTACTTGTATACACGTTGAGTGTTCTTCCGCTTTATGTAAAACTAACATAGCCATGAGCCTCATCCCTTTATTCATGCGTCGGTCAAGTGGAACTGTAAAAATATCAGAAAAGTAAATATTATACGAATCTGCTCGATTTTTTTTCACTTCGATGGGTTAAAAAAACAGAAATCGAGATTAATAATTAAATTGATCACAAATGGTTACACGACACTTTTGTTCGAGGTTAATATACGGAACTACTATCCCCTCTATCGTTACCAACTTTGCTGAACACATGTCACTCATTGCGCACGTTAAAATAAATGCAGGATGGTGCAGTGACTTTTTTCTAAGGTTGATTTATAAAGTGATCACTTTATCGTGAACAGCCTTTGCCTACATTTCCTTATGGCTCTAGAGGCCGCGGTGGGTGGGCGGTTAGCCTGTTCGCCTCCCACAAGGGCGAACTGGGTTCAACCTCTAGCCGGGTCACTTCCGGATCTTCGCATGCGGGAATCGTGCCGGACGACGCTGACGGTCGGCGGTTTTTCTCGGGGATATCCCGTTTCCCCCCGCCATTTCATTCCGGCGCTGCTTCACGCTCACCTCAATCACCCTCGTCGGCTCTGAAGACCTCGTTGCTAAGGGCCGCCCAAATCTCTTCACCCACCCGTATGGCTTTGGGGAGTATGATTTCTTTTTGTGGCGTATATATCAACCGCCGCGCGAGTTGGCGATGACGTCTCCGGTTGTGCTGCAAGTAACGTGTAGTATTTTGACCTAATTCTATAATTGCTCTTGTAAAACGAGGAAGTGCAAAACCGTGGTGGGGATGTGAATTGTTGCTTTGCGAAGCATATCGGAGGCGTAATGAGTTGCCCGCCCCAACAACGTTTCGAGGAAGGGGGGGGGGGGGAAGTTCAATCTCCCACACGAGCAGCCTTGCACTCTCGAACTGCTCTCTCAAGCAGCAGTTGTTCTGGCAATTTATTCGGCGCTGCTCGCGAAATGTGCCCGTTTCTTCCGAGCGTTTAGCTTGGCTCACGACCATCCGTCGCTGCTGTAAGTCGCCCGTCCGTTCGTCGGTCAGTCATCCGTCGGTTTTTTCCGTCAGTCAATTGAAAGCGGCTCACAACAGTCAGTCGTCAGTCGATCCGTCGGGCCAGAAGAGGCTCAGTGTCATTACCCAACGACACGAACTTTCCCTCGCGAAAATTTAATGTTTTTAATGAATGCCATGAATATATTCTCTTTCCCTAACATCATTTATCAGTATTTCCTCTAAAAAAAAAAAAAACCAAACGTCATCTTCAATTCAATTCACTGTCTTGTGTATTTAAAAAGAAAAATATCAAAACAATGAAACAAGTAACAATTTTCAGACAGCCACGTTGAAGGAACAACATTATAAGACGGTGGCCCGGCCGTCCGTCCGTCGAAAGTTTCAGATATATTTGACGGATTGACGGATAGAAAAAAAAAAGGTAGCCCTTGCGATCGGTTGGAGATCACGTGACCGACGGACGGGCAGGCGACTGACGGATGGTTGTGAGTCCAGTTTCACTCACGTCGCTGCCGTAAGGGGAACAAATCTGAGGGCACGTGGTTCTACTGTGCTTCCTGCGAGATGGTCGATCTTGTTCAGGCTGGCTGCTTGCCGTGCATTATATGCTTGCGCGTATATTACATTCACGGTTACTTCGCGCTTTCGAATCGAACCTTCGAAAAATAACGTTTTTGCTTATTTCCTAAACATGTGACGTATCACAACCGTCGTATACTTCTTTTAATGTAACAGTATATTATTTTTTAGTTAGATTGAACTTTTACTTATATTTTATCTAGAATTTAAATATTTCCTTTATAAAAAAAATATGAATTAAAACAGTGAGAAAACAGGCAGGTTGTTAATGACTGGTAAAAAATAGTTCCCAGGAAAAATATTATTTTATTTAGTGCTAAAAAATGCGGTGCTTTTCCCCTTTAGTGTAATTTTCTTTATAGGCTGTTCACGGTAAAATGAGCACACTAGAACGCCCTGCTGAAGATCTACTTGTATGCACGTTGCATATTCTTCCGCCTTATGGAAAATTAAGACTGGCAAGAGCCTCATATCACTTTATCCATGTGTCGGTCCAGTGAAAATGTGAAATTATAAGGAAATTAAATATTTTACAAACATGCTCATTTTTACACTTTGATGCACAAAAAAAAAAAAAAAGCAGAAAGTGAAAGAAATAATTTAAGTTAGCACAAATGGTTACCTACCACTTTTTATTCGACATTAAGATACGGAACTACTTCCCATCCATCGTTACCAACTTTACTGGGCGCATGTCACTCAGGGCGCCCGCTAAAATATATGCAGGCAGGAGCAGTGATATTTTTCTAATGTTGATTTCAAAAGTGCTCACTGTATCGTGAACAGCCTTTATTTACTTAAGTATTGTGTGCATGAACTGGAGGAATAACCTGATAGAAGAACTTTATAAAGGCTTCAGGAAACTTGTAAGTAATCACGAATGGACTGCAATTTGGCCTCCACTATGAGAAATTTCTCCCAAATTTCCCACAGCATTATACATGCATATCGAGAAAGTATGGGTTGTATGCCTATGTTAGTGGGTAAAATTTTCTTTGATGTTCGGGAATGAAATTAAAGTAACTGAATGAATAGTGCCTGGCTTTCGTGGCTTAAGTCAACCAGATCTACGCAAGAGCTTTCGTTTGGGAAAAAAAATTCCGCGTCGCCGCGGGCCCCCACCCGGCACAGGGCGCAAACTCAAGGTCATGTTAACGTCGCAGTTGAATGCTCAATTGAACGGGGCCACATTTATTCTAATATTTATATTAGTTGTCATGAAGTATCTGAATTGATCAGCCAGCAAATGCTACATCGCTCTTCCGACCTGTAAAGTTTAAATAATAAAATAATCTTCGCGCAACTCTGTTGGAGGAATGGTAGTAGAGGCAGTGTAGGCGAGGGCTTAACAGAACGCTCGCTGCTAGAGGAAGGTAAACCACGTGACACTGCTGGTACTATACATACCAAACTAATAACATTGATCTCTTCTACCACGCTGCGCGACGTACGTTTTTTTTCGACAGGTAATATTTGCACTTGGAACAGCTTCCGCCCAACCGCACTCGGCCGCTGTAGCTACTGAACTGATCAATCCCACCCCTTCCTGCAGCGGGTAATGGACTCTACCTACCCACCCTTCTGCGCACTATTTTCTCATTTGGATTTCACTCTGCCTCATGTGTTGGTTTGATTCTCAAGACGTATTCACGTAAAAAAAAAAATTGGGTTTGGCTGTTATGGGGACACTGTCGTTTGTTTTGCGTGAATACGTCTACGTTCACGCGCTCGAGCGCCTTGATGTTTATTTTACGTTCCCGGCACCGCTTCACTCGATCATATGGGGTTTTATGGGTATCACTGGATTGCTTTTGAGATGCTCTTCAAAACGTATACGATGTCTGTATTTCAACTTAGCTTTTTGGCAAGTATAGGCCGAAATTGTGTTAAGTTTTCTTAATTGTTTTTTTTTTTACATTAAACACATAAAATTTCACAATAACCACGCCACACAAATGTTTTATACACGCAATCGATTGCTATTGACGAGAGCTATCTATTGAAACTTAAATGAGGATCATAGTTTCTCCTAGTCAAAAGTTACACTACGCGGAATTTATGAGACGCGTCGAAAAGAACTCAAGATTGCGCCCCCCCCCCCCACACACACACACACACGCACCCCATCAGCCTTTCCGCACGCGATGCTTCGCAGTCCTCACTCAACGTAACATATTCTTTGTTCCTTTGGCAATCGAGTGATGTAATTGAATTTTGAATGTAGACTATAGATTCGGAGCTGCAATGCCAAACTTACTTTATCGCCCGATTTTGTCATCGCCGGATTTTTTGGATTGCCTTCCACTATGGTAGCAAATGTAAAGACGTATTCACGTAAAACAAAAAAAAACCCAGCGCGAGTGACACGCTCGTATTTACCCATAGCGGAAGACTCGCCTAACAACAGCTGATGTTCTGAAGACATTTCCAGTGCCCGTCTGTTACTGTTTCCATCGCCAAACATGTCGATGTCTTCAGAATATCAATATAAAATTATAGGGTTATCAATGAAAAACTTCTAAAGAAAATCGACGTGAGAAAGACTGCACGAGAGTTAAGTGCGTTGCTCGTAAAGGCGACTAGACATTGTATGCGTGAACCTAAGTCACCCTTAGCATCCCAACTCTTCTAGGCCTCGGACACGCAAAATACACGAGTTCCCAAGCTCGAGTTCCTGGTTGTGTTCTTTAGAAGAACATTTAGGTTCAATTATTTTACGATAGGTAAACATACAACTAAAACAGCTGAGTACGTTATTACAGTCAATAAAAGAGTTCAAAACCATGACTAATGGCTTTATATCAACTGCGCCACAAACCAAGTTAGGTCCGTCACAATATCAGGTTAACTGAATCAATGTAGACTGGCAAACATTTCTCGAAAATCTATCAGAAAATTACTTAAATTCAGAAAGAAACCAGGTAAAATACTTGCTCTCTGGAATATTGTATTATCTTGATATAAATTTTGCTCTGGTGTCCCCCCCCCCCCCACCAGTATCTTATTCTTTCCTTTTCTCTTCTGACGTTCCAGTTTCCCTCCAAACAACTGGGACAAAACTGGCCGCGCTCCATTGCGACGTGTAATTCGCTTTATTAAACTCGTTACTGAGTCACGCACAAGCGCTGTCCTGCCTGCCCCCCCCCCCCCGGGTTTTGCACAGCACCAGGTCTCGAGATGGGGTTGGGCACGATGTCACGCTAGGCCAGCGGTAAAAGTTACTGCTTCTTCTTCCTCCATCTCACCCCCACTACCAACCTACCTTTGCGGAGCTTTCCACCTCCTTGAAGCGGACAACCACTTCGCTATTGATCCGAGCGCGCGCCTGCCTGCCTGCGGGCGGTTTGCACTCCGTAAAAACAAACCAGGGGGTCGACGAACTACAATCCCGCCCACGCCATCTGTGAGACGTTCTCTGAATTCCGGGTCAGACGGAGCTGGGTTCTGTCCCGAGCGTCCTGTAAAAGGACCGGGGGTGCGGCGTTTAGCCGATAACACATTTGTTAGAACAATCGTTTGGCGGAAAATTTATTTTAAACCACAGTCAGGTCTTTGGCCGAACAGGCATTTGACAGAGCAGGCGTCTGTCAGAGCAGGCGTTTGACAGAACAGGCGTTTGGCAGAATGGAAATTTGACAGAACAGACGTTCGACAGAATAGAAATTTGACAGAAAGGATGTTCGATTGGAGATGTTTTTGAGAGAACAGACATTTTACAGAGTAGGCGTTTGGCATAGCAGGCGTTTGGGGGGGGGGGGCAGACGTTTGACAGAACATGTGTTTGGCAGAACAGGCGTTTGAGAGAAGAGGCGTTTGACCGAACAGGCATTTAACAGTGCAGGCGTTTGAAAGAACAGGTATTTTACAGATCAGGTGTTTGACAGAGCAGGCGTTTGACAGATCAGGCTTTGACAGAACAGTCGTTCGGCAGAACAAGCGTTTGACAGAACAGGCATTTAACAGAACAGGCGTTTGTCAGAACAGTGAACAGGCGTTCAGAAGAAAATGCATTGGACATAACAGGGCATTTGACTGACGAGGCGTTTGCCAAAACAAGGCAGAACAAGTTATTTTTCGGTCAAATGACGGGTATCCGAAGAGCCTTCGGTCCGGATCTTAGAAAGCAGCGAGCTTCTAATAGAAGTTCTCTCGTGTCTGTCGTTGCTGATTTTCGCGTTAGCCTCATTATATGAGTCAAACGCTGCCGCCACATATAATATTTCAGTGCATTTCTTAATGTGATGCTACAATAAGAATCGACCTCTGTTCACAGTTATCAACTAGGTTTAATATGCTTTAGTAATTTTGCACGAGCGCAAGGACCGAAAAACTCATGTTCATTGGACTCTCAACGGAAAGCAAGACTCGCAGGTAACCTTTTAACCTGTCGACAATTTTGGTATAATGTGGTAACATTTTCTGAATTCGCCCAAGTGGTTCCGCCCTTCTCGCAAAGGCATCAAGGTGTCAGTTGGGAGGCTGGAGGTAAGATCACCAGGGCTCCTAACTATCAAAGTGAATAGAATAATACTATAGACTTTATTTTTAAAATGGCGAGACGAAGAGAGAATGTTTTCTGGCATTCAGAGTGAAGTGTCGTTTAATAATCTTCTGGAAATCGGAACAAGATTTTGTATATTAAACGAGGGCAGTCTACATTTTTAATCACGTTGCGCAACTTTTATATCATCCCCCTAGTGTTCTCGATACATGCAAGTGTTAACAAGTGCATGGACACGTGAATTTTACGAATCCAAGCGAAGCTAGGGTAGCCAGCCTCCAAACTTATTTCCGTGTTCTTTTGCTAGTGGGCCACTCGTTTCCTGACTTCCCTGCAGGACTCTGGACTAGTGATACATATGCAGAAAGAGACCGAACGAGTCACGGTGAACCTAGTAAAGACTGTTCCAGATAAAGTGAGCACTTTTGAAATCAATCTAAGAAAAAAGTCACTGCTCCTTCCTGCATATATTTTAACGGGCGCGCTGTTCGACATGCACCAAGTTAAGTTGGTAACGAAGGAGGGAAAGTTGTGCCGTGCCTTAACGTCGAATAAGAAAGATTTGCGGTAAAATAAATTATTTCTTTGACTTCCTGTTTTTTATGCATCTAAATGAAAAAAAAATTGCGGATTTGTAAAACATATACTCTTCTAATTATTTAAATGTTTTACTTGACCGACGCATGAATAAAGTGATGATGCGAGTTGTAGGGGCAGGCGGGTTCTGAAACAAAGGGGTGCCGCCTTTGATTAACTTGATTGACCCTTTGATATCAATTTAATCGGATTAATCCTTAACCCGATCCTAATACGATCAAAAACTTTAATCCTATCTTAATCCAATAAAAAATTTTTGTATTAATCCTTAATCCGATCTTAACCTGATCGATTTTTTCATTGGATAAAATTGTATGTAACTTTCATTGATTGATCCAATTAATTGAATTGAATTAATCAATCAAAATTGTTGTGTGATAAGTGTATAGTTGTACTTCATTATTTCTTTCTTTTTTGTCGGTTGGGGAGCAGCTCTGCTAGATGTTGTCCACACGACGACTGGCACTCGGATGAGATGAGGCGTGTTGGGGTGTGTGTGGGTATATATTGAGTTTTGTGCAAGAGTGGCCTAAGTGTAATTTTTTTGGGTTGGTATTGATATTGCTCGTAGACGGTGTTGGGAGATATGTGATTTTGAAAGATAGTATTATTCCGAATGAATAACAGTGTTGCGCAAGAGAAAAAATTTATTTTAGAGTGTTTAAGTAAGTTCTACCTATCAATAAATAACACGAGAGAGAATTTTAACTACATGAATAACATCTGGTGTCGACAAGTGCTAAACAATCACAATTACATGAGTCTCCAGCATAAAATGAATTAATTCACGATCTACAATGAATAAAAAAATGTCCCTATAAATTAAACGACAGTCTTCCTAAACACAAGATAAATTTGACTCTACGTGACGCCTATCTCAAATACCTGACAATATTTTTAAACACAGCTGTCTGCCTGCGAGACTGGTGAGGGACTTCTGAAATGTTATCCATGCATAAAAATAAATTAATTTATAAACTCACGTAAAAAGAAAACATTTAATATAGGTCCATTCGCTCTGGAGGTAGCTGCAGCACTGACTTGAATATAGGACTTACGTCAACTTATACCCTACGTTTGATTATAGACTGTGGTGAAAAACTCAGAAATTTTAATGAAAATACAAAACAGCTAACGAACACAAGTACATGGAAAGGACTAACCACATAATGAACTCGCACCTCTCCCAAAACACATCTGTCTGGATTGGAGGTCAGTCAGTGAATGACTGGATTGTATGACTTGCATCAGCTTATAAGCTGTTATATACGTGAAGTGCGGTTGGAGGCTGACGAGTAACTAAGGTTATAGTTGCTCGGAAATAGATGTGAATATGATTTACATGACAAATGGATAAAAATTATGTTTACGATGCATGCACTAATATAGAAATTATTCTAGTTGAATTAACAGCAAATTAAAAAACATGTAATGAAATCACACCTTTCCCATAACACAGCTGTCCGCCTCGGAGGTTAGTCAATGAATTTACTGGATTGTATGACGTGTGCCAGCTTATAAGATGTTATATATGTGGAACATGGCTGAGTTAAAATTTACGACTAACAGAACCTTTTTTCCCTATCAAGCTACTATTAACAACTTGAATACACTATTCGTCCTACAACTACGTGAATGAAAGAATAATTTTTTATTGATAGTTACAATATTGTAAGAATAATTCACTTTTAATACAATTTTTTTTCCCGTTGAAGCATAGCGACAATCGTATGATGTGAAGAAGGATTTAATCCTGCAAAGCGTAATCATGCAACACTATATAGAAACATACTATATATATTTTTTAAATAACGGACGTACTACAATTTATTTTTCCATTAAGTCTGTAAAATTTACGGTGCTAGTTACCGAAATGACAGTTGAAAATCATTCCAAGTTTCGTCGACCGAACACAGAAACGTAGTTTACACTAAAATTATTTTATATTAAAATGAGAATCGCAATTATCACTCTCCAAAGCCCACTGCTCAACACTGCAATTCGAGGACCTCGCTACCCCTTGATCACATTGCAAAGCCTGCCACACCCAGTAAAGTCGAGAGAGTAAATGCATGCATGTATCCTGGGCAAGTGCTGCAGTGAAACTAACATGGCGGCAGAGAGCTAGAACTATTCACGTCGGCCCTCACTGCACCCCTACCCCCTCCCCTTGTCCAGAAGATGACTTTGTGTTAAAATACAGTTTCAATCGAAGTCTTCGGAGATCTGTCCCCCTCCCCTCCAACACAAAGTTAGTTTTTCGGAGGGCTGGCCCCCTGCCATTGGTCAAACAATGCAAAACCTGTTTAGTGTCAACAACCCCCTTCCTGCACACAAGAGTTTGTTTCCGGAGAATTGACGCCTTCCAACTCCGTGCTTCGCAAAACCTGCACCCCTCCCCCTAAGACCAGAAAGCATTTTCGGATGACTGGTCTATCCACAGAGGACGTTGCACAACCCCCCGCTATCGATTCAAGGCCACACAACTCGCCTTACATTACTCAAGAACGTGGTTCTTGGATATCTCGGGAATTGGCCGGTCCATGTAACCCTGATACCCCTCCCTTGACCTCCTATTGCAGAGCATGTGTTCTGAGACATCAGAGCTGCCTCAGTGAGGAACGGAGGTTTTCTTTAAGGCTAAAGAATGTATTTTGTGTAAAATGTCGTGAAGGCTCCATCCCTAGGGGCAGCAGCAGATTTTTAACCGACCTGGTCTAGCCCACCCTCTTCCCAAAAAATGTTTCTTTTCATGACACAAAAACCTGGCATATTCCCAGCGAAATAAAAAAATTTTGCAACCCCCGCCAATGAAACATTATTTTCCTCATCACTAAGAAATACGTTCCAAATGTCTTTAATACAATAAATTCAATTAAAATACAAACCATTTTAAGTAACATTTCAAGTTTAATCCAATAATAAACCTTTTACCATTTTCCAGCAAACTTGTTGAACTTTTAAACAAACAATGATTCATTTTCATACTAGCACAATTATAAGACATATTTTAACTTACTAAATTTTAAACATTGAAAGAAAACCAATCTTTTTTCAAAAATGTGTCTCTCCACTTACACAAGTTAAACTTAGAACACCATAATTAGATGTAAGCCATACTCAAGTTTAACTTTTTTCAACCATTAAAAACTTAATGTGAAAACAAACTCGCATTAAAACCAAATGTCTTTAAATTAATGTGAATAGTAAACATACATCTTCATACTGTTTTTTTTATATAATGTGCATGTTTCACGTGTAGTTATTACTAACCCAGAAGTTCAAATCTACTCTCTACCATAAAATGTTTATATATTTGAACTTATTTTTTAAAAATACTATTTTTTGAACATGATATTACTGAAATTGCACTTATCAGCTCGAAGTTACTGCCATCAAAGCTGAAATCTGTTTTTATTTCACAATATTTCAACTGATTTTCCAGCTGCAGCAGTTGTAATCTTGGTGTTGTGAGAAAAATATTTTTATTTTAATGTTCATTGAATTCTGCCACTGATCCTGTAGAGTTGTAGGACAGCAGAAAACATTGTAGTGTGATGCTAAAGGGTCTCTCTATTTGACCCTGAAAAGGTCTTTGTGTGACTTTCAGTTTCGTTAAGTTCCCTAGGGTTCTTCATGTTGACCAGCGGGCGGGCAAAGTTTTCTCGAGATACAATTATGTTCCTTACATTTCAAAATTCATTCATACATGTTCGATTCTCTCCATCATTTTTTTTGTAAATTCTGCTCAACTATTCAGAGTGTGTTTGTTTTATTTCATTTTAGTTGAAATGTTAGTTTTTCTACCTCATCAAATTGTAAGCAAACAACTTGTAAATTTTGTGGTGAAAGTGAGCGAACAAACAAATAAGCTGATTCCTGGCTTTAAAATATTTTCAAGTTCCACATCTCAAACAACCTACCACCACCCCCTCATCACTAGAACATTTCAACATTTCATATGCACTCATATACAATTACTTCATCTTCAGGCTCATCCAATTTCCAATCATTCACATAAAAATGTATCCAATGACAAAAGGAATTTTTCTAATTAATAAATAACAAGTCACAGCATTCAATTTTAACATATAGAAATTTTATTCAATTTTTTTTCAAAAATATTTATAAAATGTACCTTAGTTAACATTCATAAAACAAATTCTTTACATATTCACATCAAACATGTTAATATCATAAAACTTTAAACATATTACTATTGAAAACCTTACAAGCTTAAATAAAATATTGCTACCTAATGCTACATCTCAAATCACAAATATTTATCAACATATTTATCATTATGTGTGTAAGCTATACAAATTGTTTAGTCAAGACTCCATCTTACATCATAAAAACTGCAAAAAATCACTATTCCTGTTACGACTGATAATCATTAAACATATTTATCATTATGTGTAAGCTATACAAGCTGTTTAACAAAAATTCCATCTTATGTCATAAAACAGCAAAAAATCATAACAATTCCTGTTATGACTGAAAAACTCCCAAACATTTTATGATTGAAATCATAAAGTTTATTAATACTTTCCAATATTTTACATCAGAAATAATTAAAATCATCAACTTTCTTAGCAATTCGTTAAACTTTAAACAAAGTGAATGAAGTTTTATAAATGTTTAGTATATCATTAAACAATTTAATGAATCGTTTACAACTTGAATGAAATTGTCTCATAATCCTTCAAACTTTTTAAACAAGTGTTAGGATTTGAAAGAGATTTTATAATCTATTAGTAAATCGCTAAACATTTTAACAAAGTGAATTAAATTTTATAAACTTTTTGTAAATCGTTAAACATTTAAAAAATTGTTTACAACTTGAATGAAATTTTCTTATAAATTTTTAAACTTTTAAAATAAGTCTTAAGAATTTGAAAGAAATTTTATAATCTTTTTCTAAATCATTAAACATTTTAACAAATGTGAATTAAATTTACTTGAAATCTTTAAACTTTCAATTAATCATTAAATATTTTAATGAATTGTTTCCAACTTTAATAAACTTTTCCTAAAATCATTCCAACTTTTAGTAAATCGATGAACATTTAAATGAATTTCATACAACTTAAATGAACTTTTCTTAAAATTGTTCCAACTTTATACTTTCGATCGTTAAAACTGTAAAACTCCTCAGCCTATTACCAGTGAAAATTAATTAATGTATAAAAATTACACATCCTGTTACGCCTGAAAACCATGCCACCATATGACAACTGAACAACCTTTCAATTGTAAACCTGAAAATAGAAATATTAATAAATTATGTTGCATCAGAAAGCATCACAGTTGGTTTGAATTTTTTTGTTAAAATTTGTGTTTAGGGTTAAGAGATAAGCTGAATTTGCATTTTTTTACAGGAACAACCGGTGGTGGTGGTGATGATATTTTGCGATGTTATAGGAGTGTAAATAATTTCCTGTGGTGAAGGTATGATTTAACTGGTTTTTGACATATCATCATGGACATTATTTGAGGTTAAATCTAATGGAGTGCAACACAAACACATTGCTGGTTTTTGTATACGTGCCTCACCTGACTTGATAACTGATGATAAATCTAGAGGTTCCAATCTCGACATCGCAGGCATCGCTGTAGACCTCGATGTCGCAGGCGTGACTGTTGGTCTTGTTAGTGCAGCTTTAAATATATTTGGTCTCGACATCTAAGGCGTGGCTGCTGGTCTTGTTAGTGCAGCTTTCAACATACTTGGTCCCGGCATCAAATGTGTCACTGTTGGATTAGTCAGCATAGACGCCACTGTAACTGTTGTTAACATTGAAGGTGTTGTCAAGAGCAACGACTGTAGAGTAAATCCATATTCTTCATCGTCATCCAAAAAATCGAATAAATTTTTGCTGCAGCATCTGTCTGGTCCATTCAATAGATCACTAAGATAATCCCAGTTAAAATCTGTATGTTATTTGTTAAAATCTTGGGTAGATAAGCCAAGAAATTAATCTTCATACGAGTGCGACATGCTAAGGCGAACCGAACTGGCAAACAACTGGAAACAGTGGAAATGGGTATAGACGATAAAACCCTCTTTATAAAAATTTCAAATTCCCATGTAAATGTTCGCGAAGCCTGCTTACTCCCCTCCAACCAGACGTCAGAAGTCCAAACTCAAACACCCAGCCCCTCCCTTCCAGCAACACTGGCTTTCAAATATCCTCAAGCCAACACCCCAACCTCTGACTGAGACATACCTTTCTGCTAAATTTCTTCCTCAAAGAAATAAATAACATTTATTTATCTCTAAAATTACTTCTGCTTCATAACAAATAAATTATGTTTAATTAATAATTAATTAAAAGGATAATAGAGATAAACATAGTCAATAAATCTATGTATAATTTATAGAAAAAACTAATTGTTATAATAATAAATCAATACCATTAAAGCTTACCATAATCCCTCTTTTTGCATCTCTAAGATTTGCTTTATTCTTATAAACAAATTATTATTCATTTCTTTTTGTTTTTGTAACTTTAAATGTAATTAATTTTTTAATACAATGAAGTATTAAGTTTTGTAATATTATGATATAAGTTAGTATTTCTGCAAACCTTAAATTTTCATAAAATGTTTTTTTTATTCAAAATATATCTTATCTTAAAGTCAAGAAACATGTTATGCTTTACTATCTGATTTTATTATATATGTTCCTGTTTTCTTAATCCGTATATTGTTAATCATATTTATGCTAAAAATATACAGATATTTTTTCCATTAATATGTCCGAAAATTTTTTCAATATGGTTAAAATTCTATTATATAAGATGTTTTAAAAAAATTAAATAATTATTTTTTTTGGTAAAGGTTAGTGTGTACGGGAAAGTAGAACTTGTTTCATAAATATTTGTTCATTTTATTAAAGTCTTGTGTACTTTGTTATTTATTTATATTTTCTTGCATAATGGAGCTTGCAAAGTGAATATTAATTTTTATCAAGTAGAAAACACAATATTTTGCACGAAAGTATCCAAACAGCTAGGAAGACGTTTTACCCTAGCTTTCCTTCATGGTTAAAATAATTGACCTGATCTACCCTCCCCATCAGGATGGATTGTCAAAAGATATATTTTCCCCATGGTATTATAAAACCTAAATGCATTCTACGGGGTTTGTTGGAGTCAAGCTGGCGACCTCTGACATCACTGGTTTTGTAGTGGGTACTATTGGAAAAAAACATTAAAATTTATCGTTGAAGCTTTATGACCCTGGAGACACCTGCAAGTCACACTGCTAAGGGCGTAGATTTCTAAACATAATGGTTTTTCCATGTCTGGAGACAGGCAAATGCTATAAGTCTAAGATTTCGAAGCAAGTAAAAATTTGTTAGCTAATAATGTTTGTTCCTTCAATATTCCATGTGATTCATTTAAGTTTAAACATTTATAAAATCGAGCATATCTAGCTTTTTCACATGCAGGAACAAATATATATATATTTTTTTAATTATGTGTTTTGTTTGTTATTCCTTTTATGAGTATATGACCACTGACCTACAAAATAACTATTATCAAGCATGTATTATCCGGGATAGTATATAATATATACTTGGTTATGGAAAAGCAGTTAGAGTGTTCTCTTCCAGAACTTTTCCTCTGACTTTTTCATTACAACACTCGTTCGTCTTAATGCAACACAATTTGTTTACCAATATTTTTTTGTAAGGAAAACCACTTTAGTTTTAATAAGGAATAGGTTAAATAAACACACAAATTAATTCATTTTAAGATATATTAATTGACAAAATATATATAAACACATATTATTATTATTACTATTATTATTATTTCGACAAAATGAAATATACATTGTTTCAAAAAAGCTTTTTGACCTACAGAAAAGCATGTAAAAATATCTTCAAAACATACCCAAGTAACAACAGGCTGTCCCAAAACATTATCATACAAAGCATCAAATACATAAACAAGTACATGATGTTACACAACTTATACAATTATTTATTTCCGAAACAAAGTCGAAATACTTTGCTCCAACATGCGCATAACTTGCTAATATTTACTTTACATTTTGATGTATGTGAAGTAGTTCTCTTGATCCATTCTTACGAAATAGTGGAAAACATACAACAAAATACTTTATATTTTAATTTCTTGCATCCTAAATATTGCCATATCACTCGAATAATTTCCACAGGTTATTCGGGACAAGAATCATCATACTCTGTTTCACCCCAGTCAGACCGCATTGCTCGAGTTAGGATTAATTTTGAGTTTTCTTTGGCAGAGAAGAATGTCGAATTAGATCCATATGTTTTACATAATTGTTTGAACTGGGGGCAATTATATTCTTTTTGAATATCTATTAGTTTCCCGTTATACTCACTTTTCAAAATGTGTTTTTGCACAACTCCCGCTACATATATTTCACAATTATTTAGGTAATGTTTGCAAAATATTTTTAATATTCTCATACTCATACACCCGCTCTCCCAATTTAAACAGTGGTGATGGTTAGTAACCCATCTATTAGTTTTCTTGTAGTTTGGAGTTAGAAATTTTCAGTCAAACCGTGCTTTCAAGTTGAATACAGTTGTATAGTCTTCCATTTCAGTAATAGCTAATTCTTTAAAGATATTTTTTTTTTTCTGCAGATTGAAATCCTTGCACATTGCAAAACATCTCGTTGTAACTGTGGTTCGTTGCCTACTGACTCAATTCATTATTTTCACCAGCTTATCTCTTACATTGTAACTCATTAATCTATCATGAATTATCAGAGTGTAAGCTTGTGTATTTGCCTGAACTGGTGTATTTGGAAACATTTCAATTCCTCTAGTTTTAAATGATTTGGGTTCTAGGATCGGTAAACTGCTTTTGTTATTTATGTTTCCTGAACTTTGTATACATATGATAGGAAATAAGGAATTCGCCATTAGCAAAGTTAATTGTATTTAAATCCACATAGGAGTAAGCTTGACTGTTTAGATACACTTTAATATTTTTCATTTAACAATTATAGAATACTGATCTATTAGCTTTTAAATTGTTTTGTTGATTTGTTTGAATACAAACGACAACTTATCTCGGTATTTCCGATGAAAAAATTGATTTCACAATACACGTATTTGTTGAGCTAGTGGTTGAGTTGGAAAAACCTCTAAACCTCGTGATCTGAATGCAATGTCTAAATTCTTTCCCTTTTCGATGAATTTTAACAATTTTACACGTTGACGAGTGTTAATTTCAATATGCGGCATCAACCATTCCACACTGCTTAATTCAAATGATACATCTCCCTCGTTATTAGCTGTATCATATATGGCATTCCATTGTGTTTCACCAAATAGAATAATAACTAATTCTTGTTTAGCATTTAATATGACGTGTTTGTAGACTTCAGAAAAGCCCAAAACCATACTTAACAGTATAACAACTTCGTATTTTCCACCAGGGTTTATTTGTTGTGAGTAATCACTAGTGCTCTGACCTCTCCAGAAGGAGAAGGCTATGCATTAACTAGGAGGATCGAGGTAACTCAAGGATAAAGCACTCACATGTAAAAGACTACTTTTATTAAATACTAAACTTTTATAACTAAGCCTCAAGTAGGCTTTTCAATCAGATACCAATTTATACATTTAATCAACAAGTAAGTCGTATATAGCAGCTACAGTTCAGCAGGGTACTGATGTCCATAATTAAGCATGGAATAACTCTAATTAATTGTGTCTAAACAGTGCTCATATGGAGCTTACGCTGTCGCGAGTCCCGCACCCTACAGTGCCTTATGTAGTCCTACCAGGGATTCAATATTTACCCAAGGTCTTGCCGCAGTAGCACAGCTCTCTCGACGATGGGCTCTCGTCGGGCATCGACGGGCTGCAGTCCTCTTGTCTGGAAGTCTCACGGGCAGCGCGTCTGGTGGCAGCAGGCAATATGGCACCCAGAGCCTCCAGTGTGCTAAGCTTATATACGAACCTTCTGACCTCGTGCTCAATCCCCGGAATTTGTTATTTAAGACAGAGGTTCAGCTGGCCACGGTTGCCCCATGCCTCACTGCAACATGACGCTGGGCTACCCTTGCAGGAGCTAGTCCCAGCAGAACCCCTCTCTTATGAGCATCCAGACGTCCTTGTCTGGAGTATGGGTGGTACGGTGCAGGGGATCGGCCAGGTCACGTCAGGTCAAGGAGTTGATTCATGAAGCGTTGGGTATCCAAGCCCCAGTGGATTTGTGGAGCCCGCCAGAAAGAGCTCTTGTGTAAGTGTGGTTCCAAAGTTGAATTTGTGTGAAGTTGAAGTATTTCTGAACCCCCCTACCTTTTTTGACGACTCAATAAGGTGATGCCATGCATGTAGGGACGGGCTTGTGTTACATGAGTAGCAGCCTGTAGCAATGCTAAACCACCTCCGTCATATTCTTATTAGAGTCGATACGACTGAGTCAATGCTTTATATAGAGTCGGTGTAAGGAAACATCCCTTATGTTACAATATTGTTAAACGTTTCAATATAATTTGTTGTGATTTGCTTAAGATACAGTTTTTTTAATAATTTAATGGTGTGGAAGTGGTACCGTATATACATTCAGCTTATGATTTTATGGATTTTTATTCTGGGTTGCCAGAATATAAGTTAGTATCATAGCATTTTATTCTACTCAGTCTTATTATAAAAATTTATGTATATTTTTGTGGTTTCTTTAAGCTCTATTTGTACAGAATTGTTTTGTGTTTTAATGTCAGTTACATTACCCTTGTATTCTAAATTATGACAAAAATCATTAATTAGCTACTTCTAACAGTGTTTTGTGCCGACACCTTAATGTAGTAATTAGTCGCTATTGCTTGTGCATTGGTTTGACAGGAAGGGTAAGGTAGTTCTCGACTCAGCTCTAGAATTTTTTTAATCTCTTAGAAAATGAAATGTACTTGTGAATCCAGCATTGAACATGTGAGGTGGAGGATTGTGGGTAGAGCTCTTTTAAAAACTCAACAGTCAGCAATAGCGTCGTGATATCCTTTCAGACATAATGTTAAGAAAGAATATAGTCACACATGTTACTTAAATGGTTATATCAAACACTTTTTCTTTGACTTTGTGGGTTGACTTTAAGTGCATACATAAAATTATTACAAAGTCCTTGACATTTTTCAATATGATGAATTTTTACATAATTATTAACTTGATGACATCCGTGTTTACAAGTATTTTATATATTTTACAAGCTTAACAGTATTCAAGATTAAAGAACAAAATTATTTCTATGAGATGGGGGCCCCATGCCTATTGATATGTTGAGAATCGCCACGCGGCTGTGATTGTCACCTATACGCATTCTAGTGGGTGAAAAATAAACCTTGGCCATGGAAGTACATATGTGCTGCACTCTACACATTCATTGTCGCGGCAAGTATGCCTATGGTTGCTACATGATAGTCAGCACTTCTTACTTTGCCCACTAGGTAGCGCTGAGTGTCGCAAATGTCCACTGTGCTACAGAAGTGTGTGCGCCTTGCAGGAATTTGTGCGCTGTGCTATTAAACCCTGTCTTTATAGTCTTATCTCATTTCCTATAACACAAGAAAGACAACTATATCCGTATTTTTGCACGTGTTTTCTCATGTCATTTTAGCCTGCTACGCACCTTGAAATGTCTAACTCAATTGCAAAGGCCCTGTGTGCACGTTCCTTGCATTTCATTACGGACTCTCTATACTTAAACTTATTCTCCTGTAAGAGTGACCACTCTATGTGATTAGCAACATGAAGGGAGCTAATTTAATTAACAGTTGCCTGTTCATTTGACAACTATTTCATTTTATGGTTATGCCACTTTGGCATTATTATTAATAAGAATAGCGGGTTTTATCTACTTATAATAAATACCTACAAGGGTTATAGTCAAGATTATGATAGTTGAACAGCTGATGTAATTGTAATATTCCTGTGAGGGGACAGAGAACATGTGCATTTGACGAATTGCAAACCAGGATTCTGTGTATGTTATAGTAGGCCGGTCTGTGTGTATTACCTGCCACGTATCATTAATTGTATCGTTTACTGAGTAAAAGGAAATACCTTCACTTGCTTTTAACTGCTAAGCTTCAAAGTTGTTATTTTGCAACCAATGTACCAACAATACTGAGCACTCCTTTGCTATCTTAGGAAATTTAATATCACAAATGTGGGTGGCTTTAATGATTGTTAATTTCTTAAATGTGATTTCACTGCCACAGCATGGACATAAATTGGGTTCCCTGGCTCGCATTTGAATTTGCACTGTTCGAATAGACTTTGCAAATCTTTGAGATATATAGCGGCTTTCAGGCAATTCGATTGGGGATTGTCCACGACTTGTTTGGAGAGGAAGTAAATACCCTGGTTTGGTTCTGTGGTATAGTAAAGTTCCCTCATTTCATGCTTTTGATGTCAATTGCTATAATGTTTGACTGTGTTCCCATTGTGCATGTTTGATTATTAAATTGGCATTGGACATTCGTAGCCCTGAAGAATTTCCACATACTTTTGCTATTTTTCAAAAGGACCTGTACTTTCATTAACATTTGAGTAGGGGACAGAATGCATTCTGTTATTGGTGACGTGTAGTACTTTAATATCTGTGTCATTGGAATGCTTAATTCCAAGCCAAGGGTGTAAATTTGTTCTTGCAGCTTAAGGAGATTGGCTTTTAACATTTCTTTAGACACCACTTCGAGTGGCAAGAATTTTTGTTAGCATTTCTGTATGTATGCACTGAGTCTTAGTTCACTGAACACATAATTTATTATTTCCAGTACCATACTGGTGAGTTATTGAGATTGAATTTGACTTGACTCTAATTCTTTAGTGTGAGTATACAATTAGTTTGACATCGCCCCTATATTGTTATTGTTCTCGACCTGACCTTTTAATTCTGATATACTATGAATAGTGATATTAGGTTATTGTTAGACATAATAACATTGTTTTCTAATTCATTTAGTTATAAGGCTATGGATTCTTTGTTAGTGAGGATTGCTTTTAAGTGCCGGGAAGTGAGAATGTCACAACAACAGGTTGCGTTATCCCCCAGGAAGGTAATGCCATGTTTTCGTGTATTTGACTCAGATACTTCAGATATAAATTTTTATACAATGTTTTGGGTAGTATCAGTAAAGTATTGATGCAAGTGCTCGGCATTTTTGCAAACTGTCGAATTTCTTGTGGTACATGCCTGGTGGTACTACACTTCGATATTGCTAGAAGCTGCTGGTTGGTGAAGCGGCATGTTGTAGGCCAGTGTTATTGTCTCTTCATAAGCAATGTCGGGAGACAGTTCTTGGGAGTGGATTCCTCCTGTGGATCTTGAAAATGGGAGCTCCAGGTGATGCTGTCACCATGTGGTATGCGATTGACTGCAGGAACCCCACACTCGCATTTCGCATTGCAGTAACTCGTTACCTGTAAAATACATATTAATGTTAATGTCTTATATTCGCAATGTTGATATTTCTTGTGTTAACTGTATCTATTTTAGTTAACCCTCGCTTTTTAATCTCGACAGATATTGTCGGCGGTCCTATTATGTCGTGTTTCCAGTATGATCCGTGATATTTGTAGATCAGCACCTTCTCTCAGTCATGATTCTTGACCCATACAAATTGTCATATTTTCCGGTAGTTTGGGCGAAATTTCTTATCAAAAAGCTCTTTTTGTAATTTTTGTGATTCAATCAAGTTAACTCGTGCTAGCTCAAGGGCTTGGTTCAATTGCTAGCACCCATCCTTTGCACGCTGTGAGAATTTGTGAGCGACAATATGGCTTAGCTGAACAGCCTCGACACCCTGTACTAAAAAATATGAGGAGTACTATGTGCTTCTATTTATGGTTGAATTTGTAATTAAAAGCTATATATTGGCCATAATCATCCCAGTGTGTTTCACCCCTATTGGGGCATGCTGTGAGTTACTGCGACTGGACTTTATTTACTTGTTCCATCATCCCATTGCAAGACGGTTGTATGCTGTTGTTTGCAACTTTTTTATCTGAAATTTTTGTAGTAGCTCCATGATAAGTTCGTTATTGAAAGATGTTCCACGGTCTGTGAAGATGGATTTAACACATTTGTACGTCAAAATTACGTATCTGATAAACTTTGTGCACGTGTTAGCATCTATGACTTTAACTGGTTTAGCTACCACAAATCATGTGAAGAATTTGGTAATTACTAGTATGTATTTGTTTCCCGATGCTATTGAGACTTCAAGAATGGAAAATAGGGGGCTTTTTAATTGGTGTCATGAGGCCTATTGGTTTTTGATTGCTATATTTAACCTTTTGACAGGTGAGGCAATTATTGATATAATTTTTGACATCTATGGCCATGGTGTCCCAGTGGTATTGGTTTTTTATTTTTGTAGAGTTCTAAATTGGCCAAAATTTGCCCCACCTAGTAGCATGCCGTGGTGTGCCATAATGATTTCAGGTACATAGTACTGGGGTACTATTGCTAGTGTCTTTTCCCCATTGAGGTATGGATGTTGTAAAATATTTTGCAGTTGCCTGTTATGCCGTATCGTCTTGCTAATCTTAAGTATTTGGGCATTGCCTTTTGTGAGTCAGTGAGTTCAACTTTGAGTTGAGCAATGTGAAGGTCCTTGGATTATTCTGTTAAGAATGGTGACGATTGTGTTTGTGTGATAGGAGCCAGGAATAGGTAAGTGTCATCTTCGATGTTAATATATTCCTGGTAATGTATATAAATGGTGTGGTATAGGGGTTTAGAATTCTTTATAGAGATGATGATTTACAATGTAATCTTGGGTTGATGCTGGTTGACTTAAATTACATTGGTGTTGCCTTCCATAGTAATTTCAAAATTGACTTGGTATATTGCTGTTGTTATTTTTGCTATCGCTTCAAGAGGCAGGTATTACTCATTTATAATTATCTTTGCTATCTGGCTTTTGTCAGTTGTTGCGAATTCTGGTTTAATCAGATGCTTTATTTCCTTCCAATAATTGGGAATGTATTTAGCTATATCATTCTTTACTTCTTCAGCTTTGTGCAGATTTATTAGTAGAGTTTCCGCCAGTGCTTTGTAAAATGATGTGCAGTTAATGTATTCTGGTTTTATTGGATAGTGTTTATTATCGACCTAAATGTGAGTGATATCTGATATACCTGACATGAGGATTCTACTCATGGTGTCCGCCAATGCATTTAGCTTTTCTTTAAATATTTTGGGTTAGAATTTGTATAATGTTAATACAATTGCCGGTTTGTGTATCCGTATGTTATGTTCGGCCATTGTTTTCAAGTATCGATGGCTGACATGGTCAGTTTCTATAGTGAATTTTCTACCATATAATTACTATTGGAAATATATTACAAAATATTTAATGGCTGAAAGCTCACGTTCTGTTGCTGACCATGTTTTTTTCGTTCAGCAAAAGCTTTTTCGACATGAAGGCGATTATGTTACGCTCTTTGGACCCTGGAATCTCTTGCATCAGTACTGCACCTATTGCTCTCTGTGACGTGTCACATGCTGGTATAGTACGACGATGGTCCTGAATCTTTGCTAGTATTGGCAGATTTAAAAGGGCTGTTTTTAGATTACTAAACGTGATCCAGTGTGCATGTTTCCATGTGAAAAGTGTTGCATCTTTTATGATATCTGTATGTGGTGCTGGTAATTTGGCATAATTAAGTATGTACTTTAGTAGGTATGATATGAACCCTTAAAATGTGTATAGCTGCTTAAGATTTTGGGATGGGGCCATTTGTTTTATTGCCTCGATTTTATCGGATCTGTTTGTATATCATCTGGTTTTATATAGTGACCTAATATCTTTATCTCTTGTTCTGCAAAGTGGCATTTTTTGCATTAATTTTGACTTTATATTTATGTAATCTTTCTATGACTTTTCGAGTATTGCCTATGTGTTCTTAAAAAAAATTATCTAAAATGAAAATATTGTCTATGTAGGCTACTCCTGTGTTCCAGCAGAGGGGTCCGTGCATTATTTCCACAAAATTTTTAAAGTAGTTTGGGCATGTGGCTAACCCCATTTGCATATAGGCATACTCATATAACAAATGCTGTTCATGCTAAAGACAAATTTTTCCCTATACTGGGCCCTTACTGGGATGGCATAAAACCTGCTAAACATATCTATGGAAGAAATGTATTTGGAGTTTTGCAAGGTATTAATTATGTCCTCAGTTCTGGGGATGAGCTATTGAATCTTTTTAAGATGTTAATGGTGTATCCCCTGGCATTTCTTTATTACAAGGTTTGGCACGGCATAAGGTGACTTGGACAGGGTGATTATCTGCATGTTGAGCATCTGCTGGATCTGTTCCAGTACTTGTTCGCACAGTTGGAGATTAATTCTGTATGACCTGGTATGAATCGGTTTAAATGTTGTTAATTCTAATTTTATCTCATAGTCTTTCATTTCAGATAATTCTGTAGTTTTACTTGCGGACCTATCTTTATATAAGACAAGTACTTCCTGTAATCTCATGTGCGTGGATAATTTTTCATTTATAATAAGTTTAGTTTTCATTTTGCTTGGGTTGTCTAGTGCTTCGATTTTGTTAATGTAAGATTCTATGCAATTATTTTATTCGTATTACAGTTGATTTGTATTTATTGGAATCTCAATTATGCCTTTGTTGTGGTATGAGTGTACATACATAATGTTTTTGGTGAGTACTGGCACAATGTCGTATCTTTTGATAAATTCCACTCCTAATATAATGGCCAGTTTTAAGTTGTCAATGAGTAGGAAATCTTGGTTAAATTGTATTCCGCTATATTGATATTTAAATTAGTTTCGTATTTAGGTATTTCGATGTCTGTTGTGGTATCCACTAAGGAATATTGTTCTATGACTGGTTGTCGATAATGTTTGTTAATAAGTGTAGTAGCTATGCAAGAATGCGAGCATCCCATGTCAAGCAATGCATTATAAGACCTGCTCGTAAGTCGGACAAGGATGCACATATCGTGTGCGACATTCGTCCTTGCCAGTCAGCGAGGCTTGTATGTTATTGTGGCTAAGTTTATCTTTGTCATAATTGCCACAGGTTACCATGTTTGTGTTATTTGTAGAATGCTGTGTGTTGCTAATATCAGTTAACGGGATGCGTTGTTTAACTTCTGTTAGGCCAAAATGTCTTTTGAAACTTTTGAATCTGCCCTGTATGTTTGTGTGGAAGTATTCTGTTTTATTTAGAAAGAACAGGCTTTAACCGGCTCAATGCCCTTGGTAAAAGCATAGCACACGTCATGGCTTCCAGCGACTGCTCTCCGAGAAGGCCACGCATACACTGACATCACAATCATGCTGACACGTGCATTCCAGGGGCTGACCTCGGCTTGCCGTGCCACTTCCAACGTGTCTACCATCGCGGCTTTCACAGGCGCCGTGTTTTGGTGACGAGATGCAGTGGCCTTGTGTGTTGTGTCGGGATTCCTCTGTTGGTCCTGTGACCTACAATTGTGAGTTTTAAAGTTTATACCTGATGTCCTAGTTTCATTGGTATCATGTTTGTCTCTCTGCTGTGTTACTTAATTTTTCTGTTCCTGGGTTTGTTGGAAGTTCATTGCACATGAATTAAATTTAGCAGTTTCTGTGTATAATCGTATCAGAATTCTTTTACTAAATAGCACCTCGCAGGTGTTAATTACTCATCTCACTTTACTTTCTGGACTCATATTTACTCGTGAATGACTTTGTGTGGAATTTATATCATTCACACTTCTATTTATGGTATTATGGCCCTTGTCATTAATTTGAACTATGTTCTTTTCTCTGTTTTGTGATTTCCTCTACTTACTATTTTTCCTGCTCAAGGCCTTTGCCTGTTTGTCATTGTAATTTTTGTTTTGTTGCATCTTATTTACTCTTTGTATGTGGGGTGGTGCTTACTGCCCCCTCGTATACAAGTTTTTTTGTTCCTAATTTTTGGGTGTTGAGTATTACATGTTTGCTTGTGATTTTGGCCGTTATTATTTTGTGGCTGAAATTTGCAGAAATTGTTTGTATATGAAATTTTGTGTTTGTTGGTGGTTTTCTGTTATATTGTCTTTTGATTTTGCAATGTGAGATTTGTGATCTCCTCTTTTAGCTTTATAATTTCTGCTTGGAGAGAGTCTATTTTGCCATGACTTGGTTGACCTGAGATTCTCTGGTTGTATTGTAATAATCCTACTTCGACTCTTTGGATATTAGTGAGAAGTTCGTCAATTGTATCGTTCATAAGCCCTACTATTTTGTCCGAAATGGGCGGGAGCAGAGAACGTCAAACGATGATTATGAATTCCATGTCCGTTACTGCGGGGTTGTATTTTATTCTATAAAACAACAATCCTCTATGTGTGTTAAGGCGATTTCATGCAGTTTTTACTCTGCCGTGTATAGATCATTGCTTAAGTGTTCTGCTTTGGCCAGTGTCAGGAAGGTATTTTTCATTTTAGCAATTTTGTCGGCCCATGTAGCTTGTCCTGCATGATTTTGTAGATAGTTGTTTAGTACATGTTTGGCTAAACCTTTGAGATAGTATTTCAGTCTGCATAATTTATCTATGTCATCCCAATTATTATTTTTGGCCACGTGGTTGTACTGTTCTAAGAGCTCCGACCATTTGTTGCTACCTATGCCCGAAAATTTGTTAACTGTCATGTAGTATTGCACAATTATATTTATTGGCGATAGGTTCGCCATATTGTGTCCTTGTACCTGTGTTAGTGATGCCAAAGATGTGTTATGGTGTATTCGTGTATGTCTGCGTATTTGTGTTCAGTAGTGGTGTCGATTTTTACAGGTGTTAAATAATTCGTGACCTGTTGTTCAATGTTTTCATGTGAGGGCGGGAGTGTTGATGGCAAAAGACAGATGTGTGTAATTTTGCTAATGAGGATGCTAGTTAGCCATGTTGATGTAGTGCCAAATTTGTCTAATATGTTAGGGTTCTCTGTTAAAAGTTTTTCTGCCGATTTTAGGATATTCTGTAATTTTTCTGTATTGGATGTAGTTTGCTTTTGAAATTTCTCCTATGATTCAGTTAAATCAATAGTGGCATGGTTTAGTATGTTTCTGGCAGTTTTAACAAGAGATGTGGAAAGTTTTTCTGGCATGTATATTGTTTGTATGTAGCATGTGTAACATGTGTGATATCACTCAATTCTAAATCAAGCTTTTCTGCTCTCTACTATGTCCACATTAGCCATACAGTTGTGAAAATTTGCAAAAGCAAAAGTTTGCAATATGGTCCGAAGAGCATATCCATGTTTTGAACATGCATTAAATACTTTAGGCAAGCACACACACTTATTCTGATGTATGAACTGGGCGACTGTTTGGCCTGGCAGCTTTTCGCAATGCGGCAACTCTGACCTGCATGCTCTAGTGTGGCCGCGATTAAATTGCTCACTGCCACAACAACGCTGGTGTGAATAAGTGCTTACTATTGCTTGCAACATTTACTACTCTGGATGTGTTGACCCGGTCTATGCTAGGGAATTCAAACCCTGAATGCAGTTGGATGGCGCTACACATTTTTATGCTTTTAATTTTTGCAATTTTTAATTTACTTTAGCTTTAAGGGATGGGTGGGAGAGCCGAGGGCCTCCACCATTTGCTGTGTCCTCTCCACAGGGAACAGGCCACACATTAACTAAGGGGATCAAGGTAACTCATGAATAAAGCACTTACAAACAAAATACTACTTTTATTAAATACTAAACAATTACAATTAAGCCTCGAGTAGGTTTTTCAATCAGATATCAATTTATACAATCAATCAACAAGTAAGTTTTTTATAACAGCTACAGTTCAACAAGGTGATGATACCCTTATTTAAGCTTGGAATAGCTGTAATTAATTCCAGTTAAACTGTGCTCACGTGGAGCTTATGCTATCGCGAGTCCCATGTCCTACAGTTCCTTATGTCGCCCTAACAGGGATTCAATATTTACCCAAAGTCTCGTCGCAGTAGCACATCTCTCTCGACGACATGCTCTCGTCGGGCATCGATGGTGGACCACGGGCTGCAGTCCTCTCATCTGGGCATCTCATGGGCAGCACCTCCAAGTGCAGCAGGCAAAATGGCACCTTGAGACTCCAGCACCATAAGCTTATATACGAACCCCCTGACCTCGTGCTCGATCCTCCAGAATTTGTTATTTAAAACAGAGGCTCAGCTGGCCGAGGTCACCATGTTCCTTGCTGTAGCGCGATGCTGGGCTACCATCACAGGAGCTGGTTCCATCAATAGCATTGCTCCACCCAGCCATAAGCCCTATATAAAGATAAGTTTACAGTTCCTGAGAGATAGTATTGTGTTCAAAGTTGATGAATTTATAAGAACCTTTAATCAGAAAGGAATCATTAAAAAAAATATGTTTAATTGGTCTTATGAAATATTTAAAATTATTTCAATTAGACAAATACATCCCAGAGTGTATTAACTAGGAACCTATGGCAGAGAACCAATAAAAGGCGGATTTTATGAACATGAACTGCAAAAATTCAGTTCTCCAAATGAATATTTGATTGATAAAATCATTAAAAGGAAGAAAGATATGCCCTTGGTTCGATGGAAGGGTTTCTCAAAAGCACACGACTCCTGGGCTAAGAATTGAATTTTAAAAGATTGTAATACAATATTTGGAAAATTATGATACTAAATAAAAGATTTCTTAATTATATATATATATTTTTTTAATAAACAGGTAATAGATAGATAATGGATTATCGTTTCTTTGGATTAATGTTTGAGTGATAGTCATGTGTGTTTAAATCATTTTAACTATACATTTCTTTAAAAAAATATTCCCAAATTTTTTCTTAACTTAGTTAATTTTTTTCTAGGACAAAAAAAATTATATATAGGGAGAGTGTAAAGTTTTCCATAACCGCTGCCTATTACAAAGGAAAGGGAATAGTGATCCTGCATTAATGATCTGATAGAATGCTGTAGAAAGAGAGGATAAAAGAACAAGTGAGATATGACTAAACATATGTTAATATTCCTAACTGCAATTTAATGTAATTTCTCTTAAATATTAGTAAGAGGTTTAGACAAGCATTCACACAAGATTGGGTTTTGGTTATAGGAAAGAAATGTTATAATTTCATTTCCTCAATAGCATTAAATTCGGTAATAATAACAATGAAATAAATTAGAATAAATTAGGAAAAATTTTCATCAAAAATGTTATAATTTTTTTTTCACTTTGCTATGCGGGATCTGGTAGAAGAAGTGTAGAAAAATAGTAATTTTTCACGTTAGCAAAAGTTAATCGGAAAGAATAAATTACAGTTATATATATATACATATAATTTTCAAACTATTTATTAATATTAAAGGAATGACTTTTCAGCAGAATTCCTTAGATATTTATTCGGTGGAAATAATTGTTCAAATGCTTTAGAGTCTAATTGTGAGAGTTTTTTCAAACAACGGTTTGAGGGCTGTTGACCAACCTCCAGGTATGGCGAGTCAGGGGAACAGGCAGGTGGGGGAATAACTTTTCCTGTTACAGAACTGAACAGGGTAGATTTTTGGGAGAGTCCACAAATCATGGGTAAAGCATAGTTTTGCAAAAAATAAATGTTTTGTAAGAGTCTAACTTGGTGTCTTGAGGGCTGCCTGTCAGGTAGATAGTACTTGAAGTTGTTGTTGTACAAAAGATGCGACCTGGACTGAGAGGAAGGGAGAAGTGTGGTGGTTCATAGCTTTGAATAGATAATGAAGGAAGGTGGCTGCTTGGATCGGGTAGTTCTTGGATGGTGTAGGAGGAGGGGTGGTTGCTGCTAAATAGGTTTTGAATTGTTGGATCGATACCAGGGTCCGAGGACTGGAGCTTTGTAAAGGGTAGCCCTCCGAAAAACGAACTCTGTGTCGGAGGAGAGGGGGACAGATCTCCGAAGACGTGCGCTGGGGTGTTGTTCTGTGACCTTGGATTAAAACTCGCTTTTTGCACAGTCATCTGCTGGACAAAGGGAGCGGGAAGGGGGTGCATTGAGGACCGACGTGAACAGATCTAGCTGTCCACCATGTTAGCTGGTGCACAACATATAATACATTTATTCATTGACTGACCTCCGAGGTGGACAGATGTGTTTTGTGTGAGGTGCGATTTCATTAAGTGTTTAGTCATTTTCATGTACTTTTGTTCATTAGCTGTTTTGTATTTTCATTAAAATTCCCCAGTCTTTCACTTCAGTCTATAATCAAATGTAGGTTATAAGTTGATGTAAGTCCTATATACAAGTCAGTGCTACAGCGACATCCCGAGCGAATGGACCTATATTAAAAGTTTTCTTTTTTATGCATGCTAATAAATTTATTAATTTTTACACATGGATTCCGTTTCAGAAGACCCTCGCCAGTCTCACAGGCAGACAGACATGTTTTAAAATATTGCCAGGTATGTGAGAGAGGCATCTATTAGTGTCACATATAATTTTAAAAAATACTTTAATTTAATATATAGAGACTTTTTTTATTCATTGTAGATTGTGAATTAATTCATTTTATAGTGAAATCTCATGTAATTGTGATCGTTTAACACTTGTCGACATCAGATGTTATTCACGTAGTTAAAATTCTCTCTTGTATTATTTATTCATAGGTAGACCTCGTTCAAACACTCTGAAATTATTTTTTCTCTCGTTCAACACTATTATTCATTCGGAATAATACTATCTTTCAAAATCGCCTATCTCCCAACACCACCTATGAGCAATATCATTACCAACCTAAAGAAATTTTCACTTAGGCCACTCTTGCACAAAACCCACCACATATATATATATATATATATACACACACCCCATCCCCAACACACCACACCTCAGCCGAGTGCCAGTCGTCGTGCTGACAACATCTAGCAGAGCTGCTCCCCGACCCACGTAAAAAGAAAGAAATAAAAATAAAGTACAACTATACACTTATCACACAACAATTTTTTATTGATTAATTCAAATACATTAATATCGTTTTATCCGATGGAAAGAAATCGATTGGATTAAGGTCGGGTTAAGGATTATACCAAAAATTTTAATCAAATTAAAATAGGTTTAAACAATTTGTTCGGATTAAGATCGAACTAAGGATTAATCCGATTGAATTGATATCAAAAGGTTAATCCAATTTATCAAAGGCGGCATCACTTTGCTTCAGAACCCACCGGCCCCTACTACTGAGGCGCCTTGCCAATGTTAATTTTACATAAGTTGGATGATTTCACAACGATAGACCTTGAGAAGAGCTTTCTAAGGTTTTCAATTTACTGTGAACAGTCTATACACAGGATAAAGTAGGCTTACTCATAAATGCACCGACCAATGAACATATGGCAGGGTTCGGAGTGTGGACGGAAATGTTGAAACTAGCCTGCCCATCAAATGATAGCGAAATTTGCGGGTATTTTGTTTCAGGCATCAGTTCTACATATTATCATGAGTTTAAATTAGTAAAACACCGTCCATAGTTATTCAGAAACGAGCTAACAGCATGTTAGAAATGATTTTTTATAAAAAATATTGAGACTTCATTTGATTGTCATTACTTAAGCATAGGGACACGAAAATTTCGCGAATTCAGGCTACATAAATGAATTTATACATTTTTCATAAGATAAAAGTGTTTTTAAGTTTTTTTTTCATTCGAATTGTTGGACTGATGAAAAATGTCCCACACGCCAAAAAAATTTATCGTCGTTATCAAAATATTTATTTTTATAGTTGTATTTATAAAAGTGCATTTATATATTCTGTGAGAATCATGCCGGTGGTGTATGCCATTTCTTTTACTTTATACATTCATGTGATAATTATTTTTCAATTCAAATATTTCCGTTATTTTTAAAATGAAACACCTCAGAAGCCTGTCCATTGGCTAATGCCTCAGAGAGTAGTTATCGGTACTACACACCTAACACTATGGGATTCGCTAATTGTATTCGTGCAAGTTCGCTATTGGCTCGGACTGCACAGGGCGTGTCTAATATACTGTGATCCAATTGCAAACGTGACTTCAGTGTACACGTGTTTCGCATCTATCTAGTCCTGAAATAAGCTCGCGAAATTCGGTTTCTAAAGTCTTGTTATTGATATGAGCGTCATAACATGAATGTATTATCGTCAAGATGCATTTAAAATAAAGTGGCATTAATATTCTACTTAATTGTATTCGTTACAACATAGGAGGCATGTTTAACATTCTTTGAGTGAGAGGCTGCGATGGCTCAGTGACCAGAGCGTTCGTACTGCTCATGAGTCTATTTTACAAATCATACAATTTTACTTTATTCACGTTACCTTGCCCGTTATAGAAACTCATAACGGGCTTTTGAAACATCACGCAGTGCGCGATTTCTGTGAAGAAACTCAACTGAATTACCACTGGAATTGTTTAAATGAATAAATATTCGAGCTAGCAATATAATCACATTCGGCAATAGCTAACACTCTGTATAGTTTTCACATAAACAATTGGATGCTTTTTTTTCGAATGATAACATATATTAACATTAATGTTAGCACATATCCAATAATAATTCTTTTTTAATTTATGAAATTTTATTATAAATTAGTAAAAACCAAACTGACAAAAAAAAAAAACCTTTCCTAATATGAACACAACTTCTTCTTCTGGTAGGAAATATTAAAGTACAAAGTACTTTTTCTTCACATTTCATTCAAAATTTTATTATAATTTAGAGTCGTAGAAAATATTTCTGGGTTATTTTTACATCGGAATATTAATTCTACTAAAATTTGTCCAAATCATGTGACATGACTACGAGTTCGTAGTCCCGTCGGTATGTTTGTAATGCTGTGTAAGGTCAACAGCTAGCTGGGTATATGGATACTTTCGGAATTATATCTTTTTAAACATAAAAAAGATAAAAATGATATATTGGGTTTAAAGGTTCCCTGTAAGATGGCGCACCATTGGTAATGGAGAATCACATACACATACTAGGAAATCTGACATTGAGAGTGATTACGAATCTTTTTTTAAAGCGAAATTCAGTTAAACATAGAAGTTATATCAATCTTTAGTAGCATATTCTCCTTAAAGTTAGCGTATTCCATAGCAATTTTACGTATTCTATTTGAAGTCAGTTTACATAACTTCACTATGCTCAAGGCAAGTATTTTGTAGAATGTTACGTAAATTCCGCGGTTTATTTCCGCGTGTAAAATCGCTTTGTGTCGAAAATTCATTTACTATGATTATACACTCTCAAAATTATAGTTGTACTTTTACAAGAAAATTCCTTGGAAACCCAGTTGCTAAAAAAACCCTCTATAAAACTACAAACAGTTTCTTGTAAAATCTGCTAAGCATATAATTGTAATATTAGAAATTGTAGACTTGTATTACAACTTACATCATTGATAAGTGTATATCAAATAATATTTTTCTTCTAGAAAACAAATGTGATGAATTAATACCAACGAGAGGATTAAAAATATTATTTCAAAATATAATTGACGAGCAAAAATACATTGCACTTTGTCAGTGCTGGCGTTAGAACCTACACCCCTTGCATTATTAGGCCGCGCATTATAAACCACAGAAACAACTTAACTTGCGAACGAAGTAAAAGGTACTTCGTTCGCAAGTTAAAAATATTTGGAAGTACCTACAAAATATTAGGCAAGTTATTTCATTAATAAGAATGCATTTATTTCATTTGAAGAGTTCTGTGTAGCTAGGAAAAATTAACAGTTAATAATTAATGTGGTTACGTTTTATTGAAATTGTCGTTTTGTTATGATTATTTGAGATGCTTGAAATGTCTGACGTTATTCAAACATGCAATACATTTCGTCATGCACGCAGCTACACTTTACATCTCCCATAGTTTTTGCACAAACAGCTCTAAGTTATACAGTTTTACGTTGTTGAGTGTCTGGCATTTGGTCGAAGCTCATGAATAGGCATTAGTATAGTACAATGATTTCTCAAGGTATGTTACAAACAATCCTCAGGAAAAAATAAAGAATTTCTTTTACAGTGTAGCATTATAAACACTACCATCAAATAACTGAAATAAATGATAAACCTGAAAAACCACGCATCCACCTAACATTCAAATATCACATTGTACCCGCGTGGTAATTAACTAAGGTAAAACATAATTATATGTACACTCTAAAATATAACCAGTTCAAACCGCTCCAAGTCAACGAACCTGACAGCGCATCTGTTCAAACTACTCCTTTTTAATCGGTTAAAATTCCACTGATAATTGTAGTTGCCGGTATCCATTGATAATTATAGTTGCGGGTATCCATTGATTAGTCAACGAGTTATAGTGATTTCTAGCGAATTCCATAGGCCTGAAAGTAAAACTTAGTGCAGTCCACTGATTCTTTCATCAACTGAAGATTCAGTGAAATTATTCTACTCATTGAAATCACTGATTCAGATTTAGAGTGTATAAATAAAATAATTTTTTTAAATACAGTTTTTTTAAATAAAGTAGCTAGGAGAGCACGTGGGAGAATAAAAATTTTTGCACTTCTCTTCAGGAAAAAGTTGATATATTTTCTTGAACTCGTGGGAGGAAAGAGTAAAACGGAGTAAATATTGTATATGACATGTATACAGTTTTGTAAACTACTTTGTCAGTTTGAATGGAGGGCGGGTCGACGCTCTTGAGTCACTAACCCCGCCTGCATTTTTCAGCGCCCGGAGGTAGCTTCCAGCCAACTTTTCACTCCGCGGGATCCACAGCCTTCTTTCCTCATCTTTATCTGCTGCACCGCCCACCCACCCATCCGCCCACTCTCTCTCTCACACACCACACACACACACACACACAGAGACAACACCTCGTGGTCCCTCACGACACCCTCACTCACTCCCCACGCCCGCGAGGACCGCATCTCTGGGGGTCACCGACCTTCTGCATTGCCCGGCGAAGCAATTGGAGGTCACACCATCGCTCGCCTCTCACATCTCGGTGTAGCAGGCTGTCCGCAGCTGTTTGAGCTCTTTTGAAAACCAACCTTTGAAAAATTTCACGTTGTTCTGGTCCCTTGGCCAGACGCTTGTTACCGACTCAAACTCCGCTAAGTTGACTCTCAGATAACTATATAATTACCTGTGGTGTGAGCTAGAAGGAGTCAAATAATAATTCAGATCATTTACAAAACCACACATTTAATCTCAACTTGAATTACAATAAAATATAGAATATTATAAAGACAAAATGTAACTAGTTGCTTGAACGGAATCCTCAGTACGTTTCTGCAATCGAAAGTACAATATATTATAGCTGAGATACTGCTTTACATTCAATAAGTTTATTCTCTTAGATCGCGGCGGTGTATCTTTCCCTAACTGAACCGGCCTGCACTGGGAAACGAGATTCACCTACGACTGAGTAATATATATCGACCACACACGAAGCTCCTCCGTCGTGGGGTGACCCAGATGTCCTCGAAGCTGACTGGCTGACGTCCTCCGTCGCCCGGTGTCTCCTGGTGACCGGCTTGCAGACGCCTTGCCCTGGAGTCCGCCGCGTCTAAGTGTCGTACAGAGTGAGGGGCGTGACCCGGAACTGAACGCCGTTTTACATGTGCCTCTGATGACGTCGTTGCCACTCTGCAATTCACCCTGCCCTCCATCGTCGGCGCAATGACCTCAACAGCGTGGCCGGCGTAGGGCACGCGTACCGGGATGCCGCAGGTTCGGGACCCGGTGCTCACATCAACGTGCGCATTGAATGGTATGCGGTCAGTAAAGTTGGTACCGGGATGCCGCAGGTTCGGGACCCGGTGCTCACATCAACGTGCGCATTGAATGGTATGCGGTCAGTAAAGTTGGTACCGGGATGCCGCAGGTTCGGGACCCGGTGCTCACATCAACGTGCGCATTGAATGGTATGAGGTCAGTAAAGTTGGTACCGACATAAAGAAAGTAGTTCCATGTCTTAACATCGATTTAAAGTGCTTGGTAAACAGTTGGGAATACAGAAATTATTTCTCTTACTTTCTTTTTTTTTTTTTTTTTTGTAATGCATACACGTGAAAATCAACAAATTTTTTAAAATATTTACGGTTCTAAAAATTTCAGAGTTTCACTTGGCCGACGCATGAATAAAGTGTTGAGGCCCACGGCAATGCTACTTTCGCACATGGCGGAATACTACACAATGTATATACATGATGATCTACAGCAGGGATTTCAATTGTGCTCAGTTTACCGGGAGCAACTTTTAGAAGTGTTTCCACAATAAAAATACTTAGGCAGTAAGCATTGAGCAGTAATCAGTGAGTAGAAGGCTCCTGAAATTCAACTGACATATTAGTGATTATAATGCTATACACTGAGAAAAAGAATTGTTTCAGTATACCAAATACATTTATTTGTATGGCTTTTGTTTCAGCTAAAACGATATTTTGTCGGTACAACCAAGCCTCAGTTCTTCCAAATGAGTGGAATTTCTCAAAACCAAATAATTTATTTAAAACAACTTTGTTTGTGCCAAAAAAAATTTTTTGTTGCTTCAGTATATTAAACGAATATTTAGTGTAGCCAAACATGCCATTACAATATGTCAACAAAATAATATGTTTACACTGAGAGCATAGCCAACACAATATTTGATTTTATAGGGCCAAGTATATATTTAGTTGCCCCAACAAAATATTTCCACGACTAATCAAAACTCGTAAAGATACAAAATTAATTCTGTTCATCTAACAATTTACACACTTTAATTAACAAAACCTCTGTGTTGGGCTAAAAGAAATTGAACCATCGTCAAATTCCTTGGTTGAACAAACTCCATGTATTTGTTTGGCAACTCATCTGGCTGCCTTCGTTCAAAAACACAGGTCAAGGGTTGGCTTGTATTTTTTTGTGACAATTAGGTTAGTATAGGCCGTTCACGGTAAAGCGAGCAATTTTTTAAAGCTGTTTCATCCGACATAATATCCAATAAATACATTTCATTGTGGCCTCGGCCTTTTGGTTTAGGGTATGGTGAATGTTTACACTGTGTTTATCATTCACATGACAGGGTTTATATTAACGAGTGATGGAAGTATATAAATTGTTTGAAAGAAAACAAAGTAACTAGGGCTTCAAATGTGCTCCCTTTACCGTGAATAGCCTATAACAGGGTTTGTTACTTCATTTACCGATGCATAATAATGGTATATACATCCTAATGAAACAAAATTAACAGGAAACTAAAAAGTAAAGCTATAAAACTTGAACAATTTATTCACGCTCGTCCAGTATTTTAATATATATATATATAATAAATTCCAATTATGTCAGTAATCACTTTATCTGAGGTCGCGAAGGTGTCTCGCTCGGGTGAAGCTGAAATTAGTTCGAATCTTCGTAATACTATCCGAAATAGTTTAAGGTACGTAGAGTGAAACAAATCTTTAGTTGCACCAAACTTTACCTTTGTTTGGGGGAACCAAATAAGTACAACGAATTAATTTGGTTTCAAAAAACGAAATATTTCACTGCCCCTATGCAAACAATTAATTTTGTTGGGCTAAACATCTGCTAGTATGTACTAGAGCGCCATCATGCTGGCACCACAACTGCATACGCGCGTCAAACGGAACGTGTCTTCCAGTAGCTTTGGTCATCGAGCGCTCAAATTCCCAACGGCGAACACAGCTGTCGATAGTCGTCGTAAAGGATCGGCCCAATGAGAATGTCCGGCACTGTATCCGCCTGTAAGGTGTGTGATATCCGAACACATTTACGTGAACTGTGACTTAAATCATTGCAACATCATAAATATTTTCCAGATATGACTTACCAGTCTACGTCATTTGGAGACCACCGACATGTTTTTTTTGCAGACGTCTACTAACGCGTGCCTGCAAATATACACCCACCCACATCAATTCTGTAGAGTGTTGTACACCTGCTAGGTGTAATCTTTAATGGTTTCTAAATGTATGTCTTAATTCCTAGAAAATGGTAGAAAATGATACCGCAGCATGAATTTCTCATTGCTCGTAACGCACGGATCAATGATACGCCCTTGAAACCCCAGTTTTTCTGCGGAGTCACAAAATGCTATGCACATATGTAGGGATAGGAAAATTTCGCGGGTTCAATGACCTGCAGGCTAGACTCCTCAGTTCTGTGCATACTGTAGCCTCAGCTGTGTGTTCATTGGCTGCTGCCCCACACCTGGCAATTATAGGATTCGCGAGGTGTTTCCTTGCAAGTCTGCTATTGGCTCAGTGGCGTGCAGGGCGGGTCTTATAAACTGTGATCCAATCGCGAAGGTGACTTTACTATATATGTGTTTGACGTCTATCTTGTCCCGGAATGAATTAGCGAAATTTTCCTGTCCGTGTACATAAGGGGTGTAACACATAATTTTTTATGTGACACCATTCGATGACAATGGCAATGTTTATAGTAGATATAGATATCCGTTCAATTACAAATTATGCTGAAGAAAATTTATCTTATTTAATAACTACCTGTAGTATTTTTAATAACGTTGTACTTTAGCTCCAATTTCAAAGGGGCGTGCCTCTCTTGCGAAGCATTTTAGGCCAAATGTTGTACATATGTTTTCGATTTATTTCTCGTGAGAAATAAGCAAGCGGAATTTCTCGGTCGAATTCAGACTCATCCTGCATAAGTTGCCAAACTGTTAAATATCTAGTACTGTTTTCAACAACAATTTAGTAATAAAAATTTTTCCTTTCATGCAACCCTGCTTCAGATCGCATTTGGAAAGGACAGTTCAAGGGGACAAATGGTTACACTTCCGGACCCCGAAGTATCATCGTGGTACCTACAAAGAAACCTTTTTTTTTGGGGGATTTTGATTTCTAGATAATCAGGGGTTGCGTACACACAAAAAAAAAAAAAACAAATCAAATAAATTAATTGACAGGATATAAACTTTCTTAAGTAAATAGCGTTACTGTAACAGAAAAATTTCGCAGTTATGTTTTAAAGCAATGTTAACATCAATTCCTTCAATCACAGATAAAAAGTATGCAGAGTAGTCTATCCACCAAATAAATTATATTTTACGTATCGTGTGTATTTTCCAAAAATGTTTCTTACAACAGAAGTTTTTACGATAATCTTCTTAGTAGTTGAGCCACGTACCTTTTCCTCAAGAAATAGTAAAACTATTTTTTTCACCTTGCGAAAATGCACAGTAATTCTGGAAATCGTAGCATCACTGAAACTCTATATTTAAAATAGCAGCAGTGACGTGGCTGTATTTTCGTTAACGTATGTTATTACTTTAAAAAATTTTTTAAAAGGTTATCGAAAAGACGTGGGCTCTAGTAACGTCAAACGACTTCCCTTCGTTTTTCTGAAAGCTACGATAATGGTTCCCCTGCTCCATTATCCGATCCAATTACGAGGCACCACTGAAAAAAAAAACTTTTATGTTAACTGTGGTTCCCTACTTTCCCCGAGAAGTATTGCGTATAAATATAAATGTTATTACTCTTATTTTGTACGAAACTTCTCAATAGAATAGCGCCATAATTAAATAGTTTGCATATATTTATGCTATTGAAATATTTTATTACGGGCAGTCAGCTTTGCAAGTTGAATTTTATTTTGCATTGCAATTGTTGAACGGCTGTTCCGTGAAAAATATTGTAACGTGAACTGGCAGCAAACAAATTTGTGTGTGTCGATTCCATGCACGTACGCTTTCATGTTTTTCTCCTTAGCATGGCACTGTGGGCGGTTTTAGTACATAAGCAATTTTTATATCGATAAACTAGTGATGGAAATTTATAACGCATGGTACTGGAACCGTTTAAGCATTAAAATACTAGAGCATCATTCAACGAATAGAATTAGTCCCGCCTATAATCATACGCATGCTTTTTAACCATTTATTGTAAAAAACTAAATTTATAATATTTCAAAACTAATAACTGTAAGACATTTTTGTAGCAAAACCACATCTGATTCGACGTTTATTTCGCAAGGAGTTTTAATAAACAATTTACTATGGGATTCCTGTTACTACATTTTAAATATATATATTTTTTTAAACTTTTATACCGTAAAACTATTTTAATATTATTTTCATATTTTACTGATTAATATTTAAAACTTTCATCTTTAATGTCTGCAAAAAATTGATAAGTTGAAACGGGTTAGTATACACATAAGTAAATTATATAATTTACTTCGCCATCACTTCATCCACGAAATATGAATAAATAATATGATATACACTATCTACCAAAAAGTATTTGGACACCCGTGAATATAGGTAACTCAGTACGTCAGTTGACTTGTGTTTCACGGCCTTCGGCGTAGGACCGCTGGTGTTTGTCCGTGGTAGCATGAACACAGAGGCCTATTGTAATATTCTGGATAATGAAATGCTCCCAACATTGTGGCATTTTTACGGAATGGAGCCGTGTTACTGCCAGGATGACAATGCCAGGCGCCATGTTTCAAGGGCTACTATGCAGTGGTACGCTGACAACAATGTTCGTCGATTGGACTGGCCCGCCCAGAGCCCCGACCTCAACCCTATAGAACATCATTGGAACGAATTGGATAGCCGGGTGAGGGCTCGTCAGGCGCGGCCAAAATCCATTGCTCAACTCATGGAATGGTTGCAAGAGGAATGGCGACGAATCCCCGTGGATGTCCTGCACACACTCGTAGAGAGCATGCCAGACAGGGTGGCTGCTGTTAAAGCCGCAAGAGGTGGACCTACGAGATTCTAACTGGGTGACCACATTGTGGACAAGTGCCCAATTACTTTTTGGTAGTTTGTGTGTTTATATATATATATATATATATATATATATATATATATATATATATATATATATATATATATATATATATATATATATATATATATGTGTGTGTGTGTGTGTGTGTGTGCGTGCGTGCGTGCGCGTGCGCGTGTGTGTGTGTGTGTGTGCGCGCGCGCGCGTGTGTGTGTGTAACGAAACCTGGCTTAATTCATATGTAGAATTCTTTCGAAAATTTTCCACCTAAAAACAAATCTTTCTACAAAACATTAAAATGTCAAATTTTTTATTATAATCAATTCCGCTAGAGCAGACCTGTTTTCTCGCGTGACATTTCGAGGTTTTGTAATTTATCCTTTTAGTGCTGAAACCAGGCGAGTCTCGCTTGGATAATGGACTGAGACAATATCAATCAGAACAATTATTATTTTTTTTATATGGCGAGCCATAGCTTGAACCACGTATGTGCAACTCGCCTCCCCCCTACCCCCCTTAAACTGTACCCTTTCTGGGAAAGGCAGGGGTATAAGGTATCCTTTGCTTGTACTGATTTTCCTTGTATTTTTTATTTGGCCTACGGCATGCTGTTGTCGGACCACATTATTTTACTTTTTTTTAAATGTATTAAATGCATCTCACCATATAAGTAGCTTGTCATTTTTATCTATTTTTGCTCTTTAGTGGTTTTCCTTGGTGCACGGATTACGGAAATAGTGGTGTTGGCCTTTCATCCACACACATATATAGAGTAAAATACAATACAATAATACTACTGGTAACACAGCATTTCAAATAAAAACTAATGCCCGGATTGCACCAAAATCTTCCCCGATCCAAGTTCGAATGATCCTAGTTCCGAACCAAGATCCAGTTTGATCTTGGTTTCACTGTAAAACTGTTACACCAACCAGATGTCATGATTCCGGATCTCCGATTGTTCGATCTTGGTTTCAAAGTGAGGGATCGTGAATAAGTATGAGAAAAATTTTGCTATTGGTTCGTAATATACGACGTCATTGAAGTAGGCGTATTTTTCACTATAGCTAGAACTAGATGTATGATGTTTTATCTGTTTTAAGTGAATTATTGGTGAACGAATTTTACTGAATAATATTCAACTGCTTCCAATGTTTTAATTTCCAAAGAAAACGATCAACTATATTTCTATATTTGGGCGTATTTTCAAACTACATTTTTCGACGATGGCTGCTGATCTCGGATAGATACTTCATATCAAGACAAACTTCATATCGATCTCCAGTCCAGCTCTGAACTCGAATGGTGCAACTGTTTTCTGTGTCGATCTTAGATCTGACCTCGGATCGAGTTTCGAACCACGGTAGTGCAACCGTGCATAAGCCCCTATCTTGCACAACCGGCTATCCTTGAATTACGATCTAGTTTTTTGGATGCCAACGGAAGGGATAACGCTCTATTTTTAAGATATGCTGCTATACACTGAATTCTTCGCACACCTACTATCAGCGCCGATTTCGGGATTGCGATGCTGTCGACACGTGGTTTTGTTATTGGCGCTGCTGAGGGTATAACGGCCTGGCTGGCAATATGGCCCACTTGTTATTGTGAGCGTAGTTTGCGTAGCAGCCGCGAGATGGCAGTCACGTGTTGTTCGGGATGTAGGCGGTAGATGGCACCAGCGATTGCACCTTGTCATGTTGAGCCGCCATTGTTCGACAGTTCTCCGTCGCATAAATAAAGCTTCTTATATTTCGCTCGGTAAGTTACATTATAATAATACATTTAACCAACATGTTAGTTTGAATTATTTTCGATAATGGTTTATTATTTTATGCAGAATCGAATGGATGTATAGTTATTTGTGTATATGTTACATGTAAATTACTGCGAAGGATGTTTGTCGAAATCACCAGTATTGTTAATATGGCCCACGAGGGTCATATTACCTATGCACTGGCCATATTACTAAACATGGGCCATACTACTTACACTGTATAGAAAGTTTATACGTTTACAAAAGGAATCCCCTTGGAAACCCAGTTTGGATTCTTGTGGTGAAATAATGACTTAGTTTTAATTTTTTTTTTTTTTTTTTGTAGTTTGAAATTGTGCACTATTATTTTCCCCATTGACAATACAAAGTTGTTCTTCAAACTTAGTTACTTTAATTCCTGAGTAATTTCCCCTGCGCTGTGGTTCATGTTACTTTCAATGAGAAAACTTTCACTTTCTACGAAATCACAACTAGGTGGGCAATATTATATACATGTGTTGGGAATATGGCTCGGAGGTAAACATTTGGAAAATTCTTTTTTACAAATGCTTAATGCAAAGAAGATCATTGTTAATATTTATTTTCTGATAGTCAAGAAACTGTATTACAATATTGCCCACGTGTTTGTTACTTCCTCTAATAAATAGCAGCTGTCAACATTCCCACGCCTTAAGTGGGCCATAATACTCTCTTGTGCCTTAATTAAGATTTAAACTGGACCTGCTTTGAAACTAAAACAATCACGGATATTGGTGGTCTCTTGAGAAGATATTAGGCGTTTTGTAAACAAAACTGGACGTAAATGAGAAAAGTATCACTTGCAACGCTAATTTGTAACATACGTAGTTAAGGACACTTTTACTCACAAATATTCTTACGCCACTACTACATTTTGGTAAGCCATAAATACTTCAGAAATCACTTTATGAGTGATATGCCGTTGCCCTTAATAATTCTGCCAAAGTTTATTTGTCTGATTAAGCGCCCGCGTTTACCGTTGCGTAGTCGAGCACTCAATACCGAAACTGCTGAAGGATGCTCCATTTGACGTGCGTATGCAGTTTTGGTTCCGACATGACGACGCTGTATTACATTTTAGCAGAGATTTACGAACATACCTCTGGATTGCAATTTTTTCTTAAAATGGAAATATGACATATATCTATGGTTTTATCCCTATACCAGCAATGCTAATAACACTAGCTTGCTTGCAGCGATCTGTGGCTGCTGCATGAACTAAAGCAATCAATAAGGGGGCCAATTCGCTAACATTGTTAGATAGGCGAGTGTTCAGACCTGTCTTATATGACCATTGTTGCCATCAAACACTGCTTGCCATGTCTTCCAGCCTTCACAGATGATATCTTACGACTTATGAATGTTTATATATATGGCTGTCATATTGGCACAATGCAAATCTTATGAATGTTTATATATGGCCGCCATATTGTCACGATACAAATGAGTGCTTCTGCTAAAATAATTTACAAATCTCTAAAAAAAAAATTTTTGCATAGTTTTTACAACCTACAAAATAAAATGTTACATTTGCACGACAATTTTTCAGAAAGTAGGAAGCATACTTAATTATTTTGCTTGTTCACTTAGTGCTTACAATAAAATACGTATACAGGTGTTAGAAATCAACATTTCAAGTAAGAAAGTATGGTACATGTATATTTATTCAAGATTTTCAATGAAATACTTGTTAAAAATAACATGTTCATCAATTTAATATATTATCATTCTACCAAAATTATAATTTTTTTTTAAATTTTCTTGTTAGATTTGGCTTCGTAGCTTAACCCGCACGTTCGCCTGAAATGGACGCACTTATATATATATTTCTTTCATTTAGAGATATATAAAATAATTAGTGTACAAAACGCCCGTCGGTGGGAAAGAAGACATGCTGGCGAGACTCACTTATGTGTTTTGACAGCATCCGCCGCACGCCAGGGTGTTCAGAAGGGTCCTACATCCCTGCCAGTAGCACATATCGGATCTCAAGTCCTCGATTTTAAGAGCCGCCCAAATATATCCACTCCATTCGGTCAACAAGTTACTTGTTTCAAATAATTCAGAAATTGCATAATGCGTGAAAAAAAAAATTGTTATGAGGACACTACGTTTCTTATTTCATAAAATATATTTTTGAAATATTTTGATACGTATGTAGGCGATTTAAGAAAATCATCAGATCCTACAGAAATTCCTCTGGGTTAACCAAATTATAAAAAAATTTGATGTATTAATTTTCTGTGATCGATAACACCAAATGTAGTGCGTAAAACATATGTTGTAAATATTTTCACATTTCATAAATCAATCAAGTTTTCACGAAAATTCCTTCATTTTAACTAGGTAATTTTTTTTTTTAATGACAAAAAATAAATAATGTGGCGCAAGTGCCTTAAATTATATATAATTGAATTTTAGTTACTGCCGGTTTTTTGTACACTTCTCAAAAACACTCAAACTTGTCGTTTACTTTGTCAGTGTGGCTTATGTTTACATCCCTAAATATCGGTTTTCACCCGAACTCTATATGCTAATACTAGTATGTCAATACATTTGCTTTAACAAGTTTAATACTTTTTCAGAGTATCGCAAATTTTCGTTTGTTTTATTAAAGTTTTAAGGTGTAAATGATAACCAAATAATATTAAGACTTGAGAGTCTTTCATAGACTCAGGCCGACATCGCATGTTGATTTGATTTTGTCTCGTTGAGAATATATCCCTTCTCCTGACTGTACGGCGCATTATTCGTCAGTGGCGCTGAGTTACCCTTCGCGTGTCAAATAAGAATGGTCCAATAACATCGGAATTACAAACGTACACGTGCTTAAAGCACAACATTATTCGGATAATAAGGTTGGATTTACAGGCCTCCACTGTAGTTTTGCTTAAAAATAATGTAAGCTTTATGTTTTAGTTTCAGTTAATTGCACGACCGTCAGTATTTATTATAATACATTTACTTTTGATGAGTTTGAAGAATTGAATTACTTATTACATTCATGTGGAGTAAGCGAAGGTCACTAATTTACCAAAGAGAAAGAAATAATACAGAAAAATGACGGATGGGAAAGTAAGTTCAAACTTCGGCTGCAGCAAGTGTTTGTTATATTGATACAGATGATAGGAGCTGATAGTCGATTTAATGTCTGGAGAAGTTTCTCCTCGATAACTCCTCGATACGCACGAGGGAGAACGGCAAAATGTTTGCTCCCTTACATTGGAGGAGCGAAAGTTTCGAATTCCCCGCCTGGGAAATTTATCGCCTGCAGATAAATAAGTTGGGTTTGGTGGAAAGGTTGGGGGGGGGGGTTGGGTTTGAGGGGCTTCGGAAGCGGAGGTGAATTCCAGGAGGGATTTATTGGTAAAGCCAGAACATCAAACAATGACAAATCACCTTTGCTTCCATGAATATCACTTCTAGTTCCAACTGATTTAAAAAAACTTCTGAGAGATATTTTCTTTCTCTTTCTCTTCCCCCCCCCCCCTCCTCCCTGGCTATCTGGAAGACATTCAAAGCGGCGGAGCCAGCTATTTTGGAATTCATGTGTAAGATGGGAGTGGTAATTGTTGAACTATTAGCGGAAGAAACGAGCCCAAGTGCTAAAAAGCCCATTTGTAAGCGAGGTTTCTCTTCCCGGGAGGCAACGATTCAGCAGCACAGTGGTTTCTTCAGATTGCAATCCCACCAAGAGTACAAATGATCGCATTTATTTTTTTATATGGCTGAATGTCTCCCCTTTGATATTTCGTAGGTATTTAAACTTGTTTGGGCTAAAAAAAAATAAGTGTTCATGTTTGGTTAGTAAAGGTTGTTCACGTTAAAGCGAGCACTTCTGAAAGCCCTGCTTAATATCTACTTGTATGCACGTTGTGTATTCTTCCGCCTTGTGTAAAATCAACATTGCCATGCGCCTCACCACATTATTCATGCTCCGGTAAAGTGAAACTGTGAAATTATTAGAAAAGTAGATGAATTGCAAATCTGCTCATTTTTACATTTCGAAGCATTAAAAAAACCGAAATCGAAGGAAATAATTTAAGCCATCACAAATGGTTACCTAACACTTTTTTTTTATCGACATTATGGTATGGAACTACTTTCCAGCCATCGTTACCAACCTTACTGGGTACATGTCACTCAGTGCGCCCATACAAGTAGGAGCAGTGACTTGTTCTATAAGTTTTATTTCAAAAGTGCTCACTTTAGCGTGAACAGCCTTTATCTATTGTTAATGTTAGTTTTGTGATTATATCTTATGCGAAATAATCATTAAAATATTACTTACGTTACATCGATATGTTGCTGATATGGGGCTTTAGTAATGCTTCCCAGGGAACTCGACCCAATAGGACGTTGTGTACGCAAAATGGAAGACTATTTGCCGACCGCACATTACACAGCTGAGTACTTGTATAATCCCCGCCATGAGTATGCGACTTCTGTGATTCGTGGGGCATACTGAGTTACGCGTCAGCGTCTGATACGAATGTGATTGCTTAAAACGACCCACTCGTTCACTAACTATCCTCGGTCAGTTTAGTCTGCATTAAAACTCATTCAATATTACTGGATCATGAAAGAGCTGGGTACAGCAGAGATACTATTTTTAAATGTGTATAATTTGGCCGGTTTTTTTATGGAAGCTACATTTGATACTGGGTATTTATTTATTTGTATACGTCTTATTTTTTCATGACGAAACTAACGCAAATATATTTCCTTAAATTTAACCATGAATGCTGCATTAGAAAATAAGATACCATAAATTTCATAATTATTATTGATATTAAAAACTATTGGTTTCCGTACGAAGAAATTAATATGAAATTATTTGATTTACATACAATAGAGTTACTACAAACATACTGGTATATATTATTAAATCAGATACTTTGTCGCCATTTTATTAAACAACATTAATTTACCAACAGCGACAAGGGAATACAGTAATTAATAACGTAAGCACTGAGGGATTGTTGTTAATAACATGTGTGAAGTGGCGTCCATAACGCATGACGCTCGAGCGCGCACATACGCGCGCGCGCACGATATAACACGCCACCATTCATTACAGTTTCGACGTGTGCCTATTTCCTGCGGAAATTAAGGCAGCGGCGCCTGTCCTTTGTCGACGGTGGCCCCGATATTGCTGGAACCGTGGACAAGAGGGACACTTACGAGCCCAGTGTTTAGTTCAGCTTCCCGATACAAGCCGTCAATAAACTGGCAACATGACAGCTTTGCAAATTATTACATCCGGAAGCGATAGCGATGATAATCCGACGCTCAGGTACAGTGTTAAAATGTCCCATGTGTTTACGGGAATTTTTACGAAAATTCACAGTAAATGTACGGAAACGCAATGCGTAGTGACGAAAAACGGAGTTAAGTGCGTAAATACAAAATACGGGAAATCTCCGTATTCCCGATAACTTCGGCTTTCGGGCACGAACAATGGCGAGTCTACACGAATCTTTCTTCGCCACTATAATCAGGAAATTATCGTCTCTGCGACAGTTAAGGTTATCCATGTCACTAAGGCATGTTCTTTCTAACATTAGAAAGTAGCAACAGGCGTATGTGACATTTGGCAACACGTAAAGTACACTAATTTTTTACAGAAACTAAAAAAGTTGCTTATGTGACTAATTTAGAAATCCATACGTTACACCAGATTCATTATGTGAGCATTGTAGGTAAGTGGTTAGGGTCATGAACGTACAAATTTTTTACTCGGGTTCAAATCTTGCTGAGTATAAACATTTTTTAACTTTTTAAATATCTTATTATACACAGTAGAACACCCACACAATGAAAATTTAAATGAAATATATATTAATAATTATTTAAACTAGAAGTACAGCAAACTAACTATGGAATCAACGGAGAGGTTCCGTAAATTTTACGGAAAGTTCGCTTTTGAGAATCGATGTGTCCGTAATTTTACGGAGAGTTACGGACTCCTCTGGATAAATTTTTGCCAGCTCTTTTCCGTAAAATGAAGGAAATATTTTTCTAGCAGTGTACGACGAAACTGCTGGCAACACCGTACTACAGAAAAGGAAGCGAGATAGCTACATAGTGATAATGCGAACGAGGGTACTGGACCAGACCCCCCCCCCCCCCTTTTTAGATGTCGCACTGCAGTTAACGCAGACAAAACTACGAGAGAAGCCCAGATAAGAAACACAGATGCACACGCGCTTGTTCAGGTGAAGTAAGACAGCCATAAAGCAGAAAACTGACATAACACAATGTTCACTGGCGTCAAAAGTCAGTCAGTTTTAGGCGTAGTGGCGCCCCAGGCAAGACTGTCCATTGGCGTTCCCCTTACCCATTCTTCTTAAAAGTGTAAAAGTTAGGCGAAGGTGAAGTCGGTTATTACCAAGCAAAGGACACTATTTTGGCTATTTTTTTAAAATGTTAATTCATGAAATTTTAGGTTCATATTTTACTCCTGGATATAACTAGTAATAAGAATAAAATAGAAAATGTACCAACTTTACTGATTTCATCTTTTCTTTTTCTCATATTACTTTGCAACTTTCGAATATTGGGTTTCTTATAATTGATTTTTGATAACCTAGTATTTTTCTCCCATTAAAGCACTAAGAAAACTTTTCCAAAGACACATTCATTTCGTGTAACGAATAAAAAGAGACATTAAAACATACTTTCCAACTATTTTTTTTTTAAATTATGTAGTGACATAAATTCTAGTTACAAAATCAATATTAACAAATGTGTCAAGCCATGAACGGAAGCTCTTGCTGGCTATGAGTCTCGCCCAGCTGTTAGTCACTAGCACTATACTAGTTGTTTTCTACCTTTACTCGACCATGACGATATAGTCTGTTTCACAAGGTTTCTGAGAATACCACCATTTGATTTCCTACACATCTGTCATTCGGTGCAACTACGTATTATGTTATGTTCATTAAAATAATAGTTTTGTAATTTGAACACACATTTCAGCGCCCCTTTTTATTCGGCGCTCTGTGCAGTGGCACCTGTAGCACCGCCTTAAATCAGCACCTGGCTCAACATTACCCGAGAGTTTCACGCTACGGGTTCTAGGAAGGGCAGTTAGTGTAGCCATATGACAGGAAACACCTTGGAAGTAACACATCTCGGTGCCAAGGATGTTGGGAAGGCTCTTGCCGCGTTTTGAAGCAAGTAGGTGATACTTCCTTTCCGATCTGTCGTCAGAAGTCACTGGAGGAAAAGCCTAACGTTGTCTACATCGACCTAAGAAGGTCCAGATGTTCGTGGTGGGTTTTCCTTCATCACAACCACCACAACTTCCACTCCCAACCTCTACTAATCTCGAGCACAATACAACAAGGAAGAAGAAGAGGTGGGATGCAGTAATCCCACACGAATAACTTCATCAGATCACGAGTAATTTGACATCTACATGTCCAGAGGGGAGGGGGTGTAATCACAATTTAACAACATAAAGTATCGTTATTTCTGAACTCATTGTAGTGCTATCATATATTTATTTATATTTTCGGGATGCCACTCTTAGTATTGTGTACAATACATAGTTACCAGCTACCTACATTTGATCATTCGCCAAAATACAAATACAACATACACTCTTCCCATATTACTGGATAACAATGTCTCTATCCATCCAGTGTACATCACCTGCCAAGGCCATTAACTTCAGACATGATTATCAATTGCTTGAATATTTAGATATGGTAGATGAAATTATTTCATATATATTGATTTTTTTCTTTTGATTTTGATGTTAAATTAATTAGTTTATTTATTGTTATTGTGGGCATAACTAAGAGAGCTCAGTTTCCATTTTCTCCATGGTTACCAGCAGCTAAGTCTGCTCCTACACCTGTTTCATCTTTAGTTCATTCATATACATTGGTTACGGCTCTTCCATTAACACAAAATGAGATCATCAACCCACTAAATATTCTACTCTTTCCTTCCATCCTCTACACAGAAAGTCCATCAGTGCACTCAAGCATTGAGCCGAAAGTATTCCCCTGCCCTCACCAAGAACTATAGTTGTAGGCATTGCTCCCTTGCATACACCCCTTTCATCCACATTACCCAATAAGCCGAAGGTATACCCCTCGCCTGACGCCCCTAAGGGGTGGCTATCGCTTCTCCAGAACACACCAGAGAAAAACCAAGGATATTCTCCACACAACACCTTCCGATGGAGGTAAGAACGATGCGCGGATAAGGTGATAGGGCCGGCTCGACTTGGAGGGTGCTAGGGAGTCCTAGGCTGACTTGGATGGTGCTTGGGAGTCCTAGGCTCGACTTGGAGGGTGCTAGGGAGTCCTAGGCTGACTTGGATGGTGCTTGGGAGTCCTAGGCTCGTCTTGAAGGTTGCTAGGCAGTCCTAGGCTTGACTCGGGGGGTGCTAGGGAGTCCTAGGCTGACTTGGAGGGTGCTAGGGAGTCCTAGGCTGACTTGGATGGTGCTTGGGAGTCCTAGGCTCGACTTGGAGGGTGCTAGGGAGTCCTAGGCTGACTTGGATGGTGCTTGGGAGTCCTAGGCTCGACTTGGAGGGTGCTAGGGAGTCCTAGGCTGACTTGGATGGTGCTTGGGAGTCCTAGGCTCGTCTTGAAGGTTGCTAGGCAGTCCTAGGCTTGACTCGGGGGGTGCTAAGCATTCCTATGCTCGACTTGCCTACGGCAATGCTAATTTTCCATGTAGTGGAAGAATAAACAATATGATTTACAGGGCTTTCAAAAGTGCTCCGTTTAAGGTGTGAACTCTCTGTAATAGGCTGCTTAAAGAAAACAGAGTATTAATTAATTCTTGGTCGGCTGTATTTTCGTGTACGTACCTTTCAGCGTGGCTGCTTCTCGTGTGTGGGTCTAAGACTTCCTGGGTTCTTGTCGCGAAGCATTTAAAGAGCAAAGTAAAACTTAACATTCTGCCAGCATCGACAGTAAGTGCACGGGCATTTGCGTTTGTGCATTTCCGTGTTATTTACGACCGTCTTTCGCACGCGTCGACTCGTAAGCAGTGCTTAATGAGAACGCACTCCATGCCAGCTATCCAGGCAGAGCACTGCAAATAGATTTATGTGCACATCTAGTGATTCATTTCGGTATGAAAGCGGGGTCAGTTAAAATTAGTCTATGTGCGAATAATCGCCGTAGAAGACGTTTTTGAAATGATCAAAAATATATTTTTGGAAATGCAATGGGGTGTCAAGAAGAGTATTTTGATGTAAAGGCAGTTCGCAATAAAGCGAGCACTTTTGAAATCAACCTTAGAAAAAGTCACTGCTCGTATGCATTGTACTTTCTCTTTATTTAACTCATGACGATTTCTAGAATATTTATGGCTACATCTTTTACATGTGTTAATGTGCTTATCTTTTGTGTGTTTGTGTGATGGGAAACAACTTATGTGTAATAGTTTACCACACTTTTTACAATGCTTGCATATACTATTATGCTTGCATATATTTCTATTCGCCATTTCACAAGAGAGTGGCGATTCCATTTTTATTTATAAAGAAATAAATTTTAGTAGGACTAAAGAAAAATGTAAACAAGTCAACAAACTGCTAAACTAAAAATGTTATATAAACCATATTCATTGATAAAAATTGTAAATATTTTGTATATTCTCAAGTAGCACCATTTCGATGCTACCCATGAACACGCATAAATAAAATTGACACAAATAAAATTATTATATTCGATGCTCTACTACTTTTTTAAACACTTCTTCTATTAACTCTAGATTTTCACCAATATCTCGAAGTTCATATATATCGTCGACGTTTTCTAACAGTGATAATTGTAAGTTTTGTAAATTTGAATGAAATTTGTGAATTGCATTTTTAAGATCTTCAGATGCATAATCTAATCTATAGAAATGTTGTCTTGAACCATCACCACCTTTTAAAATGTTAGTCAGGATACAAGGAAAGATAGGCGACGTTATGTTTATTTATAAAGGAATAAATTTATTTAAAATATCACAAAATTTGATAAAAAATGCTTAAGATAACTCTAGATCACGTATAAATTTTCCATTTTTCATTTATTTTAAGTCCCTATACGCTATAAAAACTTCCTCCTCATTTATTAGTTTCAAGGCACTTTTATATAATATTTTCACATAGGGCTCTGGCAATGAAATTTTATACCTACTATCTATAATACAATTTATTTTTGCCAAAATCATATTCATAAATCTCAAGGCTTGTAGCGGTAAACCATTAATTTTTTTCAATATCTTGTAGTTTGGGGAATTCAAACTAATTGTTCAACTTGTTGAGCAGGGACTCCATTTTTGTTTATTTATAAAGAGAAAAATTTATTAAGAGGTGGAAAAAATCTATAAAGGGGTGAGGGAGTCGCTTACCCCTATGTCTTCATAAATATTTTCGTTTTAAGAGAATCAGAGTTCTAACTTTCATAACCCTGGAATAGTGTCAATTTTAATTGAGCAATTTTTCAAAAAGGGCAAATATGCTTCAAATTATTATTTTTTTTTATAAATTCAGTAGAATTATATTGCGAAACCAAGCGCAACGCAATAATTGGACTAAAATCAAGTAAATTTCTCAATTTCAAGCAACCTTAGTAGATGTCTATTGCGGATCTTAGCGCAACCCAATACTTAGGCTAAAATTCAAGCAAATTTCTCACTTTCAAGCAACTTTTTCGAAATATACTGGAGACATGATTCATCTCTTCAATTTTAAAACCAAAGTCAAGCAAATCAAGGCTAAAATAAAGCTGATTTCATCCAAATCTGCAATCTAAATCAAGCACACTTTAGAAAAACCCATTGAGCAGATTTTTTAAGTCAAAGTTAAGCTTAATCAAGCTAATTTTTTAACAAAACTTTTTGAGCAGGGTTTTTTTGCCTAATCTGTAAGCTAAATCAAAAAATTAAAAAAAAATTAAAGCAGAGTCCTTTTCCAGTAAAAATAGGCCAAAACTCCATTGAGAAGTGTCTTTTTTGGGTCAAATTTTAACTAAATAAAGCAATTTTTTTACAAAAATTTTTGGGTCAAATTTGAGTTAAATCAAGCAGTTTTTTTACACAATTTTTAGGGAAGTGCAATAGCGCAACCATCATAGCTAATGTGTACTTATCCGAATTATTTCAGGAGGGGTACACTTGAATTATTTATTGAAGTCCGAGGGTTAAAATAAGGGTTATTGAAACAGTGTTCATAGCTAACTTGAATGCAACTTATGTGTCCATTTTGTGTGAACACGCGTGCCAAATATTCAAACCCACCCCACTACCCTCTTAACTGGGCTGCTGTATGCGTTTCAGAACACCGAGTTACCGTCACTTTTGTGGCAGCAGTAGTTAGTTATGGCCCATGCAGTAGTGGCTTGGCAGGTGTCGCGAGGAAATAGTTAATCAAATCGCCTAAATATGTATTGGCCCTTTCACCCTTCTATGAAACAGGATGATACTTCACAGTCTACTGGCAATAGTTCGTATCGCTACGTTCATTAGAAACACTTAGGCCAAGGGGTTAGGTTATTCGACACAAAATAGCAATTCACGTCAATTCACAATTATCGAATTTTGTACCGACCGTGTAGTAACACTTCTCTTACTTGTGGCCACTGTCATAAACATAAATATGAACACTATCGTAACAGCTGTTCACTCCATCGGTAAGTCAAATAAGTATAGGCGTTAGCCTGTTCACGGTCAAGTAAGCACTTTTGAGGCCCTAGTTACTTTTTCATTTCAGCCATTTTTTATCGTTTAACCCCCTTTTGAATTAAATATTGTCATGTAAGTAATAAACACAGTGTGTATATTCCAATGCTCTCGAAAGTTAACGTGTAAGGCTAAAATTATATATATATATATATATATATATATATATATATATATATATATATATATATATATAGACTATTATTCCAAATGAGAGGGCTTTCAAAAGTGCTCACTTTACCGTGAATACCCTATGCTCCAGGATGCTATTCGAAATGAACAAAGGAAAACTTGTGAACTAAAATTGATTACTTAAAATTGATGTACATTGATTATAATGGTTTATATTAGCCAACTGTTTAAATTGGCGTCCTTCATAACATCTAAACCGTTACGACGACAAACGAAACAAATATGGTGCCTACTGTAAGGATTTAATAACCTGAGGTGTTTTATGTTACTAGAGCGAACAGTTTTGGGTTTGGCGTAGCTCAAGTTAGAGATTGGGTTGATTCAAATGTCTGTGTATAAAACGCAAATAAATAATAATAAATATAACTCTCTACAATCATTCAGTTAATGCAGGGGAATTAATTATAATATCTGCTAACCAATAGTACAGAAGCCACGTTATTATTAATTAGCTAAATGTCTCTGAACCAACCAACTGGAACTTGTTCACTGTAATCTCGATGGCGAAGGCTGCTTTGCCTCACGTCTCGGCGGCGGTCCACTGTACGTCCTTCTGAGGTCCTCTTGACCCCGCGGCGGCTGACGTCAGTCCTCGTTTCATGTCACCGCGGCGCTTAGTACCCGCCGCGGGTTTACTTACTTTTTCCAAAACGTCGCTCAGCTTGTGGCCTCGTTCTCATTGCAGCGGTGTGTCGCTTCTCGTGTGTGGGGTGTCCGTTCTAGCCAGTGTTATGGGCGTGGCTTGGCCACACCGTAACACTACCGTAAGTACACCCTGCAAGTAAGCAAGCCTCTGAGTACTATTCTTGGAATTCTGACGGCACACTACGTGGTGACGTCACGGGCAAGGGACGAGTACGAACCGGTCTGTGGTGTCGTGAAAAATAGATTTTTTCGAACACTTTCCGGCACATTTCAAGCGCCACAGGCGAGGGCGGAGTGGAGTAGCGAAGCGAACGAAACGCACCGTCCGTATGCAAGGGCGGGGGGAACGGGAGAACCACGAGAAAACCCGCCGACAAGAGAAATCGTCCGGCACGGTTCCCACGTGCAAATATCCGGGAGCGACCCCTGCCAGGAATCGAACCCGGGTTCTCCTTGGAGGGAGGCGACCGCTCAAGCCCGCTTCTCCACCGCGGCCCCCTGGCGGGAGCCGTTATTGACGGGGGGTGGTTTTGGCGAAGACAACGACCCCTAGTCGCCCTAGGAATAGACCGGCGCGAGGCGTTTATCTTACCTGCGTAAGGGGGTTGCATTTCGACGCCTGCACAAAGGCGTTCGCTGTTCCACCCCCGGCGGGTACTCGTGGACGGCACGCGAGTCGCAGATTTACACCCCCCCGTAGACGGTTAGGGCGAAGCTCTCCTCTCCTCGCGGGTTACACATGTTCCTACCTTGATCTGTTATCTGAGGGTGAGCGGCACCTTCGCGTGTTGGTGGAAGATTACTCAAACTGCACGCCCAACCCTCCCCCAACAACACTCCTCGATCTCCCACCTCTTTCAGCAATTAGTCAACTTCGCTGCTAATTCCGAGTCGCTCGTTAACCTACACTAAGGTTCACTCTGCTCGGGTTAGGAGGGGCCGCGGTGGTGTAGTGGTTAGACTGCTCGCATCCCACCACGACGAACCGGACTCGATCCTTGGCGGGGCTTTCCCGGGACTTTCGCATCTGGGAATCGTGCCGGACGATGCCGCTGGTCGGCGAGTTTTCTCGTGGTCCTCCCGTTTCCCCCTTCCTTGCATGCCGGTCCTGCTGCATACTCATCTCGCTTCACCACGTCGGCTCTCAAGACATCGATGTTAAAGCAGGTTTCACACGACGCAAGATGAGTGCCAAACTTGCGCGAGATACCAACCTTGCACAAAAATTTCTTGCACATCTTGCACACGAAATGAGGAGATAGAGCTGGTCCTATTGTTTTCGTGCAAGGCGGTGCAAGTTGCGATCCGATTGGTCCTTGTATGTTGGTCACGTATCCTGTTGTAACATCAACCATAGAATAAAAGGAAATCACAATCTGAGGTGTGCGAAGAGGAATACAGGGAAATAAAACATAGCTGGAAAATAACTTTAAAACATAAATTGGAGTTCAGGCAGTTTGCTGAGAATAAAATGGAAACACATATTTTGGAGGGATAGCTTTGAAACACATGCCTTGTTGAAGTAAACAACTTAATTTTGTATTACAGTATTATGGATGTTCAGTACTAATCAGGGATATCAAGTAATTTTTATGCGATACTGTTTTTGGTTTTTTAATCTGCATGCGAACTCGTTTCACAAGAAATCTAGTTGGCATTCTCGTACGAAAAATTGCGTACGAAATCTTACGCGAATTGCATCTTGCATCGTGTGAAGCTTGCTTAAGAGCCGCCCAAAATCTCTTCACTCACTCACTCACTCACTCACTCACTCTCCTTATGGGAGAGTATTTGGCATAAGGAAAGAACGTTGGCTGCATACAACGCCAGTGTTCTAAAGAGGTCATTTTTAATCGTGTAATAAGAGAATAAATCTACGTATAGGCTGTTCACGGTAAAATGAGCACTTTTGAAAGCCCTGCTTGCCATCTACCTGTATACACGTTGTGTGGTGTTCCGCCTGACGCAAAATTGTCATTGCTGTGGGCCTCATAGCTTTCTTCGTGCGTCGGTCAAATGAAACTGTAAAATTATTAGAAAAGAAAAATTGGTAAAAATCTGCTCATTTGACACTTGTATGCATTAAAAAAATATAAATAATTTAAACTATCACAAAGTTTACCTAATACTTTTTATTCGACGTTAAGATATGGAACTACTTTCCCTTCCATCGTTACCATCCATACTGGACGCGTGTCACTCAGTGCGCCCGTTAAAATATATCCAGGGCTTTTTACTCTCTCTTCCAATGCTTGTCTTAGGAATGCGTCCACTCTTGTGAAATGTCTCAAATACTCCCATCGTCACCATATGAAATAAAAAATTAGACCTGGCCTAAATACGACCATAACATCAATATCGATAAGCTTGAAGGCCAAAGGCGTTGGAGGAAACCGCAAATTTACTATGCCAAGAATGGCATGGCAATGTCTGGTAAAGTTGACTATTTCTGTGGCGAATGTGATGCAATGTACGAAGGGCCTCCATATGTGGACTGAGTTATGAGCAGTGAATGTAGCTCATAGCAGGAGGATTTCTGTACTGATTATTTGGGAAAGGGCTTTTTCAACTGTAATAGATGCCAGTAGGGCTCTCACCCTACTGTAATAGGATTATTGCCCCCACACGTGTGGTAAGTTTCCTAATATGTAGTCATGTGTGCTATTTGTATTTAACTTCTCACAAATGAATTAGAAATTTTCAGTTGTGTACAATAATACACAATGCATTGTCGTAGCATGTACACGTGGTTTTATGTGAAATACATAATTGTAACAGACACAATCGACTACTGTTTTCTTAAAAGTGCGGGCTTTTGCCCCACATAACCCTACACATGGTTATCATATTGCGACAGTGGCGCTGCCATTGTCGCTAGTTTCAATAACGAACACTCTTCGACAGAGCTAGCAATCTTCTTCGGAGGCGCTCGGTATACCTTCCCTTTTCCTCGCCTTGATTCCCCACATTTGTGCGTCATCATTTTTTTGAAGAGGGCTTAGTTAATAAATAGTGTTGCTCAACTTCCCCTCCTGCTAGGGATGGGCATCGAAACAAATAATCGATTAAGAGCTTATCGATTAAATCGGAAGGTTCCGATTTTAAAAATCGATTAATTGCTTTCAAATAGTCGATCATACTCATAATCGATTAATCTATGAGATTTTTTTTTTTTTTTTAATAGTTTCATTTTCCCGGTCTAGCAGGAAAACTATTGAGGTTGGGAAGCTCAATACTTTTGGTTTGGCAACTAAAATTTTTGCCACCAGATAGCACAGGTGTCGCATGTGTACAGGATCTTTCCGTTCCGTATGTAACTGCAATTTTCATGAAATGAATGTGGTTATGTTTAATCTTCCGAGTTGTATTGTGTTGGACCATACATTAAGTATAAACTTTGTTCTACGCACTAGAATGGAAATAAAACGAAATATGTTTGAATATTGTTGAATATTCTGTCATAAAGTGGATATAGCCAAACGTAGATACTACACCATTTCTTTTTCTAAGTATCATAGCTAAATCGGAAAATATAATAGTAAGATGATTAAACTTATCATTTTTAGTGTTTTCCTTCGCAGTTTCCTTAAACGAAAGGTGAAAAGTACAAATTTCCTTTTAATGGCAGCTACATATTTTTCGCAATTTAATTCGTAACATTTTCATTTAAATAACTTGCTCATAAACGCTCATTGTCAATAATCGAAAAACAATGGAAAGAAATTAATCGATATAGTCATTAATCTAAAGGGCAGTAATCGATTTAAAATAATCGATTAGTTGCAACGAAATGATCGAAGACCTCACCAATCGAATCGTAATAGATCATCCCTACCTCCTGATACTCTTCCGCTAGCACTACTATGAGATACGTCGAGAATACGTCCATTATTGGTCCGAACAGCTGATTGATTTCTACGAGGCACAGCGCATTGGCATTTCAAATTGTCAGTTGGTTCTCAGCGTAAATTTTGTAAAATGTTAAATTCACAGTGATTTAGGGCTGGTGATAACAGAGCTTTAATACGGTGAGTTGTGGGGCGGTTTTAATAATATTGGGCGTTGTAGGGTTTTATAATATGCTGTTTTGTAGTGCGTGTGTGTTAGTTTGTGTGGGCGCGCAGTAAGGTAGGGATTTTCAGAATTCTAGTTTTTCCAAATTCCCTTTTGGTGAAACTAATCCTTCCCAAATGTGTGTGTTGCGTGTTGCTATATTTTTAACGTGTTGGTTTTGTTGAATGTCGCCCCATTTTGCTCACCCGATCTTGGTTTGTTTAAGGCCAGGTTTCACCCTGCATCGGCGTATGGGGAATTAAATGCTGAAATCGGGCAAAGACCTGTCAGTCGTTTTATGTGGTAGTATGAATTTTCAATTGAATGCACCTAGATTTGTAGACCTTTCAAATTTTAATTTTCTAATTTTAATTGCAATTTTCCATTTTTTTATAAAATTCTTACATTTCACAAATAATAAAAAAGTGAATTTAGAATTTAAAAATTAAAATTCGGAAGTTTTACAAATCTAGATGCGCCCGATCTCTAACAAAAAATCTTTAGTTGAAAATACTACCACAAAAAGCGGCTGTCAGATCCTTGTCCGAATTTAGCATTTAATTCCCTATACGCCCATGTATGGTGAAGCCTGGCCTTAACAGTGTGTTCGTTCACAACTCACCTGCTATTAGGTTTTATTTATTGTGTCGTCGAATATTTTTACGGGCTGGGTGCTTTGTATTATGGTCCAAAAAAAACTACCACCCAGCTCATTAAGACTTTTTTATGTAAATATTAAAGATTCTTAATACGTCCATTTTAGGTAAAGAACGCCTTGATGGGGCCTTCTGGCTGCCATCCATTGCAGTGTAGTCCTGTGCAAGAAGGTCATTATCCTGTTTGAATTGAATTATTATTTTCACGCAAGTATTAATCAAGATATTTAATTTGGTAATTTTTTTCCTTCTGCACTCGTTTTACGTTGGTGCTTAAATGTGGGCCATGATGATGTTTGAAAAGCCTGTTCTTGTTAATGAACACATTTTTTTACGAGTGCTAAGTATTTTTAATAACTATTTTATGTTAATTAAAGTGAAGCTGTTTAAGAGATGCCAAAGCATAAAACACTTTTAATGCCATTTGTAAATGTGTGCACTCGCTTTAAGGTGTTTTATAATAAGAGCCGTATATGAATGATTTCTCTATTCAGAAGTGTACTGGTTCTTAAAATAAATGAAGCATTGTCTGGTTTTTAAATGTTCTAAATAATTTAGGAATGCGTCAATTTATTGTAATTTAGCTTGAGCTTGGACGTGTCAAATTACTTTTTATACAGTTTTAAAATTGATGTTGTTTTTAAATGGTCGATTACACCATTGGGTTTTGCCACAAAATAAACGTATTAAAACTGTATTTGTTCAAATTTATTTGTGATGGTTCAGCACAATATCATAAAAAAATCTATAAGCAACAACGGGTAACACACTTTTATTGGTTCAAAACATTTATTATGTTTTGTATTCAATTTTCCGTAACGAATCTTCTTACATAGTTTGTATAGGATGTTCACGGTAAACTGAGAACATATGTAATCCTTGCTTAAGATCTACTCGTGTGCACTTTCTCCGCCATATGCAAAACTAGCTTTGTCATAGGCCAGATTACTTTATTCATGCGTTGAAGTGAAACTGAAATTGTTGGGAGAGTCAATATTTAAAATTTTACTAATTCATAAACTTACGAGCATATAAAAATTAAAGCAAAATAAGTAATTTCGGCATTATTCACTAGTGTTTACCTGATACTTCAAATTAAACAATAACATATGGGAATACGGTCCCTCCATAGTTTCCAGCTTTACAGGGCAAATACAAGCCACTGTGCCTGTTAAAATACATGCATGTAGAAGCAGTGACAATTTCCTAATGTGGTTTTCAAAATGGTTCAATTAACCGTGAACATCCTATACCCGGAGTTTCAGTGCTCCTGCACAGCTATAGGCTATTCACTGTAAAGCGAGCACTTTTGGAAGCCCTCTCATTCGGAATAAGTCAAAAAATATATTTTTTATTTTAGCCTTGGGCGTTATCTTCCGAGTGCGATAGAGATCTTCACACTGTGCTCATTACTTACATGGCAATATTTATCTTAAAAGGCGGTTAAAGGATAAGGAGTGCCTTGATAAAAAGTAACTTGGACCTCAAAAGTGCTCGCTTTACCGCGAACAGCATGTACAAACTTGTTCCACTATCGTTTAATTTGTTGCTATGGTAGTTCGAGGCCTAGGCCTCTGTAGCTACATGATTGTTAGGGATTGAGCCATACTATTGCTTCCAGCTTATTAAAAGTCCCGCAGTTAAACGTGGATTGTCATAAGAACTGCCTTACAGTCATAATAGCAATGGAAAAAGAATAAGCGCTGGAATTATACCCTACCACGGAACGAACTCCGGGATATTCGATGCTCTAAAAATAAAATTTTCTTAAATTTTAATGCTCCGTTTTCTTGGTCAAATCTGTGGCAAATTACCATTTTACGGACCATTACCTGTAGGATCGTTAAATACTTTGCAAGAGGAGCTTGCTGTATTTCTAGCTTTCAGATCGATCTCATATATACCAGTAATGCATATATTTCGTTTATTTAATTAGCTTATCTTCAGGCTTAAAGAATCAACAAGTATTTTTAATTAAGAAGAATTTATGGAGCTTTGAATTACTATTCTCACATTCGATTGGTGATGTGAAAAAGAGGCTATATGTTTACTTAGCAGAATTATGCATGGGCATTAGAATTCTACGTCTTATTCTAGATAGAATAACAAATTTATATAAACATGAAAATACAAAACATGTGGGACTCACTTAACCGCTGGACAGGAGACACAAAAACAATTTTAAAAGCCCATATAAACATAAGCCCTATTTGAAAATTCATAATCGAACTACGAGTTAACTATCAATGATCCATCTACATACATATTTAACTGAAAGGATTTTATATATTTGCAAGAGTTCATTTCTGCACAAATCAGGTTGTCAGCTACCTATGGGCGATTCTGAAATTTAATTAGCATGTCCGAATACGTTATTCTCTATTGTCTCCAAAATTATATAAATAATCTTGTAAACCTTTATCGATAAACAGATGATTTAAGTACAGAACAGGCAATTACTTAAGACTACGTCAACTATTAATTTGGCAGACAAGGTTGAATTGCTTAGCATTCTGGATAACGAACATTGTATGGAGAGTTTTAAGAGGTTATATAGTATTATGAACCACTCCTGCAAATGTTTTAATTGAGCTTGATACAAGAGTTATAATGGGAATGTAGTACCATGATCAACCCAGTCCTACCGAAAGATGGTTACAGTAAGCGTAACACATAACAGGTGTACTCAAGGTGTACTGTGCTGGAATTCGTGTCGTTTGTAGACAACGAGCTCCCCATACACGCGGTGAATTCCTTCTCAACTTCAGCCCGCTTCGTCTGTGTAAATACATATTCATTGTCTATCTCTGCTCTCTCTCTCTTCACACTTCTCTTTGTCGGCTATTATTACAAAGCCCTCAATTCCTTCGCGAGACAGCTATAAACGGGACTGAGAGTGGCAACTCAAAAGCTTTCATATTCCGAATAAATAAGAGCGTGCCTTCAGAGCCCCGGTCGCTGGCCAAAGTACCTGAAATTCCTTCACCGCAATAGCAGATCACAGCGTTTCAAATTAACATTTACATTATTATTTCTTTTATGCGTAACACAGGTATAAGTATGCGTTTTTAAATCACAGTTAAACATGCTGCTGTCAGAGAAATCACAACGCACGCTATTTTAATGCCATTAAAAAAAACGCATTGCTTATTATTAACTTTTTTCCCCAAAATGACATACTGCATATAAAATCGCCTTTCTTGTTTCCGTGTATTCATTTGCGCGTATGTGTGTGTGTTTGTTTTCAAAGCTTTTGAATTGAAACCATGATTAAGTCCATATTTCACTCGGTAGGTTATTGTCAGATATGTGACAATTCATAGGGTGCATGTTCTGAACGTATCCATTACAGAACTCGCGCAGGAATATATTTACACGTGTGCAGGCCAAGCTTTGCTATATTAAGTTATGTACGCAGTTACGAGAGGATGCAAGTGAAAAAAATACCTTATTAAAAGAGTGCATCTATTCCGTTATTAGAATGTACAAGTGAAAATATGTACAAATCCAAAATTTAAAAAGTTCGCAGCTGAGGAAATTTATTGGGGATTGCTTAAGCAAGCAAACGTAGCACAAATTTAGCCAAATTTGTAATTACTGTATGAAAGTGCAGAAGAGCTCGATTACACAAGTAGACAAGTAAGTAAGTGCTCAAGTTGGGAAATATGCAAGTGCTCAGAAATGTGTGGTTGATTCTCACCTCCGTACCAATCCGCCGCAAGTTTTCATTTCAACCTCCGCCAATCCGACACACAAGAGCAACTGCGGTGAGGAAAGAATGAGATGCAATTATTCCAAATACTCTTCGAACAAAAACAGGAAAAGGAAATTTGATGATAATTTTGCTTTCCAAGGATGGTAGAGTGAAACAGTTAATAACAAGAAAAAACATACAACTTCCATTAAAATTAATTGTGCCATTAAACATCTCTTCTTTTCACGAATGCCACCAAATTTTTACTTCCACAATGTAAAACATTTAATAAAAATCGTAAAATTGAACTTCCTTAATATCAACATAAAACAGTACAAAAGACTCTTCATATATTTGTTTTCCAGTTTACATCTAACCTATATGAGAGCTCGCCGAGAACCACTTGGCTATTGGCTTCTGCAGCAGCGATGACACACTTTCCTTTCCGACTTTGTTGGACATGATTGGACCAGCCTGTCCTTAGTGGTTTCCTATTGGTCCATAACATTCCTAGGCGTGCCCGAACAAACTGTAGCCCAAACAGATGAAGTAGAAAATTATAAGTGTTTGAAGTCCAGCCTGCCCACTAATAATAACGCGAATATTGCATGTCACTATCTAAAGTACATTGCATCATATTCCGTCACCAATAGTGGAGAGATTGTGGAGAGATTTGGTCGACTCTTAACATCAAACTCTTGAGAGCCGCTGAGGGTGAAGCGAGGCGAGTATGGAGCAGCGTCGGAATGAAATTCCGGGGGAAACGGGAGACCATCGAGAAAACCCGCCGACCAGCGGTTACGTCCTGCACGATTTCTACATACAAAAGCCTTGGAGCGACTCCACTGAGAATTGAACGTGATTTACCTAGGTGGGAGGCAAGTAGTCTAACCACTACACCACCGTGGCCCTCCGTCATCAATAGCATATCACAAACAGTCACAGGGATGACGTAAGTTACCTCCAATATAACTTAAATGAACAAGGACATCTTGTGGTATCAAAGCAAAACCCCCTAGGCTTTTGTCAGGCAGCAACCCGCAAAGCAGCTTCGTTTGGCTGGTAGAAGCGCATTCAGACCAAACATGATGTCATCGTGAAATCCCCGTACATCAGCACATGAGCAAGGCGTTAATTCAGCTTCTTGCATGCCCAGTCTCAGGCCGTGAACGTAAGAAACACATTTACAATAATAGCAGATCACAGTTTGTACTACGCCCAAATACTGCAAAATCTGAAGTATTGGAGGCAGAAGGAAAACCAAACATGGGACTCGAATTCTCCGTCACAAATGGATGCAATAAAGTGCCCGATAATTCAGATGTTCCACGGTCCATATGCATTGCTAAGTGTGGTTTAGTTATAAGTGATACTCTTAACTTACATACCAACTGTTTTAACAATTTTTTTAATGTGAAATCTGTACTCAATTTTAAGCTGTCAGTGATTAAGTCAGTTTTTAAGTGTAAAATCAAAATTCGACTCTACTTCAAATTAACTAAACATATAGATTTTAATCTCTACATATACCCGATAAAAATAGCACAAATAATCTCGTAGTGAACGATTGAGTGTATCGGAATTAGAAGCAATCAAAATAATTTTAGGTAATGAGTAATGGTGATATGCGGTACTCTGATATGTAGTCTACGTTTTGGGACGCGTGTATTGCTAGTTCAAATGATAACCTGATATGCATATATATATATTGTTTCTAGGTCGTTTAAGGGGAAACTTTCTCCGCCATGTTGGATTTTTCGTTCCCCAAACGCGTTTTTATTTTCAAAAAATCCTTTCTGATAGTACCTTTTTACCCAACTAGCAAATCACCTTACATAGCAGTACAGGCGTAACGAAATCGCTATTATTCACTTGATAGAAAGCTCGGAATGTAACTCTCTGAGAGTAAAAATGAAGCGAGGCCTAAAGACCTCCCTTTTGTATGGCTCTACCATTACACACTTCTCGAAGTGTTTCTCTTTCAAATTCACTAACGCTATTTTTTTTTTTTTTTTAATCTTGTAACATTTGTCCTAAAACTATAACTTTTATTTTCACGAGATACTATCAAGAAAGAACCTATTTCCACTGTCATAATCGCCAGTTTCAAATAGGCACGGTCAGAATTCAATCGATTACATGAAACTAATTATTTATGAAAATACAGAAATGATGTATTTCATGTAACAGAAATATGCTTGTGGTGTTTTTAAATTAAGTAAAATGCGCTCATTTACGTACCTCAACACAGGCATTATTTGCAATGATTTTGGGTTTTAACCCTTTCATTCACACGTTATAATTACTTCAATTAATTTTTTTTAAAATTTGGTATGTGAACTATGTATTAAAAATTGATTAAATATAATAAGTAAATTATATAATATACAAACTTATTTAAATAAATAATATTTAAAAATAAAACATAATACAAGTAAAAACAACAAGATATAACAAAATTACATAAACTATAATAACAAGTTAAAGTGATTTATGGGAATTGAAACGTTTACTACATTCGACAAATAGACTAAATTCTCAATCGCGAATCTACCTTATTAGCTTGTTTATTTTATGGGTATAAGAAATATACGTATAATGTTTTTCATCGTAAATCAAGTCGTGCACGAAATAGACAAATAAAATTAGCTGTCATTACTGAATTTGAACTCCTGTCCTCCAGACACAACAGAAAAAAAAATGCATTAATTGAAGTTCCCTTTTTTACAGTAATATGGGTCATACGGGTAAACTTAAATACGTGGTTTTCACAATTGGAAAGTGGCGAACTTCATAATATATAGAACATCGAGTGACAGATTATAGGATAAGAAAACGTTATTTTTATTATTTGGTTCTAATTAACTTGCATTTCCAGTGTAGGACTGCCACTAGAAGTTGTCCATTTTCTTTCCTAAAATTAGTGTGAAGGGTTTTGTTTGATTATTTTCCCCCTGAATTTTCTATCCTACATTTAAGTCCTCTTTTTATTTTGTGGAACAAAGTTGGGTGGCAATATGATGCCAAAAAGAGTTGTAAGACACTGTTATCCAGACAGAAATTATCAATGATTATGGAAATTTTCCTCTTCTAAACCTTCTTGTAAGTTAATATTCTACATCACGCCAACCATTCGTTCTGAAAGCCAGGTGGGAAGTTAATCTAAAATCGACACTTAAAAGAGCGAAGCAGAGTTATTCGCCAAGCACTTAGAGCTTTTTAATAATTCAGTTTGAGAAGCCGAGCAGAAACGCCGAGAAACGGATTATAAACACCATGACAAAGTTCAGTTTAGGGGGGTTGGTGAAAGAGAGAGAGAGAGAGAGAGAGAGAGAGAGAGAGAGAGAGGGGAGAGAGAGAGAGAGAGAGAAAAATAGGCAGGAATCAAGGAGCCAAACTTCTTCCCTTCCGAGCAGGTTTTTGAATGAGAAACTTTCTATCGCAGAGACCATCCTTCTATACTTTATTCTCTGTCCTTCGCCCGTTTCCTTATTCTGAACCTTTCGGTAGCTTCCACCGAAACTTCTGCACCTTGCGCGCACCTTATGTATTAATTAATATCGTTCGTGCTGTCTTTTATGTTCCGGCTACCTGCCCCCTCCCCCATCAATCCCCCCCCCCTTTTTTTTTCTCTAAGAGTTTCAGCACTCGAATTGAAAAACTTCTCACCATTTTTTCTCTGTGTGTGTGTGTGTGTGTGTATATATATATATATATATATGTATTTAACACTCCGCCCTCGTATTCCTAGTACAACGCTTCGCTTCACACGGATAGTTCTAGTCTTCACAAGGCAATCCCTGCGCCCTTGTGCAACGGTGGTTAAAAGCCGTTTACGATAAAGTGAAGTGATTACTTTTTAAATCAACCTTAGAAAAAAGTCACCGAGTGACATGCGCCCAGTAAAGTTGGTAACTATGTATGGGGAAATAGTTACATATCTTAACGTCGAACGAAAAGTGTTAGGTAATCATTTGTGATAACTCACATTCTTAGTTTCGCTTTGTGTTTCTTTAATGCTTCGGAGTGTAAAAAAGAGCGAATCTGAAAAAACATTTACTTTTCTAATAATTCCACATGTTCACTCGACGGACGCATGAATAAAGTGATGAGGCCCGTGGCAATGGAGATTTTACATAAGGCGGAATAATACACAACGTGCATAAATTTGATATTAAGCAGGGCATTCAAAAGTGCTCTTTTTACTGTGAATAGAATATAATTACATCTGGTGCATTGGTTCAACAGTGATGCATGTCGCATGCATGTGAAAAACCTAACAGGATATGACGTGGCCAAATATACGTCGAAACCTGGGTTCCATAACGCCAAGTACATAGATAGAAAACATGTAACAAGCACAAACGAATATATAAATGTACAGGAAATTCGTTCACAAACAAACAAGGTAAAAACCTGCAATGAGTTAGTGAAGAGATTTGTGCGGCTCTTAACGTCGAGGTCTTGAGAGCCGATGAGGGTGAAGCGAGGTGAGTATGGAGCAGCTCCGGAATGCGCCGAACAGCAGCATCGTCCGGCACGTTCCCCACGAGCGAATATCGGGAGGCGAATCTGCCGGGAATCGAGCTCGGTTCGCCACGGTAGGAGGCGAGCGGTCTTGCCACAATTCCACCGCTGCCCCCAAACCTGCAAAAACGGTTTTAAATGTACGGCAGTGTATTTCTCAAAAACATGAATATATATTCCTTTAATTTTTAACTTATAAACATTTTACTCATATTTTCATGGCTACTCTAGGTCGACACGTAGAGAATGTTAACTAACTCTAGCGAATAAATCGTATTTCTTGTTGTTCAGTCTGACACAAACGCACTGAATTAGAGCCCATAACTTCAATAACACTTCTTAAGAGCTATTTATTTATTTGCTTATTTTAAATTGGCAAAGTTGAGGCATATATCTATCTCTAATACTTGACCATTTATTTTACAAGTCTAATTGGGGAGTCCCCACCTTGTTCATGATTCCGGAGGCTGATTAAGATGGCGGAAGTCGACGCCCGGACATACCCATCTTCTCGTTCCAATGGCCCGACTACAAGAGACCCCCGCCCACGGGCTACACTGTCATTTATCGGCTGCGTGTTCCCCGTTTACTGTCCGATGGAGGGTGTGTTTCTGTGGCTTGCTATTTACATGCCTAGTTTCAGCAACCACGGCCCGTGTCCTGGCCACGAAGGCCACTCAGCTAAGGCTTGGTCACTAGTCGTAACAATATGAACTTAACGGGTGGTGTTTTATTTTTAAAGGTGAACAGCCTACAACTAAAAATATGGCAACTGACTTCAGTATTACCATTTGTATTATTTTAGTTTTATATAGGCAGTTCACAGTAAAATGAGCACTATTGAAAGCCCTTCCCAAGATCTGCTTGTATTCACATTGTGTATTCTTCCGCCTTATGTAAAATTTACATCGCCATTGGCCTCATTACTTTGTTCATGTGTCGGTCAAGTGAAAAAGTGGAATTATTAGAAAAGTAAATATTTTAGGAATCTGGTAATTTTTACATTTAGTTTCATTTTAAAAAAGGCGAAGAAATAACTTAGGTCATCACCAATGGTTACATAACACTTTTTATTTGACATTAAGACACGGAACTACTTTTCCTCCATCTTTGCAAACTTTACTGGACGTATGTCAATCGATGCGCCCGTAAAAATATATGCAAGTAGGGGCAGTGACTTTTTTCTAAGGTTGATTTCAAATGTGCTCACTTTATCGTGAACAGTTTTTACAAGGTTTGACTGTATATTATTAGGCCCTAGTAAAAATTTGTTCACTCATTTGATAGTTAATAATATATACAATTCTCATATACAAATTTTATTTTTTACGTGTTATAAACGAAAGAGTCATAGTCGTTCGAAGGGAAAATTAAACTGAGCTGCGTCTCGTCAAGTTGGTCGCTAAAATCTTGAAAGGCTCAAAGCTGTAGCCTCGAACTGTTCCCATGCCGATCGTGGATGAAGTAACTGCATATTTCATGCAAACGCCTGAAATGGCTTCCAGCGAAGCGCATCGTACCCTCATGTCCCGGCGACGCGGGAGGCTGGGAACCCGACTGGCAATTCATCGTCGCACCTAGCCCCTCCCCCACACCCCCCCCCCCTCCCGTACCTCATCCACGACTGCCAAATGTATGGGACCCCTCACCCAATCAGCAAAGTGGTCCACGCGTCCACGACAGTTTGTGGGTGCGTATTTGTGTCCCAACGCTACTCCCCCCCCCCCTTCCACGTGCGTCCACCGAGGCATTGCGTACAGTGCGAAACCGCACAAACACAAACACGCCCTGAATGTCACGGCGGAGTTATCGACTGTCGAATTAAACGGGATGTTGTCATCGAGCGTGCCGCTCGCAGGAGTTACGCCTGGACGATAGGAAAAAAAAAAGATCGACCATGCACCAACCAGCGAGGTTGGTGCAAAGTTGAACATCGATTGTGCTACTCTCCAACATAAAATAAATAAATAAAGGACCCTTATCACACATACGAAATGTATACAATCACACAAAAATATTTTTAATAATTTTAAAAAAATATAAAAAATTATTAATCTACATGTTAATCAATCTAATTTTATCGGATTAAGAATAGCGGATTTTTGATTGGATAATTCTAATTGATTACCGGATTAATTGGGTCAGTCAAGTCTATATCAAATCGATAATCTGATTAATCGATAGTGCAGTAGAAGCGGCACGTTCCTACTGCTCATGTTGTCCTGTTTGGCGTACGCCTCTTAAACAGCTTTCACTCCTGCCACGTGGAATGACTTAAGGCTCACCCATTTCTACCGCAAATAATTTCACAACAAGAAATAATCGTAGTCAAAAAATACGTTTGACTGTATTTGACTCGCGTATATTATTAGTTATTGTAATCCTGTCTGCTGATGTGTACAAATTTTTCATTTCAATGAGGGCTAGCTTGCTTGCATTTCTTTTATTTAAAAAAAATGGTTTGACAGAAAATTAAAACGCATGTTTTATAAAGAAATTCACGTTTAGAACTACATATTTCTCTTTGGCTTTCAGGTGGCCAATACGTGTACCTAATTGAACGACCTGGCAGATTATTGCTTGTATTATGTACACAAATTATTTCTCTTTTAAGTGGTAGCAACTAAATACACAAGTATCAGTTGCAACGATCCGAATTTTTTTGAATAGTTTGTTAAGCATTTCTGGCAACCATTCGTAAATATGCGCATCTGTAAATTGCGTGCTGTCTGCCAGTTTTGAATTTGCTTTAGCTGTTTTTCAACACTCGGGTCAATTTGTTAGCAACATCGTGTAGGATTTTTTTTTTTTTTTATCTCTGCACTACATATTATCGTTTCTAATTATTACAACTACGGGCGAAACACAAGTTTGCGGAATCTAGGTAAACATCACGAGGATAGTAAAAAAAATAAGTTTATGGCAGAGGTTATTATGAAGTCGAGAGGGAAGACGGAAGCTGATGAAAATTTTGCTCTGCACGTTATTGGTAGATATTTGCATGGTTATTTTCGTTCTTAGCAAAGGATAGGGAGACTTGTTTTTTAAGGGTGTCAAATATATTTTTTCTTCAGAAAATTATTAGTCTTACGTTAAATGTTGTTGGTGCTACTGAGATTATCGGCATTCTTCTCCTCCTTCATTAAAAACAATTTAATTAAGTAAAACGCCATGCGCAGTTGTCGACTGTCGCAAAAAAAAATGTGAAGAAAATCGATTATGCAGATGGAAAGATAAGATGCCGACAAATTCCTCTTCCGTAACAAATTTCAAATAATTACCTTCGTAAAGATTAGCCCGTTTAATTGTTTTGATTGTTAATGAAGATTTTAATAGGTGTAATCGTCCTACATATATGATTTCACGACAAATGAGGGATTCTCTTGGTAAGTTGATAAAACACATTATAGGCTGTTCACGGTAAAGTGAGCACTTTTGAATTCCCTGCTTAAGATCCACTTGTATGCACGTTGTGTATTCCTCCGCCTTATGTAGAATTAACATTGCTATGGTCCTGATCATTTATTTCGTTGCGTAGGTCAAGTGAAACTGCAGAATTATTAGAAAACGAAATAATTTAAAAATCTGCTAATTTTTAAATTTCTGTGCATTAGAAAATCGAAAAGCGAAAGAAAAATATTTTCAGTTACCACAAATGGTTACGTAACACATTTTATTCAACGTTAAGTTATAGAGCTACTTTCCATACTTCGTTACCAACTTTACTGGGCGAATGTTACTCAGTACGCCCAATAAAATATATGCATGCAGGGCCAGTGATTTATTTCTAAGGTTCGTTTCTAAAGTGCTCACTCTATCGTGAACAGCCTTTAATTAACTCTTTAACCTACAGAAAACACCGAGTCAGAAGATCCTTCAGTCATTCATCATCATAAATACTTTCGGAGTATCGTAATTATCATCCAATATAAAGGAGAAATTCTGTAGAAAATAGGTATTATTGATCTTACCTTTATTGCTATAATTAAATTATGGTTAAGAGATTATTTCTTAAAGAGATGAAATATTGTAATCAGTTAAGATGTTCAAGTTACGCATGAGGAAAAGGTATTTTTAGCTTACTTTCCGAAGGAAAGAAAGGCTTATGAGATCACTTTGTTAACTGTGTGTGTGAGTAGGTGTGCCTGCTTGGTGTGTGTGTGTAGGTGTGCCTGCTTGGTGTGTGTGTAGGTGTGCCTGTCTTGGTGTGTGTGTGTGTGTGTGAGTAGGTGTACCTGTCTTGGTGTGTGTGTGTGAGTAGGTGTGCCGACTTGGTGTGTGTAGGTGTGCCTGGCTTGGTGTGTGTGGTAGGTGTGCCTGACTTGGTGTGTGTGTAGGTGTGCCTGCCTTGGTGTGTGTGTAGGTGTGCTTGTATTGGTGTGTGTGTGTAGGCGGGTATATTGTGTGTGTGTGTGTGTGCCCCCTTTTAAACAATTTTTGATCGCGTCAACCAAATTTCTTATCTCGGTATACATATAGTACTACGTAAGGATACCTGACGTTTACAGATATGGACCACTCCGGGCACTTACTTTCAAAATGACGGCCATTTTTATATTTATAGTGATATGTCATATCTCGGAAGCCATTCAACAGCTTTTTAATCAAATGTTGAATATTTTTTTGGTCCGATATTTTGGAAGATCGCACCATATGAAAAAATTAAGCTTCTATGTTATAACTAAAACTATTGAATCTATTTTCTACAAATTTGGCACATAAGAAATACTATAAGCCAGGTTAAAATAAGTTGCTATACTTTATTGGGCATGCATTTTCAAAATGGTGGCCGTAAAAATATTTTACGGTTATTTGGTATAACTAACACAGCATTTGACCAATTTCATTCAAATTTTCTACTCTCACAGTACCTATTACAAGGATCAAATGAGCGATAAACATAACGACTTTTGTCTGCCATTTTGTTAGATAGCGTTACATGAATTAATCAAGTTTTTGAGTATTTTCTCGAAAAACAATTGACAGATTCCTACAACATATGGCGAAAAAGTAGTACTGCCGTATTTAATACGTACAAATATTTTTCATGCATGACAGTCCCTTATTTTCAAAATAGTGGCAACTCTAGCTATTTTAAGCATAGTATGCTATATATTCGCAACCAATTTAGAAATTTCAACGGAGCCTCCTTTTTTCTCAATTTTGTAAGATAGTGCCACACGAATAAATAAAGTTTTTATCTCATATCTGGGGAAACATATAGCCGATTCCTACCAAACGCGGCAAACACGTAGTATTGTTAACTGATATGTTTCAGCTATGTCAGACACTTATTTTCAAAATGGCGTCTATAAAGATATTTTAGTTTTGTAAGTTATACCGCTGACACCATGTAATTAACTCCAATGAAACTTTGAATATGTATGATAGCTGTATATAATAACACAATTAAATGTGTACACGAAAAATCTCTTTTGTCCACCATTTTCTGAAACAGTATCATTTGACAAATAAAAATTATCTAATCTCCGAAAAAATAACCGATTTCTACCAAATTTGGCAAGCTATGTAAAGTAATTAATTTTGAGAGGGTCATACACACACATTTTTTAAATGACTGCCATATAAATATTTTAGATCCGAATTTTTTATCTTTGAAACTGCAAAACAAATTTCAACTTAACTTTGTATGCTGATAGTAACAATATTATCCATCCAAATTGTCTTTGCAAACCTTATTTCCCCGCCATTTTGTAACATAGCCCCACATGAAATAATAGAGTTTTTATACCGTATCTCGGGAAACAATCAGCTGATTTCTTTCGAATTTGACGAGGAAGCTGTACTGTGGTAGGCCATACTAATTTATTAGTTTTATGTATGTAAGGTTCTTATTTTCTAAATGGCGCGTATACAAACAGTTTAGCTTGGTGTGCTATATCCACGAAACTATGTAAAATATTAAAATTTTAATTTTTATATTGTATCTATGAAAATAATCTTATGTGCTAATTTATATACTTTTTGACCTCCATTTATGTAGATCGTCACATGATAAATGGAGGTTTTATGACATATCTCGAAGACCAATCAACAGAGACCCAAATTTGACGGATTTTTTTTGCAAAGTAATGTGTGGTGTGTAAATTGAACATTTCGCCATATTTGCGGAACAAGTCAACCTATTTCCACATAATTTTGCACACCTACAGAAGGCCATGTAAAGTCACATGATTCAAACGGGGCCAGACAATGATATTTTCACACGCTTGGCATATCTATTTAACAATTGAACAATTTCAACCACACTTTGTACACTGGCATTATCTAGTACATACATGCATCCGAATTTGATGCTCCAAATCACACCTCCGTGATGCAGTTGTCTGCAAGCTGGCTTAATTGTACGATTTTTTCTGAATTCGAATCCAAGTTAAGTCACTCGTGTAAGAATACTTTGTCCTTGTGCTGTTTCACGTCTTTCTGGTTTCATCTCTAATGACATTGCTGTCAATGAAACGTCAACGCCAACCTGCCAGCTAAGCTTTTAAGAAATTCACTAAAATTCATTTGTGCCCACGTAGAGGAAAGTAGGATCATTAGTCATCAGTAACTTCCTGTTTAAAATAAACACATTTTCATTGCAATTTCCGAAATCATTTGTTTTTATTACAGCAAGAGTTAAAAATCACCTTCGAACGTAGTATGATAAAATCATCTAAGAACGCAATGTATGCAAATCCACTCTCAACCCCCTCCCCTCCAAAGAAATTAGAAATAAAATGTCAATATCGTAAGTGATTACAACAGTGAATATGTCTTACCTTGCATTCCTGTATAGGCCGTTCGCGGTAAAATGAGCACTTTTGAAAGCCCTGCTTAAGATCTATTTGTATGCATGTTGTGTATTCCTCCGCCTTATGTAAAATTAACATTACTACGGGCCTCATCACTTTATTCATGGGTCTGCCAGGAGAAACCATGGAATTATTAGGAAAGTAAATTTTTTTCACCAATCTGGTCATTTTTAGAATTAATAGATTTAAAAAAACTGTAAACTAAATAAATAATTAAAAATAGCACAAATTATTACCTATCACTTTTTATTCAACGTTAAGATATGGTGCTATTTTCCATCCCATCATTACCAACTTTATTCGGCGCATGTCACTCAGTGCGCCCGTTAAAATATATGCAGTTAGGGGCAGTGACGTTTTTCTAAGGTTGATTTCAAGTGCTCACTTTATCGCGAACAGCCTTTAAATCATTTTACAGGGATCGTCACATTTAACGAACTTCGGTTTGAAGGACTGCGAACAGCCTGATGTGATACGGATCATCTCATAAATTACAGGTATAGGCTATTCATGGTAAAGTGAGCACTTTTGAAAGCCCTCTCATTTGGAATAACAGTCAATAAATATATTTTCATTTGAGCCTTAAACGTTAACTTCCGAGAGCGGTGGAATATATACACTATGTTTATTACTTACAGGGTAGTATTTATTTAAAAAGGTGGTTGAAGGATAAAAGATGGCCGAAATGAAAATGTAAGTAGGGCCTCGCTCTATCGCGAACAACCATTAATTAACCTGACTGCAGTTGTACAGCAGTTTCATCCCACGCATATCCACTTCCAGCTCGGTTACCGTTAAGACAGGATGACTTTTTTCTGCGACGGGGGTCGAACCCAGCCCAATCCCAAGAGAGACCGCTTACCCCTAATTAACCGCGACTCTGGAATCTCCTTTAAGCACGCTGCTCGTCGACCGATGCGCGGAGATCCCTGCGTGTTCGAGGACGGGTCCTGAAAGCGGTATGCAAATGACCTCCCCGGGTGGGGTTTTGCATATTTATGCCCACATCCCGGCAATTACGAGCACCCCGGGTGCACGAGCGCCGTTAAAGAAACTGCAGTAGCTGTTGAGTGCGACGCTTGCTAGATGCTCTGGTTTGCTAACACTCGGTGTCACGCGCCAGGCTCTGGGGCGTAGAGTGCAAGCCCGAGGGGCGCAGCGGCGCTCTGAGTCCAGACATTGGACTGCTGACGTGCCTTTACTACGGTCAACAACGACGAGTACTGGGCTTTGTGTTAAAACACTGTTTATGAAGATAATTACATTTGGTAAAAAATAATAATATCGATATAAAAGAGTTTGTCTTTGGAGTGAGTGAGGTTTATAGAGTCGACGAGGGCAAAAGCGAGGTTAGTAAGGAGAAACACCAGATCGAAAGGGCGGGGGGAAGCGGGAGATCCCCGAGAAAACCCCACCGACCAGCCGCATCGTCAGGCACGATTCCCACGTGCGAAAATCCGGGGGCGACCCCGCCGGGGATCGAACCCAGTTCGCCTTGGTGGGTAGGCGAGTAGTTTTGGCACTACGGTACCGCGGCCCTTTTGTCTTTGGGAAGTTAATGTATATTCAGACAATTTCCATCACTGTTGACCATGTGTATTTTGATATATAGGACGTTTCTTCAATACATGGAAAAACTCCGTATGCGTATTCCTCACGAAAAAATAAGGCGAAAACATGTATATGCGACTTACCGTCTTAAGTGCATCCCAAGGGAGGTACGCCCCCTTGAAGTATGAGCAATAAGACAAGGTATTTGCACTTATACAAAAAGTATGTATAATCTAACCGTAAAACTCTGGAAAACTATTAAATGGATAGTTCTACGATCCGCGTAATGTTTAGCACCATACACACGTTTATTCTTGACAAAATACGGATTGCAACCCCTATTTTTCAATGAAATCGTGTTTTACCCGTGGTTTTTTACATTTCACGCTGCACATTGTGAAGTAGCACATTAAAATTAGCTAAAAATGCCTGAATAATCATTTCGCTAATCCCAACAGTTTCCGAGGGATAAATGCATAAAGTACACAACCAGGAAATACCGTGGCTGGGTATGTAGGCAACCTGAGATGATCGGCCGTTGCAAGGCATACCACTCTAACATAACATCACAAAATAACATGATGGCGGGTTAATAAATGAATTAATCGTGTGTGAGGAGAACGTGAATGGTGTTAAGGTTTATTCAGTTAACCAATTTCACATGGATACTATTTACGCTGTCCCACACACAGGATTAGTTCATTTATTAACACACCGAGATGGTATTTTGTGTTCTTATGTTAGCACGGCATGCCACGCGATTTCCGATCGTCTCAGGTGAATTTACGTGTTGCCTACATACCCAGCCATGGTATTTCCTTGTGTACTTTATGCATTTATTCCTCGGAAACTGTTGGGATAAGGCAATGATGATTTAGACATTTGTAGCTTATTTAAACGTGTTAATTCATAATGTGCAATGTAAAATGTAATAAACCACTGGTAACACACACTTTTATTGCAAAATAAGGGTTGCAACACCCGTTTTGTCACGAATAAACTTTTTGATGGTGTCAAATATCCCATGGACCTTAGAACTTTGTCAATTTAATGGTTTTCCAGTCTTAGAGTTAGATTGTGCATACTTATTGTACAAAGTACAAATGCCTGGTCTTATTGCTCCTACTTCAAAAGGGGTGTACCGCCCTTGATATGCACTTTAGACCGTAAGTCGTATATATGTCTTCGCATTATTTGGTCATAAGGAATACACATGCGGATATTGTCCATGTGTTTAAGAAACACCCTGTATTGACGTGAAGTAGGTCAATGTTGGATACATGCGCAAAGGCGATACTCGGTCTACCTCTACTTTAATCTATGACCTCGGTCAGGATCTCCCAACTCCAGGCATGCGCATCAGACTCTAGGTGCCGTGTTGCCAACCTAAAGACCAGCAATCCGGCTACATGCGTTCGCAAATTCGTCTACAAATAATGAAATTGAGTTACGCTAAACAATTAAAGTATTTCAACACTTCTATTTATAATATGGCATTAATTATTCATATTAATAATGTAAAAACCTCACACTCATTAAATATGAATTAGCCTAGCCTTTATATTTCAAAGAAAAATTGCTATTAATGTTCAAAACGTGGCGAGCATATTGTATTACCATACTGTAAGAATGTTAATCTTGAGAAGTAAACAAGATGACAATGACATTTTAAGTAGAAGGACCGAAGGGTTTCCGGTGTATTTTAAATATTAAAAAGAGAAAATAAATGCAAAGATCGGGCCATTAAATTACTATAGAAAGGGTCACTAGAACGAATATTCGCTAACGTTTGTGAAAAATGCAACACCAAGAAGGATACAAGCGACTAAAATGAACTTAATACCACACATTAGGTGCATGATATTACGCAATTGGTTAGGATTACAGGACTGTACATGATCTCTGTCCTTGAGAATTCAGTATGGTGTGAAGCCCCTACGTGCTGCGAGCAGAGACCCTAAACGTCGTGACATGGAATCAAAGAGGACGTGGATATGTTCTTTGGGAATCACTCTCCACGCGGTTTGTATGCGAGTCTACAAAGCATCAACAGTGGATGGTGGAGGTCGGCGACGAACAATTTTCCGACCAGCCATGTCCCAGACATGTTATATGGGCGACATGTCAGGCGAACGTTAAGGCCAGGGAAGAAGTGGTACCCGTCGTTCATTGAAGAAGGCGTGCATATTTCTCGCCGCATGTGGCCGGGCATTGTCCTGCTGAAACATGGCATGTAGAGTTGCCTGAAGAAAGGACAGTACCTCGGGCTCTAAATTCTCCCTGATGTAGAGGTTTCCATTCAGATTGCCCTCAATGCGTAAAAATCCAGATTGCATGTTGTATCTAATGGCGCTCCAAACCATCGCACTTGGCGTTTGTCCGCTATGCCGCTCCACAATGCAGGCTTCAAGATTGCGGTTACCACGGTAGTGTCTAACACGCATGCGGCCATCGCTGTAGGACAGGTTGAAGAGGGACTTGTCCAGAAACACGACATTTTGCCAATCAGCACGCCAGCGACGGCGTTCACGTGTCCATTGCAGTCTGGGGAGTTTGTTGTTTCTGGACAATGGAAGCCGACGCCATGGCATGCGTGACAGCAGACGACGTCCAACCGTCGACGCAGACAGGTCCACGCCCGTTTCAGTGCTCCAGTGTCGAGCCAACACTCTGGACGAGGTTGTACGGTCCGTTACGGCCATGCGGACAAGATGGCGGTCGTCCCGTGCTGTGATCACATTGCGTGGTCCAGTACCCGCTCGTCGCTGTGTACGACCCTCTTCTATCCACTGGCTCCACACACGCATCACAGTCGTAGCAACATGCCCTGCACGAGCCGAAATGCCATGATATGACAAAGCCGTTCTCCTGAGACCCATCATTCTGCCCTGTTCGAACTCACTCGCATGCGACATGGCACCCTTTGACGTCGACGAGGCATACTAACACTTGCTTTCATTATTTCGTTTGACGGCTCTTCTCTGACTCAGCTTGGCGTAACACGGACCTTTCCAGTCACACAAGAGAGGGCGCTGCTGGACCTACGTGTGCGGTATCTATCTGCAATTGTAATCACTTATTGCTGGTACACAGTTCTATAGGCTGTTCACGATAAAGTGAGCACTTTTTAAGGCCCTTATAAATTTTTCCTTTCATCCAATTTACATCTTCCTGCTGCTTTTTAATATGAAAATTGCAACATGAGCAATAAACACAGTGTATACATTTCACCACCGTCAAAATTTAATGCCTGAGGCTGCAATAAGATATATTTACTATCGGTTTATGCCTGTTACGAGTGCCTTATAAAGTGCTCACTTTATCGAGAACAGCCTATACACACTCCGCTACAAGGTAGATGGCCTAAAATGAGGCTACATGTACCCGGACTCGGCTGGGTTGGCTAAACTGCCTTGAGCCTCCCCCTCATTCTGCAGCGGGCTGCCGTAAAACTTCCTTTTTGCTTACGGCTGCGCCGACATCGTTCGTAATGCAAGAGCGCATTATCACAGTCTGGCATCGCAGCGGCGCACCGTTGCAACGCCCAGTTAACGTCTCTTCGTGCAGGAAACGGTGGTAACCACGTTATAGTCCATTCGCGGTTTCTTCGGTTTCTCCATGTATGACGTTTTTAGTTATTTCATAAATCCGCTATGTAACGCAAGCGTTTTATACTAGTGTTAAAGTTACTTTTTTTCCTGTTAAATTGAAATGTTATTAATGTTTTATCTGTAAATTACAATGCTTCATTTATAAATAATTTGAATAAAAGACAGGGAGAAAATAGGTATGTTGGTAGCGCCTGGTGAGAAATAGTCCTTACACAAAATACTGTTATAGGCCGTTCACTGTAAAGTGAGCACTTTTAGAAGCTGTTTCATCAGATATAATAACCAATAAATACATTTCATTGTGGCCTCGGACTTTTGGTTTTGGGTATGGTAAATGTATACACTGTGCATATTACGCGCATGGCAGGGTTAACATTAACAAGTGGTGGAAGGATATAAATTGGTTGAAAGAAGAAAGTAACTAGGGCTTCAAAAGTGCTCACTTTACCGTGAACGGCCTATACAGTTAATGCGCACGAGCGTGGCGCGTCGTCCTTCTGGTGTAGTTCTCCAGGATCAGTTAAGCTTACTTTACCCGAGGCGGAGCGGGAATATCCTGGAAGTAGATCTTTAGCAGGGCTTCAGAAAAGGCTGAAGTAACCGTGGATGGATTATATATGTAACGGCTGAATGCCCACGCGGAAATGTACTTGCCTCTTCCTTGGTGTGTTTCATGTTCTATGACAATGTGTGAGCGTTAGTGCGTTGCGTCCTTCGCGAAAAGAAATAAAAATGATTTGATGATGTTTGGGTGGCAGGTCAGAAACTATTAACTAAGTTTTACTGCCACTTCGCATCCCCACTCATGTTCACTTTAAATGTATGTTACAACATAAAATATATCTACATACAATTTGAGCTTTACTCACAAAAATAGTACCAACGGAGTGAAATAAACCAACTTATAACCTACAAATTTAAAAAAAATTAACACAGTTTTTTTTAAAATCAAATCCAATTCAACATTTAACGAAAAATAAAGCGCCGTTATATAATACTCATATTTTAAATAATGTTTGTATGTTGAAAGCATCTAGCAAATGCGGGAAATTTTTTTAATTGTGAGAGACATTTGTCCGTTTTTCAGCAAAGTTTCCAGATAAAATAATTCATTTTGCTTTGTTGTAATAAACGATTTTAACAAACGTTATTAAATTTGATACATTATTAATGCTGCAAATTACAATCACACACTTACTTAAAAATGACACTGGTTTTGTTTTGACAAATAACTGATTCTAGAAAGTTAATGTTGAAACCACCTAAGGATTCTTTTCATTGTCGTGAGTAAATCGTAAACAGTGTGTTATTAAAGTTTTGGAATATAAATTTATCCTTTTGTCATTTTGAGACAGAAATTTCAAAAAGGTAAGTCGCGTATCCATTAAAATTAAGCTTATTGCCACCCATTTTGGATTATAAGTAAGTGGGTTTGTAAAAGTTAACCATATCTTACAATTTTGGAAATGAAAAGTATTTCTGAACACAAAAGAATTACGTGCTTGAATTCGAAATGTTTGAATATCCCTCTCTCGTTTAATTTTTTTTTTTTAATTAACTTCCCATAATATACAGGTCCACCTCTAGATGATACGTTATAGCACGCGTCAAGCATGTGTTGGATAATGTGTTGTGTATTTGCATTTATAAGGCAAAATAACTTCAATTCAGAGCAAATTCATATACCATTTAAGGCCGGGATGATTCCTTTACTATTCTTCGAATACTTAAAAGTCTTCTTATATGTGAAACTAAAACGTAGGTAATTTACACAAAAGCAAATTTTCATACTGAACCTATGATGATGGTTAGTAAAATTGAGATCATTATCTATAGAAAAGTGGTGACAGGGGATATAAACGTCAGCGTGCGCTAATTTGCAACGTAAGTCGTGTCAAACCAATTAAATTAACATTTTCGAATTGGCAAACCTGTAACTGTAGAAGTTGCGAGCTCCGGGTCGTCGTTATTGGCAATACCACTACCGAAAATCAAAATCAAACAGTGAATACATCATATTCAAGAAGGGCTTCAGGAACAATTAGTACGTCAGAAACAATTATGCCGAAGGGATATACTTTTACAGACAAAATTAGAATCATTAGCTCATCAAAAATATCACGTGGCATTGCCACTAATTATACTTCCCGGAATTTTAACTGTAAATTTAAACCATGCTTCCTTCCATTTGCTCGTCCTGGAGCTGAACGTTATTTGTGGTGAAAACACAACGGAAAGAGCAAAAAATGCTATGCTGCGTTTGTGATACCGTCCTCGCATATTATTTACATTTGTACCGTAGCGCAATTCAATTCCGTAACAAGGGTGAGGTAAAAAAAAATGAGCAAACATGACATACATGCATGCCCACAGACAAGTTGTTATTTCATTAGCAACTTTGTTTAAAAACGTCACGAAACAGAACGATTCCATTCCTCTGCTGAAAAAGGAAATTTCATGTAACGTTTCATTACCCCGGACAGAAATAACATACAGTTTGCAACCTTATTTTCCCTATACGCCGAAATGTGAAACAACGCTTTCGTTTACAAATAACCTTACGTTGCACAATGTTGTGGTTTCTTAGACATGGTTTGGATAGCTGATTGTGCTTAGCAGATGACCAGAAGATGCCAAGTTCGTCGCGGAGTTAATAACCACTAATTAACTCTCGTTGAAATCTTGCCGTGAAACTTTCAGAGATTTAATTTTTGTAACATCCCTTTTCGTTGTTACTGTAACACAATAACTAACGTTCTTGCTGTCTACAGATTTGGTTTTGCTGGTGGTGTTTTTCCAGAACTGTCTGGAATCTCTAATAATTATGTATGTAAAGTGTGTAAACAAACACACATGCAATGAAAATATTACTTAAGTAAGCTCGCCTTCTCACCACGGAAGTGAATGCTTGTGGTCATAATCTTCCATGCGTGAGGCGTAACTTTAAGTTATCAAGGCATCTTTTTTTTAAAATAGCAACGCTCTATTCGTAACCACGATGAGCCAAATTCGTTGCAGATATACCCATAAAATTACCTTACGGTTGTGGTGTTCCGTGCTCGAATAGTATGCAAATACTACTTTCAACTCTAATTTTAACATTAATTTAGCTTAAAGAACGCCCTTATTTCTCCCTACCGTGAGCGATGCCTACGTAATACTAGAAGACAGGATGATTTATAAGTATCAGCCAAAATGTTTTATTTCTACGAATCATTCGCTTCTGTTTTAAGATGAGAAACATATAAATGTGTTTACTCGAAACCAATGAGAATAATTAACTATCGCTGCTTCACATGAGTATTTTCTCTGTGTGTAATACGTAAAGCGTTGTAATTTTTAAATCGCACATTTCATTTTCCCTTAAAAGTTGGACAGTTCCTTTAAGAAAAACTTAAGGTTCTCGAGTTTTCTGATACAGACACGTGCATATGAGTATGATAGTGTTGTAAGGGCTGATTTGGTAATCAACTTCTTCTAACTCTAACTCCTTCCACCTCACACAGAGAAAACTCTAAATTGACTCATAATCCGCTGAAACAACTGTTACACACACTGTAGAAAAAAATTTTTTGTTGCTCGAACTGACAAGTTCTTGTATAATTAGAGAATTTAGTTAATTCACAGTGGTGTGGTGAACATCAGCCAGGGCTGGCAGGCGACGCTCGAGAGTCCAGGATGGTGTGGACTCGGCAGGCCAGCCCAGCTGTTTGTAAAACATCCCCCGCCATGGAAGGTAGTGAGGCCGGGCGGGGCCCTATGTGAGACTGGGGCGATGGCGGTTCGCAGCCATCTTGATTCCAGTGGACGACGGGACGACTTCCAGAGGGACCACTAGACCAGAGGTCCCTACTTCGACTCCAGCCGCTGCCACTGGCGAGGAGGTCTGCACGTTGGCGACGCCTGGGTAATTATTATCCCAGTAGGGCGCCCTAGGTCGTGCAGAGTTAGGGTCTTCATGTAATCCTCAAGACTCCCTCAGAGTCACGAGCACTATAATTATAGTTATTGCAATCGTGCAGTCAGGACCGTGGCCAGGATTTTATTTCAGGACAGGGTGGGGGGGGGGTATGTTCTTCGCTGCTACCGCCGATTAAAGCGGGGACTCCGCGGGTCCTCCCCCGGGAAAATTTGGATTTTAAAGAGCAAATTGGTGCTATTTTAGGGGTTTTAGACTCTAAATATTGAATATACAGTTGGAAGACATCGTAATATTTTAAAGATTAACCTTCTAAAACTCTTGGAAGTATTTAGTGAAGGAGGGGGAGGGCATGGGCCCCAGTGCCCCTCCCCCCCCCCAATCACATTATATACAAAATTTGTCTGATGAACATTAACGCAAAATACCTGTGAATATAATAATTTTCATCAATCACATTACTAATAAAAATTTACACAATTTGTTTATTCAACATTAAAATCTAAATACGTACCTAAGACTTCCGTTGAACCATATTACTAATAAAAATATAGATAAAAAGAGTTCCTTGAATAGTAAATTCTAAACACCCGATAATAAAACACTTTAAAGCTATGTATTATATTACCAACTACTTAAAAGTTGCCCCAGTATCAATGATAATAATATTGTATGTGCTTGTAAAAGTAGCGACACCTCATAGAACTTCTACAATAACAACATTCTCCTGTTTGGTTTCCTTGCCATGACGTCTAAAATGTCATCTGCCATTAAAGGCAATGAATAGCGAATTGATATGAGTGCCAGACCAGTTAATCGTTGGCTGCACATTGAGTTTCTTAAACATGTCTTAATCCTTTCCAATGAGGAAAATGACCTCTGGACCTCAGCTGTTGATACAGGTAAAGTTGTCAGGACACACAACAGATGGCGTATGGTTGGAAAGATGTGATCCATGCGGATGTAGTAAGAACTTGGCCTTTCGCAGCTCGCGCAGGCGCACTGCAGGGTAAAAGCTACAATGTCAACGGATCATGTGCCCGAGGTCAACCCGACCAGATAACAGTATTTTTATACACAACAAACAGTCAACACCCCATTATCCATTACTTCTAAGTGCATTTCGTTGCAATAGCTAGACCACTATGAATGTTACCATGAGTATTTTTTCCAATTTAGTTCAATACTTAGGGGGGGGGGGTGTCTGGACACCCCCCCATCCCCCGGCTTCGGGGCTGGTACAGTAGTGTCTGTTAATTGCACTTGATAACTGCGGAGTAGTGATATATTGTCAAATGTAAAGCAACGCAGAGGGCAAGTTGAGTGTCACATTGTGCAAAAATAGCTGTGAGTTTAATGAACATAGTATTTGTACATTGAGTGCTCTATTCGTCTAGTGACGACCATCCCCCTTCCTCGCGTGGCCTGAGTCATCCTCAGGACAGGTCACAGCAACCGTCGTGTTTTGTAAATCTGCAGCGTTGGTTGATTTACAAGAAGAGCGTTTGTGGGAATAACGAAAGATGTTTGTGTTGTTACTGATATCTAGTGCACAACTAATAACATGTCTGCGTATCACTCATCGCTTCTGGTAGTTCCACACATTTCGATAATAGCCCCCATGGCTCAGGGACGGTTGCTATTTTACACAGTACAATATTTCGAAGAACGTTGTTTCTGTGGCTTACATCAACAAAGCGGGAAATCTAATTATGACAAATATAAAATAGTTTATAGATTTTAATTTCGTATATGTTTGAAGTATTGTAAAATTCGTTGTTAAAGGAGAATGAACAATGGATTCGGAGATTAAGATTTAGATAAAGGATTGTAGTCAAACGAAAAAATGTATTTTAAGCTTAATTATTTTTTCGCGACTATCTTATTTGCACAGAAAATTATACATTAAAAATATTGGAACAAATGTAACAACCCGAGAATCAATTATTATATGTATAAGTATCGTAGTAAAAAGTTTTTGTAAGTGAAGATGAAATACTTGTCTAAGAAAACAAATTTTTGTAAATTTAAAAACAAATCTTGTAAACCTGTTATATTTGTACACTTAAAAGAGCAACAGTTGTACTGTTATTTAAAAATTCTGGCAGAAATTTTTATATTTAGTAAACTGCTGATAGAATCTCAGGTGTTAAATTTGCATGTGTGCTAATGGCCAGCGAGTCATCACTTCCGAAAATCCTCTTATGGTGAGGGCTAATTCTACCCATGGGCAACACGACCAATTGCCTTCTGGCTGTTTATAAAATAATGTGTTCCCCTGAGTTAGGGGATCGCAATTTTAATTTGGTAACAGTACAGGCCAGATTGTAGATTTATGTGATTTTAGCTGCGATAGTACTGGCGTGTACTTTTATCTTAAATCTTTTGAGAAATGTTCAGAATTATTTCATAACGCATATTTTGTATTCGTTCAACGTTTCTCTAGACAGCTAAATGTAAAATGTGTGTTCCAAAATACGAGTACATTCCACATAGTTTCACATGGACGCCTTTGAATAAAAGATGCTATAGGCTATTCACTGTAAATTGAGCACGTTTGAAAGCCCCCTCATTAGGAATAATAGTCAATAAACATATTTTATTTTAGCCTTAGCCGTAAACTTCTGAGTGCGGCGAAATATATGCACTGTGTTTATTACTTGCATTGCAATGTTTATGTAAAAATGTGGTTAAAGGATGAGAAATCGCTGAAAGAAGAAAAGTAACTGGGGCCTCAAAAGTGCTCACTCTACCGTGAATAGCCTATGTGACAAATATATGCAACAAGATGAAAGGACAAAGAAAACAAAAACACTCCGAAAAATTCAACAGCTGTCAGCAGCATTCATTTTCCCGCGTATGCAATAAGCTACTTTTTTTTTTTACGTAGGACCAACATACTCCTTGTAATTTTGTCACTAATAAAAGTTCCTCCGTGAGTTCAGTAAAACTTGCTGTTCACTTTTTAAGGCAGAATACGGCATATTGGCATGCGAGATTAAATTATTGAAAGAAACTTTAAGCGATTAAAATAGACTACGATGTATATATGCGCCCGTGGTGTAGTGGTTAGTGAATTTTCTTTTAACATAGAGGTTTCGGGTTCGATTTTCGTGGAGCTGCGGTTGCTGAGCGGTTAACCTGCTCGCCTCCCACCAATACGATCCGGGCTCAATCCCTGGCCGGGTCGCTCCCAGATTTTTGCATGTGGGAATCGTGCCGGACGATGCCGCTGGTCGGCGGTTTTTCTCGGGTAATTCCCGCTTCCCCCCCACCCTCCTTAATTTCGGCGCTGCTCCATACTCGCCTCAATCACCCCCATCGGCTCCTCAAGACCTCGCTCTGAAGAGCCGCCCAAATCTCTTCATTCGATTTTCGTCACCCTTATGGGAATTTTCCAAAACGTAGTTGGATAGGGAAATGAGTGACATGGTCTCACAAAATGTGTTCTGTGCAATCCTGTCTAACCTGCAATTTTTAAAGCACAAGAAGTGCTGTGTATCAACAAGCAGGCAAATTACTTTGTAGAAGTCCAAATTGTAGCTTGCTATTTTGCAACAAAATAGTTCGAGTATCACTACGCACATTTATGTAATTCAAAAGGATATCCGTCTGTATGTTACAGTACTATTTTGTACAAATACTGAATATATCTTGTACACTTTTAAGCGAATTATGGCAAACTTTACAAACATTTTTTTGCAAAAGTAACAAAAATATTTTACAGTGAATTTTCTTGCCATTTTAATACGCGATACACGGTAAATGGTGAATTGTGTGACCTACGTGAAATGAAACTTACAACAGATATTGAATATCATGTATTTGATGGTAATGGTGCACGCAAACCGTATATTTATATAATTTTTGCATCTCGCGGCAGTTTTTCTGCTCAGCTGGTACACGCCCGCGCGTGTCAAGGTCCGACACCCGACTTCACGTAACTTATTTAGGTGGGCTTTTCACACTCACTCGTTGCCAATACCCATAAGTTACCATTTTGAAGTCAACATGCCGTCCCTGCGTCAGCGAACTTCTGGGCACCCGCTCAGGAGAGCGACTTTCTCAGACTGACACTGGCCAGGGTGACGTCACGTACTCCCTAACCACACACCCTAGCGGCGGCTTTTACAACCAGCGTTCACAAGCGCAAGATAAAACTTTCAGCTGATATAACAAATAATTCCCAAAATACGAATATTAAACTATCAAATATGCTCGTAAAAGTTTAGCCAAATTACTCACTAACATCCATATAGAAATGTATTACTGATGAGCCAATATTATAATAATTATAATAATAGTAAGACCTGTCTCAATTAGGCAGAACACGTTAAAATAAAATACAAAATTACCAACCCTGGCGCATAAAATATATCAAGACGTAGCAAAAATATTACGTGGTGATAATATGATCGCCACAAAAAAACGGAGAGACCGTAATTTAATGCAGATTTTTTGATAACTAGTAGCCGATATTTTCCGTAACTTTACGGACAATTTTTCTAACAGTATAGAAGAATCAATGACGGACAAGTATAAGATAACTTTTACTGATGCAACTTGTAACGGCATAATGGAAGCACTACAAAGACACGATGGATAAACGTGAAACTGAAAGAGCACTGGAGGACGAAAATATCAGGTGAGTTACAGTACATCTGCAGGACCCAAATCGGCGGCGCAACAACCTAAAAAAATCACTCAATAATTACTAAGAATCCCTAAAATTCACAGAAAAATCATAGAAAACCGCCTATAAAATCCCTGACAATCACAGAAAATCCCTGCAAACCGCAAGAACATCCCTGTAAATCGCATAAGTTCCAGGTAAGTCACTAAAAAATTCTCAGAATATCAGTGGAAACATTGGAAAATCGTCATAAATCTCAAAAATTGTCCAGAAAAACTGGAAACTGGAAAAACCTAAAACTAACCGTGATTCCAAAAAAAAAAAATTGTTTAAATTACTAACAAAAATAAAGATTTGAAAGAAACCTAAAATACTGCAAAATATATTAAAATTATTTTAATCTAATAAAACCATGTAGACAGAATTTAGCACAATTATAAATGAGAACAAAATTCGTTGTAATACACAGACATATAAATATAATCACCTAAAAGTATTATAAAAATATATGAATGCAACCTTCGAATAGTCCAAAAACTAATGGCGATTTTTCTATACTACACTAAAGTTCCAGTTCCCGACAATTTGTTGCAAAATTATAAGAGTTGCAGAAGCTGCATTTCTTCACCTCTATTTTTAGCCTACCTTCTCAAGGATAGATAGGCATTTATTATTTCTCTGGTACAAATGGCCTTGAAAAACATACAGCAAGAATGTGATTTCAGCGTCAAACTACGTAACATTGTACGTGTGTATGTTCGTGGTGCAATTCTCACACATAAAATTTTACAAGATAAGACAGTCTGTTACACGAGTGAACTAATGAGAAATAAAGTTTCTCCGATTCTGAATGTCCGTGATTAGTGGGCAGACAGATAAGACGTGTAACAATTAAAATGAACCAATCACGAAATAGTTCTGAACTTAAGTGCTTTGGAATACAATTCGTCCTGAAATATTTTTTGCGAAAAACAGGTGCAACTATCTATCACACATCAACACTGGGATTTGTAAGTATTACATTTAGCCATATCATAGTAGGTAGGGACGTGTATCATTCGAGATAGGAAATATTATACACAAAATATGACCCTGATGACAAGATACGACGTTAAAACAAAGTACACAGTATTTTAAGTACAAGACTATTAATGTATTATAAACAAATACTCACGATAGAATGGATAACTGGCACAGGACACAAAATGACTAATACCTTCTCCAAAGGAAATTACATGACAAGTTTGTATACTTACGAACAAAACTTCCAGTGTTGAACCTTACTGGACCGTAGCTCCCTTCGCCTACAACAAACACTCTCGAATTGCAACATAACACCTTAAAACCCATTTATAGACAGAAATCCAAAACTATAGAAACCATAGTAGGTGGGAAACATGAAAAAAAAAACCACTAGGTTCACACAATACAAATATATTTCACCGAATCAAATCATAATGGGGTAAATGCCGACAATGGGAAAAATTTAATTACAATTTCTTAAGTAACCTCTGGTAGCTTGCCAGCATTAAATTTAATTAAAATCCTAATTATCATTGATAGTGAGCAAACTAATTTTAACATGCAAACATTAATCAAGGAAAAAAAACCTTAACTTTCAGCATGTTTGTCTTGAAAAATTTAACACAATTTGTATAACTGTTTTTACGAGTGGCCATGGCAGAATATGATAGAATATGGGCTTTTGGGCAGTAAATGTACTTTTCAAAGCAATATAATATTCATAAAATTATGCATAGTTCATTTTTCAAAATAAATATATTTCCTACTGATCTTGGTATACCACCGAAAATTATAGCTGAATAGGTCAGCCTTATTAAAATAACTGGTTGAGAGTTACGATTCCGTAGTCGTTTGTAGACTGGCTGGAACACTAAATTTGGAATATGACATTCAAAAAGAAGAAATACTCACCTCGCTTCACCCTCACCGGCTCTCGAGGCCTCATTGTTAAGATCAGCCCAAATCTCTCCACGTGCCTATAAAGAGGCCTTGAATTCAGTGACATGCCCACAGCTGTCTTGCAAATCGTGGCAGGATCTGCAGTAATGAGCCATTACTGGCACGATCGCTGTTCTTGTAGGAACGCGGGTTTAAAAAACACATGTGAATTGTGCATATTTGGTAGCGTACATCGTGGTCGTGTGTGATCTAGTGGAGATATGCCAGACATTCATGAACGGATACAGGCAATCATGGTCCACCATTGTGGTTTGGGCGTTTCTGAGTCACTGTCAGTTAACCAGTGATTAAGTGCACATGTTTCCTGCTCTCAGTCTACACGCATTTCATTCGTTATTCCTCGACGACGTGGTGTTTCAAGGCGTATATTGATTACCTGCCCTCGCGAATCCATTCAAATATTGTAGTGATAGAAGAGACTAACAATTTCACATCGTACGTCCCTTATACATGATCATTTCTTTCTGCATCTCCCGATACACTGTGAATTTCTTACACCAATTTTAGTACACGTGGTTTAAGCCAATATTCTAATGCATACGTACGTATCTAAGAGATAAATTACTGACCTGTTTGTAAATTACGCACAACGGCTTCTCTGCATGTGTTGTAGATATGTTACATTTCTTTTTACTTTCTTCAAGTCCTTATTCTGTTTCTCGTTTATTTTAACAACGTTTACGTTTACCTCTTTATGCTAACATAAAATGACTACATACGTATAGAGTAAATATTTCTCCCAGAAACATTCCTCAGTGGAAAAAAAAAGAAGAGTTTTAGTATGGCAAAGAATGAAAGGTTTATAGTTCACTTTGCCAGTTACCGCACGTTTATTCACAATGTATTTAGGTTTTTCTGTCGTATGTATTTTTGTCCAGTTTGCACATACACTTTGGTGTATAATACAATCAGTACCCGTTGAGGATTTATGACCAATATTTACTTTCTGTAAATCTGTTACATAACAAGGTCCTCACTCATCATTTCATTTTATGTACCAATGTTACTACAATACCAAATTTTTTTAAATTATTTAAATTTTATTTTATACATTGCAATTCTCAAGAACAAATTGCGCTCCAACAAAAAATTTGTATGCATCCCGATGTTTACTTTCAGTATAAGGAATCATTGCGTAATTCCAGCAAATGTTATGAATATTATAAACCTTCGCTGTGCGAGTTTGGAAATTTATTTGAATGATTCTTGCAAGGAGGCAAGTGATTGCGCGATACATTACTTCGCAAAGTGTATTGTAGACATCGTGCTGTGTTCGTATTGGTGTCTTCATTTAGTACCATCCTAAGTTATTCGCAAATATTTGTATATATTCTGCACATCGGTCGTTCATTGAACTACTGTTTTTGTTCCTATTGCCTTGCTATCTTTGTTTTTAAAAAAATACCTAATTTTCAATGCTGTTAACAGCTGGTCGTGACTTTTATTTTTGGTGCCTGTGTCTTTATATCACATACCGGTTTTCAAACTTATAGTTTTCCATTCGAATTTGTGACAATCACTTCACTTCAGCCACGCGATTGGAATTTTTGTATTTCGTTGACAAAATTCATGTGTGTGCTGTTTCATGATGGCGTCGCTGCTATTATGGCATGCACAGCACTTGTGACTATTTTAATGATACCAAAGGTTTTGTACTAAAAAAGTGTTATAATCCATACTTTTTCCAATGTAATTTCAAGCTTACTGCGAAAAATCTACTCTCAAGGGGAATAAACTAGTCATCTCTAGTTCGCGGTAGGAGGGGCATACTTTGTTAAATTACACATAATATAAGTGTAATAATGTAGTATGTACGGCCACAATAAAAGGCTTGATAAAAAACGCAAAGAAATAAAACCTTCCCACGCTAAATTGGGAAACACGCTCATTAGTTCTATGCTCACACACAAGGTCCTGGTAACAGATTGGCTGTTAAAAGTAATGACCTGTAACCGAATCCCTGCTCTTCTGGCCTTCCAAAAATACTATAGCTACCACTTTTTTTTTCATAGTTGGTTAAATCAAGCGAAACGAGAGACAGTGTTACAACAAACTGTTTGGATGCGCTGTTATCGGTGTTCTTGTCCACAGAATAAAACAGTTCCGGCAGGAGGAGGAATCTGTGACATGTATTTTTTATTGTTTTATTTATTTTGTCTGGAATACCATGTTACATATAGATATAATAAATATCCACAGTGATACAAACTCTACGAAATTATTTAGGGGCCACTGTGTCTGAGCGATTAGCACGCTCGCCTCCCACCAAGGCGAACCGGGTTCAATCCCCGGCCGGGTCACCGGATTTTCGCAAGTGGGAATCGTGCTGGACAATGCCGTTGGCAGGCGGGTTTTCTCGGGGATCTCCCGTTTCCCCCACCCCTTCATTCTGGTGCCACTCCATATTACCTTTAATCACCCTCATCGTTTCTCAAGACCTCGCTGTTGGGAGCCGCCCAAATCTCTTCACTCACTCTAAGAAATTAGTACTGGTATCTTTGAAAATCCTTCCAATTTGTATTACACCGAAAGAAGCAAGACTCTTGGAAACGTGTATAATCAGCACCGAAAACAAATCAACTGCATTAAGTCACTAACCTTAATGGTTTTTTTTTGCATGATTTCTGAACAATACAACCCGACTCATTGTCAGATTAAAGATAACAGCCAACGATATATATAATAACATAACAAATACGTATAAAGTATTTCTTGCATGCGCCACATGGCTACGCTGGGACTCACTATACCTTGGTTTGCAGCAGAGTGGCGCTCGCCCTCCGGGCCTCACCAGCTGGTAAGTATCGAAGCTGGTATAAAGATAAAACTCAGAATCCACATGTAACTTGAGAAAGTTTGCACCACCTATTATATTACACACTATAGTCTGATCTCCTTCAAATCTGATAAAACACTGGCCAATGGTTCTGAAAACATGTCTGTATATATATTCTCTTATCAGAGTTGCAATGTTGCAGAGTACAGAGTACATAGTTTAACCGATAAGCTGTCAACACACATTATCTCATATGAGGTTATCAAAGCTCACATATTACGAAGTCCAAGTGTCTTATAACTGCATGAAATATACCGTAGAATCGCCTACCTCGGAACTTAAATCCCGGCAGTGGCCCGTAAATCTAGGGCCGCTGCCACGGGGTTTTGGGAAGTATTATATAATGAAACTGCCTGTATATGGTAAACCGCTTTAATATACATTATATCTCACGTGATCACATACATATATAATAACATAAATACATATCAAGGATTACATAACCAATTCTACATAACCTAATGTTCTCATATTACCACAAGTACCTGTTATCTTTCTATACATATAAATTTGATTCCCAGCAATAAATTCCATTTTATTTTTTGAATACATTGTATTGTGGTTGTAATTTAGTATGTTTCGTGTTTTCAGAGAATTCGAGAATTTTGTCATTCCTGGTCAAGGTGTAAGTTAACAGGTTTCGTAGAGGTTCTTATTTTTAAAGGAAGGTGTTTCGCAACATACATGCTATTGAAAAGGACGTTAACAAAGATGTTACTGAGTGGACTGTACGAGTTGTGGACATTGAAGAAAGTTATATATAATTGTCATTGTTATTTAGATTTGCACTACACGGTATTACTGCAAAAGCCGGGCCTGGTTTCTTAGAGTTCTGTTTCTTCAGACGGGCAAATAATTCTAAAGACACATAACTAAAAGACGTTAGTGAAATAGACACTTGAGATATAATTTGTTGGAAAACATTCCCAGTTAATGAAGGTGTTAGTAGCAGCACTGCTATAATAAGTTCATTTGGAAACCCTGTTATATATCCAAAAAATAAAACGAAATTTAATGCTGGGGATAAAATTTATATTTATAGAAAGTTAACAGGTACGTGTACTAATATGAGAATATTAGGTTATGTAGAATTAAGTATTAGTCGCCCTTGCTTGAAAACTGTAGAAAAGGCCGTATGCTAAGACGTATCTAGACGCTACTAGTACTAGAACCGAAGTGAAATCGGCACTAGATTACTCGTGTGTATGCTCAGTTACTTTAAGTTGTAGTGGCCCTTACATTTTAAGTGGAGAAATCTAGTCGTCTAACGACATCCCTGAATTACAATCTAGTTGAGATTTTCTGCAAAACGGCGGTAACAAGATCTGAGTTTGACTCAGTTTTAAAGTTTTTTATGTATACGGGACTGTATATTCAGTCATTATTGTTAAGAGAATGTGTTTATGGAACTTGAACACTACATATACGAAGATACCGTAATTTTTCATCTATATTCGTTTTCCAAAATAACGTGTTAATTCGTATGCAACAGTAATAAACACATTCCCGTCACTAGAGAGCGCTAAAGTTAGTAAATTATATTTATTACTACAGGTTTTTAGTTGTTCTTGTATGTAAATGTAAATTATTTAAACGTATACGTATTAATTCACTAAAAAAGGAAACTTTACAGAATGTCTACATTAAATGAAGAAACTACCTCTCTATAGCATTAAGTATATTACGCAAGTATAATAACGTTCTTGTATAGTATATCTAGAAAATCGTACATGTATACGGTTTTTAAATTTCGTCGATTAGTTCAAATAGCAATAAAATAACTTATGTTTGGCGCTGGAGCTGTGTGTGAAGTATTGGAAAAAATTAATGCCTTACCTCACATATCCCTTCAAAACTATCGTAATAACATTATTTCATAAACTTTCGTTAACAACATCTTAGAAATAGCAATTCTGCATACAGTTATTAGTTGACTAGCAGTATTTATAATTTTTCATGCGTTTTCTGTTGATCCTCATATATAAATTACATTTTTTAACTGTATAAGAATAATATGCGTATTTCGAGGAACAAACCTCTCCATTTTATTTCTTACGAGAAGATAAGGACGTCATAGTTTCTGCGACTTCCTATTGGCTGGGATCTACTGACGTCATTGATTTGGGGCAAGCTCGTGTATCCTCGTATTTAGTGACCATTTATACTAAACGTCATGAATCCGCACTAGTCCTTAAACTAAAACTGTCTGAGCATTCAAAATCTAGTGACACTTGGCATCTCCACCACACCAAGTGGCAGTGGTGCTTCATTTCTAGGCGATTCTGCGCATAGACGGCGCAGCGTCATTGCATGTCGCGATACGCACGTTCGCAGATATGCTCTCTTCGCGGTATCTTGACAATTTTTTTAACACGTTGAGGTCTTCACACATTTACTGGCACTTAAGACGAATCAGAAGTGAGTCACCTATATCCTCTACTGCAAGAACACCGGTTCTGTTGGTGTCTGTGTTGTAACTCACCATCGTCCTATTGGTCCATACAACACCGGACACTACCCTGTACTTTACAGCGTAAATTGTTAGCCGGTAATCAACCAATGGATAGCAGAGCTGATATTGACCCAATCAAATGTCCTTTATCGTATACAATTATTTACAATCTATCATGTCCATTTGAGTGGCTATAAAAATGTATTCTCTAGTTACCAATGTTATTGTTACTGCACTGTGGTGTTCTTGTGAAGTCATGTTAAACACTGGCTGAACGAAGACTGTTCATCCATGAGAGTTTTGTTCTGAATAACAAAGAAATTTTCAAATTAGCTTTACTCGAGCTACACTCGAGCATAGTCTACAAAGTGTTAAGGCAAATCCATGCTGATTTTGTGACGTAGTTTATTTTTAACTGTTATATTTAATAGTGGTCTTTGCGAGATACTCAAGAATAAAAATATATTTTCTTTAACAACTCACTGCCCTGTTTCATAAAATATATCGAGACGAAAATTCAGTCAACTGTAATTTGCCACCCCGTTGCAACGAAATAAAACTTAAGTGCTTGGCAGTCGTTATTATCTTGTAATACGTACTCGGAATAGAAGGAACCGCCGCGGTGGTTGAGCGGTTAGCTTGCTCGCCTCCCACCACGGCAAACCGGGTTCTCTCCCCGGCCGGGTCACTCCCGGATTTTCGCAAGTGGGAATCGTTTCCCTGACGATGACGCTGGTCGGCGGCTTTTCTAGGGGACCTTTTGTTCCCCCCCGGCCTTTCATTCCACCGTTGCTCCATTCTCACCGCATTTCACCCTCATCGGCTCTCAAGACCTCGTCGTTAAGAGCTGCGCAAATCTCTCGACTAAACTACAGAGCAACGATGTTAGTTAGATTGTTTCAATATCGATGTAGAATTTCTATTAACTTACGAAAATACCCAACACATTTTCTTGCAATTAAGAAAAATTTTGTAAGGAAATATTATATTACAGTTTCAAATATATGTTTCAAAAGGCTTTTAATGAACTAAATAATTTTTTTTTTTCAGTTACGGTATACGTTTCTTAAAATTATGTTGTATTAACCATCCACGCCACCTGAACACACCAGTTTTCTTCAAAGTCAATATAGTGTGAAAGGCTTTGAAGGTTTTTAACTAATATTAAACTTCTACAACTTGTTTTCAACATGAAAGACAATTTCAAAATGAAACTCGCTTCATGCATTAATACTAATTTATTAACTACAGCCTCTCCAAATTACTATCCTTCGTAGTGGAGCAACCAATTCCAGTATCTATAAAATTTTATTATACAAAGTTATGTGCATTGTATGCCTCGTTTTTCCTTGTGGCACAGTACCGAGCTAATTAAGCTCCCCTGCATTTGTAACTTTCATTAGAATGAGGCACTGGGTGTGAGATGCAAGCAAAAAAATTAAATATTTCAACAGCAGGTTAACTACACACTGCGTGTTTTATACACTGGTCAGTTATTTTACTGCGTCGCCTGAACCACAACTTTAACTCAGCGGAACAAGAAAGAGGCAGTAAACACCATACAATGGTATCTTTTTCATCAACCGCGCGAAACAACTACATAAACTTCGAATTCCACGAATGCGTTCGTTGAAATTGTTCATGGGGTCAACTGCCACGGGATGTTAAAACTAATAATTGTGCATATACTTTATCTTAAGTCAGAAGCACATTTCTTCAGTCAGATTCCGATTTACGTGACCGCGGTGGTTGGAGTATTAAACTCGCAACACGGAATGTTGGTCTCGAATCCTTGGCTATCCGAGGATGTGTAGATCGTTTTATCTCATGTGCTTAAGATACGTAACCTACTGTCTCCGTTAATATCGTTTACTAGAGACAGAGAAATAAGCTCGGAGAATGACGCAGAGACATGCAAAATTCGCGTTATTATTGAGTACATCTTGAACTTAAAACACGTGTACTTTTGCAATAAGTTTGTCATTGGACATGCCCCGGGTAACTCTGCGCCCATAAATGAACACATTACAATTGTGTAGTCCAATCACGTGCATTTCAGTCGGAAAGGGAGTGACTTCATTTCTATGCAGCAGCCATTGGAGAAACGGCGCCTGCCGCAGTATATACAGTTCTGTGAAGTTTAGCCTGGTGCCAGACAATAACGCGGATTTTGTTGTTCTCTATGGAATGAGGCAGGAATCGACCACGGCCTGTTGTAAGTTATCAACCCAGCATTAGCTTATGGTGATTTTCGGAAAACTATGGTGATGTGACCCCGCTTAAGCCAACAGGTCTGCATTTATTAATGGGCGTCGTAGTCCAGTAAAAGCAAATACTGATATACACACCCTACATTTGTTGGCTCCTTCGGATGATAGAACCAAGCAATCAATAGTTCGTAACGCTGAAACTCTTAACTCAATTACAGGGTGTCAAAACAATTAAATAATATAGAATCTGCTTTGTGTAAGCACTTAATAATTGACTCTCTCGCCCGCGCCTCACATTACCCGAAGACGCCCTGATCAGGAAGGATATTTACCCACTGACTACGTTTCAGCCTCGCCCAGGTTTGTCTCGGCAGCTGCACTGTCACTACCCAGAACCCGGTCCACTGGACTGGCGGTCCTCTCAGCGACGTCGACGCAGGCGGCCCTCCAGCGTCGGCAGGTACAAATATGGCGGCGAGCCCCCAGAGCTAGCTACCTTTAACACATTCTGGACTACGCTCGAGCAACCAACAGTTCAGAAATATCTTCGTCCTTCAAAATAAAACTCGCATGTTTATACAGCCATTGTACCACTGGTATTTCACAAGATCTTACAAGAACAATAGAACCCAGGAGTTATAGTTTTCCTGAAAAGAAATTGATATATTGTTACACCCTTACCAAAGGACACGATTGACTGTTAACCTTTTACAAAGTAAGAGACATTTTATTGAAGTATAATCAGCTCTGAGGCCCCAGTGCCTGACTACCAGCCAATGATGAACGTTCTAGAGCACAATAAGCACACCCAGTGCGGTGTGGACCAATAAAAGAGTGGTAAGTGGGAATACAGAAACCAATAGAATAGACGTTCCTGCAGTGGTCTATACAGGTGATTCACTTCTAACTTGTCTTCAATTACAGTAAATATGTACAGACCTGAATGTGTTAAGCTTCTTACACAGTAGAAAACTTCAGCATTTGACTTTACGTTTCCTTTCCTCTGACGAAATCACCAATACACAGTACAATATTGTATAGTCAGAGTTTCGACAGTTGAACATGGGTTCTGCGACCTTCGTAAAAATGTGTATCTTGTTATGTAAATAATTATAATATTACCCAAGAAAGCATTTTAAGTACCTTTTTTTAGAAATAGACCTAAAATTTATATTAAAAGTTCACTAAAAACTGATCTGTTTATATTATCAAAATATGACCATTCATATAGTATTTCTTCTTCACATTGTATTTGTTTGCCATTTATTTAATTTAAGACGAGCTTTATTTGATATACCGAGATTTAAATCGTCCTGTAATAAAATAAGGCACTTTCCACATAACTTCTGTTAGATTCTCGGCAAAATGGCTGCTTGACTTCGACTTTAAATTTCAAATTTTCGGAATCGTAAAGTGAAGAGTGCTTGACTTTGCCTTTGACAGTTCCATTGTATCAAGCTCCATACGAAACAACATGTCGGAAAGCAAACGTAAAGTCAAATGTTAAAAGTCAAATGTTAAAGTTTTCGATTGTGTAAGGATCTTCATACTTCTCCGCCCGGCCTTGTTTGGGATACCTTTCCCCCGGCTGTTGCCAAAACTATCGTCGCCATGCCGGAATTCCTTCTCGCTGCTCGCACGGCCTGGCAACACTTGGCCCAGTGGAGCTCACAGCAAATGGAAAAACCTCAATCAGGGACCGGGAGTCGAACTCGTGTCCTCCCGAAAGCGAGTCCCGCACTCTAAATCTGAAACGGCGGTATCGTCTATTCACGGTTACTTCGGCCTTTTTGAATCAAACCTTTGAAAAATCTCCCCATGTATGACGTGTTTAGTTACTTCCAAAATATACCATACATCACAAGCGTTTTATACTTGTGTTCGTAAAAAGTTATTTTTTTCTGTTAAATTGATATGTTATTCAAATTTTTATATATAAATTATAATGCTTCATTTATAAATAATCTGAATAAAAAACAGAGATAAAATAGGTATGTTGGTAGCGCCTAGTGAGAAATAGTCCTTACACAAAATACTGTTACACTTAGTGCGCGCGAATGTGGTGCGTTGTCCCTCTGGTGGAATTCCCCAAGCTTAGTTCGCGCGAGACGGAGGGATATCCTGGAAGTAGATCTTTAGCAGGACTTCAGAAAAGGCTGAAGTAACCGCGAAGGGATTATACCAGTGAGTATAATTATTTTACAGAATCGTCAGTAAATGAGATGTCGTCTACTGACGAGTCAGTGGAATGCGATGAGGTTTTACTGCCAAGCCGGTGCAATTCACTAAGAATCAATTTAAATCACCGGTTTATCAGTGAATACCAGAAAACGAAATGTTATGTAGAATTTCGCTGATTCATGTGTGGAGCAGTTTCGACAGATCCGTAGTCAAACTCGCTGATTTGGAGCATTCTCAACTGTTCCGAATTTAGAGAAAGTGTGGATTTCTAATGCACCACGTAAGAGCTCGGTCATATCAAACAGCCTACTCACATAAACCAGGGGCAGTAATGGGTAAAATTAACACATGATGTTACGAAGTGATCAGGCCTTAGGCGGACGGCCTGCCTGATCACACCTTCAGACATTAAACCAGGGCTCGAACACCTCACGAAAGACTGTTGCAGAAACTCCCTGCACCGGCCAGTGAACGGGGACGAAAATATTGAACAACGCGCCCGATATAGGCCAACGTAACACTGGGAGCGGCGTCTTTTGTCATCGGGGCAGCTGACCAAGAAGACGTAGAGATGGGCGTGTCCGGCCGTTGTTTACCGCCTCATAGAATCAGCCTCCGACAGCATAAACAAGGTGGGGACTTTCCAATTAGATTATTATAGTAGTGGCGTGCGGTAATAAAAACTTACATAGTTAATAAGCATATTGATATTCCATTTAAGCTCCTCCAATCAATAGTCACGTAAATAGTTGTGTATTATTCCTTATGTTCATATAAATCCATCTTATACTGTTGTGCTCTGCCTAACCATGACTTATTATTTTGCTACGACCCTAGCCCCTTTCAATTATGAATTTGGCATAAAGCTAATTCATGAAATTGGTGGAGGCTTCGTTCCTTCCTACCCTCTCGCTGCCTTGCATCAGCTTTTTACCATCCAACCCCATTTCAATAAGTTCTCCACCCACCCACGCTAATTTCCGTAGTAATAATAACCAAAGTACCGCCACGTCCACTTTTAAAAGTAAAACTTTTAGCTTTTAACTACCAGTATATTAAAAATAATTTCATAATATCTACTTTAAAGACAATATAAATGAGTAAGTTGTCAATAAAGAAGTAAGAATGAAAGAGTAAGCGAGTGTGTATTACAAGTGACAGTAAGGTCCACCTTCACATGTTCATCAAGTGCGTGTTTACCTTTGTGATCATTACCTACACTTACAAACACCAAACAAAATACATGATAATAATCACTTGCAATAACAGGACATTCATAGTTTTCGCTAAACTATTTTAAAGGACGGAAAAAATTTTCATTTTGGTATTATCAAAAGTTTTCACCTAAGATTGCAACATTTTTTGGGTCCTAGCGACGGAGATAATTTCTTACGTCTGTTCACCGGCCACTCTAATTAGGCTCAATTTAACACAATATTTTCGACCTTCGGATATGCGTAATTTTTCACCTGCAAGAAAACATCTACTGTATTTTTGTAGAGTAAAGCTTATGGAGGGATTAATTTGTTTATTAACCCTTTGATGACGGCACAAATTTACTGTCAGTGAAGACAAGGTTGAAGTGAGCTGCCTATATTCTGCACTAGTACAATATCAGTTGTGTTCGTATCTGTATGTCCACTTATTATCGTCCTATTCGTCCTGGCTCCACCCACCACGCCTACTGTACTCTGTAACGTTTACTATTGGCTGGCCGTCGGCCAATGAAGTCGCGCGTTGACTGTGTACCAAGTATTGTGTCGCGGCAGAAGCTACACGTTTTACAATCCATCGTGTTCATTTGAGATAACATTAGACAGAAAATGTTTATTCTTATCTACTAAACTGTTGACTAGTTGTGATTTTATTCCTTAGATTCCGATTAAGTTCAATGAAACACTGAAACTATAAAAGTGTGCATTTTGCTTTAAGGAGCAAACAAAAATTCAGTACAAACAAAACGCGAGTATATAAGTGCATAATCCCAAAGGGCTAATGAGAACAGCAGCATTAATAACGTAGTACATCATAAATAATTACAAAATCCTGTGAATGAAACAACTTGCCCTAATTGGCACGAGGAATATTTTTTTTATTTTCCCTCTTATAGTCTGTATTAATTTTTATTCATTAATATTTGCTCCTATTTAAATGTAATATGTTTGCTGTTCTAAATCAAGCTGGCAAGTTCGAAAGACAAACCAACTCGTAAGCTAACAAATCGCTACTGACTTACTTGAAATTTCTTTAACTTAAAATATAGTAGGTGAAGTCAGCAAACTCACTTGTAATTTTACGTGCCGTACGAATAATAACGCATAGTGCCTACGTAAAGTTGGGTAAATATTTGTACACACATGTATGTGACAGAGCATTGTCGTGCGAAAAGGATTATTTATATACCGGATGAGTTGGCTCTTAGGAAGTGCACTGCACCCGGGGGAGTTGTAATATAACAGAGTACTACGGTACAAATATACAATTACGCACGTTAAAATGTCCGACACCACAGTTCCGCTAATGGTGTTGCGTGCGTGCCCCTTAATAGGAGTTGAAGATGCGCTGAGAGAACGTCAATAAAATTTCTTCTAGGAAATAGCAACTTCAAGAAGTGTGTGAACAGTGTGTCGTGCAACTCAGAGTTCATTCATAAATATGAATAAATACTGTAATTATTTTAAGTAGGTATGAATATTCACGCACAATTCGGCGGTTTCGCACAAGCGTCTTTATCTGAGTAGCACACAGTTTTTATACCTACGCATAGCTCGTTTTTTCTCTCTCTCTCTCTCTCTCTCAGCGGCGAGTCTACCTAGTATACTACGTATTTATACTTCGCTTTGCAGGTGTTGTATATATTTGCACACTTATAGCTAGAGAGGGGTATTTTCCGCAAAAAGCTTTCAAGACCAGTTGTACTCCAAAACACTTTTGATCATATTCACTTTCGTGGCTGGATGATTTTTAATACCACGCTCCTGAAGTGTGTCTGTCGGCGAATCATGGACGTTTAGTATCGAGGCACTTTAATACGATTGGCCCAGTGAAATAAGAACGTGTCTTCTCACGTAGACAAGCCGCCAATAACCAAAGGAAGTTGTGGTTGCAGACGTAGGATATTGAAGTCTAGCATTGCCATAAACATGTACACGAAAAACACCTTTGTTTGAGGACATCTTAAACTACAAACACATGTACCTTTGCAATAAAGTACGTCATTGCACCACACTTTATTTGACACCCCCGGGTAACTCTGTGCCAATAAATGAACAGTTTACAATTGTGTAGTCCAATCACGTGCAGTTCATTTGGAAAGGAAGTGAATTCATATCTGTAGGGCTGCCAATGGAGAAAAGACGCCGCCTGCAGTATTTATAGTACTGTCAAGTTTAGCCTGATGCCAAATAATAAAGCGAATTTCGCAGGCCTCTACTTGTAGCATACTTTATTCGAGAAAAATATATTTATGAAATTGTGAAAATGTCAGTCAGTGGCTGTGTTCCAAATAACCATTACTTGAACATGCATAAACGTATCTAACGACCTGCCCTCTAAGAAACTATTTAGATATTTACCATACCAGTTTATGTGTTTCGTAAGAAAGTGTAAATTGCAATTTTTCCCCTTATACATTCATTATAGTGTTCCTACATTTGATCAGGAAACAGTCAAATGCATAGCGAAGTTCCCAACTTTGTGGAGTAGCGCTGCTAAACATTCATATATCTGCAGTTTGATGTGTGATAATATTATTAGTGATTATGGAAAATCGCGAAGTTTATTCTTTCGTGATTGGATAAACAAGGTTTTCACTCAGCTAAATTGTTTGCAGACCAATCACGAACGTTCTACGTTATAGTATCAGAATCCTCATTGGCCCAGTGAAATGGGGTACTGGCTTCAAACATGCTTTTCAGTCAGTAAGAAATGAAAAATGTCGGACATGTTTACAGTACGTTCAATGCCAGCAAACAGTCAACTTTCCCCGCGTTAAACCACCATCTATTGTTGTTTGTCATACAGTGTATAGGTTAAAAACTTCAATTGCAGTTTAGGAAGTTTACCATAGAATTTTTCACAGTGTAGCGTCTGTGCGCTGTAATCGCCTCCATTGATGTACGTGTTGATTGTCTGGCCGAGGGCGTGGTGGGAGAGATTTCGAGTTGAATAGGGCAGTCTGTTAAACAATATACACTTATTCCTACCACTGACAAGTCAAGAAGAACTGCCAACATACTCGCACTGTCGCAATTATACCTCGTGCTCTCTTTATGTGGAATGCATCCGCTCTCACCACATGATCTTCGTTGGTGACGCACGTGTGTTATTTGTAGCTCACGTGTGATGCTGCGTCGGCTACAATCAACTGAAGTAGTAATTTCAATTAAGGTGACGGAACAGATGTTTGGCATGGTAATGATTTTGATGCTAAGTAATGGAGAGAGAAGAAAATTCTACGCGACCGAATACATCAACTTGTGCTGTTACTAGTAAATCACAAAAAGGTAATTGTTCTTTATGTATCTGAATTCATAACCCTACAATTGCATTAATTTTGCAAACGTTAAATAGATACAACTCGTGTTCAGAAAAAAAACTTGACATTCAAAATAATCTGGGTAAATAAAGTGTTGGCAGCCTATATGTCTTGTACTCAGAAAAAAAAATTACCGTCGCATGCATTTGGTAAGGAGACATTTCGAATGCCACAGAACAATCTTATGATCTCCGAAATTTTCAAATGTCACACGATCGAAAGACATTTACGGACGAACCCACCCGTGGAGCATTTCATAGTAGGTTGCAGTTGGTTCTTCTGCCGTAGACATCCTGTTGCAATAATCACGTCTTTCCCAAAGATCCTGGAAAAAAACAGATCATCAGAGAGCATCAGCAAAGCAAGAATCGGTATCGAAGAATCGCTCGGGGCGCTCAAGGCCAGATGGTGATCAATTTTCACCAAGTATCTGGAGATGAAATGGGAAGAAGCTGTCCGAGTTACAGCTGCGTGAGTTGCTGTGCGCACTTTTTTGTACCAGCGAAGGAAATGGCATTGGAACAGATGGCGATGTCCCTCTTTTTCCTGCTCTTCGTATTGCTGGAGATAAAATTGAATGGGTACAATCAAGGCGTATAACGTTAAAGTTCCATGCTAAAGATAAATCAATAATTTCACAATCTATTTTTATTAGATCAAGCTAAATTGATACAACACAGAAGAATGTATAGTTCAAGCGTCATGGACTGGAGGGAAATAAATTTACAATTCAGAATAATTTATAAAACCTACATGAAAATGAACTATAGTCTGCAGTTTTTTCCTTCAGATGAAATTAATCCTTATACTTGTTAAAAATACAGCAAATTATTTATTTTTCATTATTTCAAATACTTCTTTAAACAAACTCATTGCTTCCTGGAGTCATTCTCGTTGCTTTCCTCTTATTTTTTGCTGTAGTACGGCTGTCTGTTATTATTAGGTAGTAGTTTGCTAGGACTGTGTCCTAATGGGCAGGAGAAGGACGTTGAATGGTAAAGAATCCCTGCTTTTTTTTTTAAATTGCTGGTATATTATAAGAAGGGAATTTTGGTATTCTTTTAGGACATTATTTCATGAAGGATTTTAAAAAAATTGATCATTTCCGTAAAATTGACCATTATCAGAACTGGTGTTTTTTCGAGGAAAAAACCTGAGTTCACGGTATACTTCAATGCTCTAAGCGCCCAACAGCAGCTTGTCTATTGCCATTGGTTGCTGTCTGCTTGAGAAAGCGTTTTCATATTTGACGGGGCCATTAAAAATTCAGCAACATCGGCGCGGCTTCTACGTGATTCGTGTGCAGATAGTTAACACGTGTCAAACAGTAATTCAGCCAATCAAGTCTTGAAATATTTTTTGACGAAATTTCACTACCCCTAACCACTATACGAAAATTACGAACAGTTTCTATGGGTAGAACTAAATCAGTACTATCGTACGACTCGAAGCGAATTCGGTTAGCGAAGTCACCTGACCACCAACAATGGGCGTTGACACACGGGTGTCGCAAACTATGTGATGCCATTAGCGAAACCGGGTTGCGATGATTAATTCGTCAACAAGGAGGACAGTGTTGCATGCTTACACTTATCCAGCGTGCTATACGTTCATGGTAGCAATCATACGAGCCCTTTCTTAAGCCCCTGTCACACCGTCAAATTTTCGCCTTCAGGTATATTTGACAATAAAATTTGGGGACAAAATACGGCCATCAAATTCTTCCATCCAACAAATTGTATCTAATAATCTTGAACGTGTTTGAAAATGTGTCACTGTCAAATTTTTGTCTTGGGAAAATCTAATTTGAAATATTATGTAAAAAAAAAAATTCGTAGAGAGATATTGCTTTTGTTTTTCCATGCGGTCCATTACAGGAAGAAATGTAGGTTATATTGTAATTTATTTTCATTTCTTAATTTAATTAAATATTTTTATTTGAGACATTTCCTGCTCATTGAAATATAAAGCCCCTATGTTGGTAATATTATGTGCAATATTTACTTAAAATAGCATTCATGCCCAGACAACTTCTACATAAATTAGTTATCTCCGTTACCTACTTCATTTCCAACAGTTGTTTGTTATTTTAAGTTTCATGACGTCCATTTCTGTTGTGCACGATTCTGATTGGCTGAGACCATCAACATCAAATACATTTTAGGACCAGTCTAGTTTTCAAATGTTTTATGGAAACTGAAGCCATCCAACTTTTTCAGATAAATCTGGCGGCGTTTATGATGTTTCGATGACGTCACGACTGTCCAACATTATTTGACCAAATTTATTGGAAACAGTTTGATGGAAAAATTTGACATTGTGACAGGGAATTAGGATCATAAATGAGGATGTATAGGTTTTTCCACCTTTTGTTGTGAAATACACGTCTTCGTCGGAACAAAGTTTACATTTTAAACACTGCCGAGACGTTTTCCCATAACATACGGAACTGTCATCGTTTTGCACTTACGTAGTTCATTAAAAATATTCGCTTGTGGCAAAGTAAAAACCAGTTGCAAGCAAACACGCTCTCAGTGCTGAAAGGAATGAGAGCTAACAAAACATGTCACGATATGATAATACATGACTAGGTTAGCACAAGGGATTTTTGGGATCCTGGGGAAAAGCTATTGTCGAATAATACTTGCATTTTTATTTAGTATAAGTTACCAGTATAACGCAAGTGGTTTGGAAACAGAGTTATCGTTTGCAGTTCAACAAAAAAAAAATTGATACTTTTTGACATGAACACGTCATTAAATTTGCGACCATAGTGGGGCGCAATCCATAAAATCCAATGATAACAAATCGGGGGATAAAGTTTGGCATTGCAGCTCCGAATATAAAGTATACATTCAAAATCAATTACATCACTCGAATGCCAAAGGATCAAAGTATATGTTACGTTGAGTGAGGACTATGAAGCATCGTGTGTGTGTGTGTGTGTGGGGGGGGGGACGCAATTTTGAGTTATTTTCGCCGTGTCTCATAAATTCCGCGTAATATAACTTTTGACTAGGAGAAGCTACGAACCTCATTTAAGTTTCAATAGATAGCTCTCGTCAAGATCAATCGTTTGCGTGTATAAAAAACATTTGTGTGGCGTGGTTATGGTGAAATTCTATGAGTTTAATGTAAAAAATTAAGAAAGTTAAACACAATTTCGGCATAGACTCGTCAAAAAGCCAAGTCGAAATACAGAATTCGTATACGGTTGGAAAGAGCATCTCAAAAGCAATCTAGTGATACCTATAAAACCCCATATGATCGAGTGAAGCGGTGCCGAGAACGTAAAATAAACATCAAGGCGTCCAAGAGCGCGTCAACATAGACGTATTCATGCAAAACAAACGGCCGTGTACACAACACACCCAAACCTACTTTTTTTACACATCCTCTTCACATTAAACGATCGTGGAGAGTGTTGTCAATAGTATACTTTATTTTATGGATAAGCTTTGCACCGTCATGTGGCAATGGCAGTAAATTATCGTTTGGAAAACTTTCTTATTTGAAAGACTTTGAGGGGGCCCCTTGGGGTTCCAGGACAAATTGTCCTACTTTTTTTCTCTTTCCAAACCTGCAAAAAGCGGCATGTCTCTGTGACGTCAAGTGATCACGAGGGAGTCTTCTTTGTTTGGGTGAACTGGAACACCACCTTTGCCGACAAAGCCAGCCGGATGCAACCGATTCTTATTTAGTGTCGACGGACAAACAGCGCTTGCAACCTGCTGGTCTTCTCATCTCGGCGGTTCAACGAGGTCAGTTCCGGTCAGCACTTGGATGGGTGACCCCCGGGTACCACTTCGCAGCCCTTTGGCATACAAAACCCGCGGACAGGCGAGAAGGCACCCAGGCCCGAAGGCGAGGCCCTCGGGCTAGGAACTCCGTGCAACCATACGTGTGCATGACGTTCGGTGCAAACTGAGCAAATGTGAAATTCCTGCTCAAATTCTACTTGTATCCATATTGCTTATCTTCCACCATGTGCGACATTAATATTCCCGGCCTAATTACTTTATTAGAGCGTCAAGTGAAACTGTGAAATTACTAAAATCTTACAAAGGTACTGATTCTAACACATACATGCATTAAAACAACAGAAAAAAAATTCCAATATTCACAAGTGTTTACTTACGTTTCCAACTAAGCTTGCAATGAGCGCATAACCAGTTAGTTTGGCTGATAGAATATGTGCATGTAATGTCAGTGACATTTCTCAAAGGTTGATTTCAAAAGTATGTTGCCCATGTTTATTTGCACTACAACGAGTAGGTGTACATATATTGTGTTCTCAACACATTGAGGTCCGTACACATTTACTGGCACTTAAGAAAATGTATAAATAAGTCACCTTTATACACTACTACAGGAACACCGATTCTGTTGGTGTTTATGTTAGAACTCACGATCGTCCTATTGGTCCATTACACACCGGACACTATCCTATACATTACAGCGTTCATTATTGGCCGGTCATCAACCAATGGAGACATGAGCTGATATCGACCCAATACAATGTCCTTTACCGTATAAAAGAATTTACAATCAATCATGTCCCTCTGAGCGGCTATAGAAAAAGGAATTCTATCGTTAGCAATATCATTGTTACATGCGCTGTAGTGTTATTGTGAGGTAGTGTTAAACACTAGCCGATCAAAGACTGCACATCCAATCGAGTTTTGTTCAGAACAATACAGAAATTTTCAAATTATCTTCGCTCGAGTGTAGCTCGAACGTAGTCTACAAAGTGTTAAACGTACAATTTTCCTGTCAACAGTTTAATAACGTGTTACTGCAAAAAAGGTGTTTTTAAATTCCTACTTTCAGTTTTAAAAAGTTGGATTTTTTTTTTTTTTTACAAAACAACGTTCGTTAACTGGTATGTTTTTGCGTTTGAGAGAGAAAATGATTTAAATTCAAATCTTCTTAAATCCGTCAGTCATAGACGGCGACTTTATTGTCACGGAAGCGAACAGGGTTAAAATTGAGGAGGGATTTTTTTTTTTTTTTTTTTTTTTTTTTTTTTTTTTTTTTTTGTGAGTGCACGAATGTCGTGTGCGGATTAACGATTTTCTTCTAGGCGCCGTTTGCGAGAGATGGCGCAAGGCTGCGCGCGCCTCTAGCGGCCACGTACGCAAACTACAATGCGACTCCCAACGGCGGGCCCACGTGGGCGGCATCCAGCTGAATTATTAACAGCACCCTTAGCGGTCACCCACGCAAACGCCACCTGCCGCAGCCACCTCCCCCTCCCCCTCGCAACGCTTCTTCATCCCTCCTTCACCCCTGACGTCAGCGAATCCCGCTCAAATATAGTTCTACTATAAAAGACCGAAGACAAGATTACCAAAGCAGTCACGTTCTTTTCGTGGCAGCAACTTTGAAGCACGTTAAAAATTTAATTTAGTTAAAATGTAGCGAAAAAAACGTAGATATTTCTTTTCCAGTGTAGCAAAATTAATTATTATATTTAAAAGATACGTATTGTGAATATTTTCTGAGATTTTAATTTAATTTTATATACGAGCATCGCTTAACTCCTGGGTCGTGATTTCTTGTTCGCGCATTACAATTTCATTTTAAAAATTACTTTACATATATGCATGTATATACACCATCAGCATTTACACTATGACTTCGATTCAAATGTTTACTCTTCCCTCCACAACCCCACAAATGTTGAAAGAAAACTTATTTACATGGGCTTTAACAACGTACACCTGAATCTATATGCATATTTTTGAGAAACGCCTGGGCGTATATATGACCTAGGAATGTTTAATCGTTCTATTTATTGCATTTTATAATAAATGGTAACAACTTCTTCTACAGGATGTAAAAGCATACTGTACAGGGAGTTCAAAACACGTATGAGTACGTATGGAACTTCGCTTCTCTTGGACGGCGACAGTGATTATGTTTCACCTTCGTGGATAGTTTTAAGACGAGAACTTCGCATAACACTGCCACATCAGAAGAGGCTGTGGTTTCGACTGACTAAAATAAAGAAGTGAAGAAGGATTTATTTTCTTCGCTCTCCCTTCCCTAAGGAAAGGTGAACCCTATTATAGGTGTAAGATGCCGTAGGCCGGTAAAAGTTTCACGATGCAAAGCTTAGAGTAACGCGAACGAGACGTGAGTCAAGGACCGGCATCTTGTCCAAAACCGTATACGTTAAGTCGGAATAAGGAGGATGTCAACTCTGAAGGACCGGCCGTGGAGAATCTAAACCGATAAAGTTCGAAACGATGAAGGTTACGGTAAACCAGTGTAGATGTGACACGTTCATCATGCCATTAACATATTCGCAAGCCAACATTTCCTGCAGGACAACACCGTATAACACCTTATAGGCTGTTTACGGTAAAGTGAGCACTTTTTAAGGCCATTATAATTTTTTCCTTTCATCCAATTTCCATCTTCCTGATGCTTTTTAATATAAACATTGCAACGTGACCAATAAACGCAGTGTATACATTTCACCACCATCAACATTTAATGCCTTATGCTGCGATAAGATATATTTATTAGAGGTTAATGCAGGTTGGGAGGGCCTTAAAAAGTGCTCACTTTATCGTGAACAACCTACATCACACCTTATCTCACTGATTGAAGAGTTCCTTAACACCGGTTCACGCAAATAAGTTTGAAACTGTGTACAACTCTGACGCCCATTTTGGAGAAAAGAAGTTAGTCCAAGACTTGATTCGAGATCATTTTGATCCGAGATCAGCGGCCAGAAAAGTTGCACAAACCTCGATCAAAAAATGATCTGAGAATATTTTGAACTTTATCCTGCGCTCTGATTTTCATTGGTTTATGTATTAATCTCAAAACCATTTCATCCTAACATATAAATTTTAATTTGTAATAAGCGTTTCGGTTACGTCATTTTGTGACGTCACCCGATGTCAGCGACTTTACATTTGGCCTTGACCCCACGACCGTGACCTCAGATAATCTTGAACAAGAGATAAAATTCTTCAAAATATATGTGAAATGTGCGCGCTTGGCGCCAATATTTTAACCAGACGCTCTGCAAAAATTTGGTAGATTTTAGGATATGTTTGGAATAAGTTTCTGAAAGTAGGACATTTTAACATTGGCTTACGTTCATTACTAAGACACTATTTAATTTTTTTCGTTGAACTGCAATAGTTGCTGCAGTGCACAGTGGTTTTATTTATTTTTATTTTCTACTACTTTCTCGTACGGAGAATTACCTAAAATTCTCTACAAAAAAAAATAAATAAAGAAGTAACAAAATATGTGCATTGTGGGTCAGCACACAATTAGTTCATAATCATTACGTACGGGTGTTTTTCGCGAAAATATTTATGGCCAGGCTAGACTTCAACATCCTACGTCCACGACCACAACTTTCTTTGATTATTGGCCACGTGTCTACGTGAAGAAGACGTGATCTTATTTGACTGGGCCAATCGTAATAAAGTAAACCGATACTGAACGTCCATGATTCGCGGACAGACACTTGAGGGACGTGACATTTGAAATCATCCAACGACGAAAGTGCGTTCGAACAAAAGTTTTTTTGTAGTACGACTGGTTCTGCAATCTTTTCGCGCAAAAACACCTGTCCCCAATAATCATGATAGTTGCACCCTAATTACACACTGGCATATACGTTTCTGAGTGCTCCATGGCTAGTCTAAACGGGCAGGACATGAGATTTATTTCCACGTATCCGCATAAACCGTGTCTTTTTTTGCAGCGCATGCGCCAATACGTCCGGTGCGTGAAGTTTAAAATTACATCTCACCCGAGGCAAAACCTCTTGATCCGGCCCCGAATCAAACGACACTGTAGTGATTGCATTTGCTGATTGCTTCAGAAAAGTGGATTTTGATTATTTTTATTTACGTTCACCGAGGAGAGAAAAAAAAAATTGTTGTCGATATTCTCCTCGTTTGTCGTTTGCAAAAACGCCATCCCATTCCATTCCCTGGTCCAACAGCCGATAATCAGAGTAATTAAAAACTGGTGGGTGGGGATGGGAGAAAGTGGATGATCAGTGCGAATGTGCAGTGCTCTTGTGAACTGCTGGTATTAGACCCGCGGGCCAGGTTCGATAGACGCTTTAGAAGCTGGTAATTGTAGGTGAGGTAGATTTGTATTGGCCGCTATGGCGATGATTATTCTCTGGTCCAGCCAATGGCGCGACTATGGCAAAGCAGAGGCAACTTTGCTTCCATAAAGTTAGTGAAGAAATTAGTTTGGATGGTGGAGGGGGGGGGGGGGGTTGTAATGGAGAAAAGTTTTCTGTGAAATCGTTGTTTGCGCGTAAACCCGTATCTCGGTAAATAAAAGTTCTGGAAATGTAGTTTTTGCCATTAAAAAAAAAAAAAAAAAAAAAAAAAACCAATTATCTGCGGGGTTTTTTTTTTTTTTTCTCACATTAAGTGTATTCTTGGCTTTAAAAAATTGCGTGAAAATGGTTAAATATCGCACTTTTAAAACTTGTCTATGCAGTTTCCTTAAGTGGCAAGAGAAAAGTACAAATATACGGACGTAGTTTAATCTGCGGGCTTTCATCGTCTGTGATAAAGCCCAATGCTACAGATCTAATTCGCATAGTACAGAGTTACAAGGGAAGCACTATACGCCATGCGCGCAGGAGCGATGAGGCACTAGGCGTGCGTGTAACTGTCGCCCACATCGCTACATAGTCCCTTTAACATCGAGGTCTTGAGAGCCGACGGGGGTGAATTGAGGGGGGGGGGGGCACGGAGAAGTGCCTGAATGCAAAGGCGGTGGGGAACCGGGATATGCCCGAGAAAACCTGCCGACCAGCGGCATCGTCTGGCGCGAATTCCCCTCGTGTGAAAACCCGGGAGCTATCCCGCCGGGAATCTAGCCAGATTCACCTGGATCTGAGGCAAGTAGTAATTCTTCTACACTTCTGCGGACCCTGCCGCGGAAAAAGAAATTTTAAATACAGAAGTTAAAAAGTGTTACTTAAGCGTACTTATATTTTATAGCTGAGCTGGCCACTATATTATTCGGCAATTATACCTTCATATTTTCAGAACCATGCGTTTTATTTGTAGCATTGTAGTTTACGTGACCATGGAGGGAATGAGATTTGATGTCAGTGCTGGCACCCTGGTCTTCGGTTTGCAGTTACGTCACTGTGTCTGGCTACCAACCCCGACATCTGTTGGCTGTAAGTGCAAGCTCAATACGAAACTGCGAATGAGTAACCCCCGTTCCCTAACTTTAGCTTCCTGAAGGTTACTTACTCCGAGCGGATTTCATGGCAACGACGGCCCAGACTACAATTGCTCACCATTGTCATTATGGGGTGCTGTTCTGTAAAGCGTATCTTTATGACTGTCTTTATGGCGTCACGCATGGTTTAGCAACGCGACGGTTTTCTGTTCTGAAATTAAAAAAAAAAATTGGTTATCTTTTTATTTATACTGCGTACTTGCCGTCTGTAAACATGAACATTCAATTGCAAAAAGCAACAACGGCTAGTATAGTATGTATCAACACGCGTGGCTGTTCTTTCGTACACCAGAATTGTATACACACAAAAACGGACAACACAGTAACCACTGTGACAGATGAAAGACAGCGTACGAACGCGAGGAATGTTTCCAAAAACCTCACAAAGTGCATATGACAATGATTGAAAACAACATATTAAGTAAAGTGAAGTTATAGCCCGAAACACAGTCGGGATGGGCATTAAACTGACGTGAAAACATTTCATGACTTACAAATGCCTTGATATAAATGATAATAATTGGTAAATAAAAAACATGTTTGCGCAGTCAGAAGAAATGACAGCCAGGACAAAGGTGTAACTGTTGCAGAGGCATTTGATAAGGAGCTCTTTCATACAGAAAGATAATTAATAATAATAATAAAGTGCGTGATCGGAATAAACGTTACAAGTGACGAGGGAGTGGGGTTTTACATAACATTTTTTTTCGTTATTGCATCATCTCTTGTATAATAATTTATATTATGGATGGTAGTGGATAACAAAAGAATGCCTTCATGTGTGTACACAGTAGTAATACCATGTGTGTTTCAATAAACCCTAAACTGCGTATCTGGAAAATGATTTGTTAATTTTTGGCTGACGTAAAAATTGAAAACTTGTGTGCTTGAAAGACATAGTGACCACTCTTTGGGAAATAGAGAAATTTAGTTATATCTTAAGTCTCGCCTGCCATCAAATGGATCACATGAGTTTCCATATTTACTTAATTTCGCCATCAGACGACATTAAATGTTTATTTGTTTCTGAGTGATATAATATTATTTTATCTGTTACCTACATCTTGAAACAATATATAATTTTATAACGATTATAGCGTCATAACTAACTATTTGGTGTTAAAAAATATTTAATGCATGTTTGAAAATAATTTGAGTGCAAGAAACAGACATAACAGACAAAGATGTGTCATCCGTTGATTGAGACCATTTTCAGAGACAAAAAGTTTTGTCATTATGATACAATATCATTTTTCTATATGCTAAAATGTTAATCGTCAATGAAAAATACTGTTATGGGGATAATCAACATTAAACATAACTATTTTGTGTTACATATTTTTGAATGTATGTTTGAAAATATTTTGAGTGCAAGAAACAGGTTTATATAAAATACATATTTATTTTCATTTCACATTTTTGTATAAGGTATTGGCTTGATAACAAGTGAAATGATACACACTGAGGATTAATGTACTTTCATCCTAGGCGAAAATATTTTCTGAGTTTTATGTTTAAAGTATTGTAAATGTCTTCTCATTTTTTTCTTAAACATTATTTTGGTTTTATCTGATTCTTGCAGTCAGGTCTTGAATTATTATTATTATTATTGTCACTAAGAGTTTAGTTGAGAGTGCCGGTAAGGTTGAACTTGGGTGCACTGTTAAAATAAATACCTTCGTTTTAAGGAAGAGTGCTAGTAAAATGTATCCAGAAGTGTCCGTAAACTCTCCGAGAAATTTCGGACACATTGATTTTCAGAAACGGACTTTCCGTAAATTTCACTGAAACTCTCCGTTAGCGGTCACCCACGCAAACTCTCGCTTGAAAACTTATGTATACATTTTTTTAAAATATTTATATTCGAAACACGGAAGCAAAAATTATATTTCTATTAAATTTAGTGTATTTTTAGTGTCGCCAAATGTTACAGATGTCTGATGCTATTATTTAATGTTCGAAAGAATAGGTCATAGTCACGTGGATAACCTTAACTGCCACAGAAACGATCATTTTCTTGTTACAGTGGCGAAGAAAGCTTTGTGCAAAATCGGCATTGTTCGTCCCCGTAACTCGAAGTCAAAGGGAATATACTGAGACTTTCCATATTTTGTTTTTACGGAATTTACTCCATTGTTCGTCATTGCGGATTGCCTTTCCGTATATACACTGTACATTTCCGCCAAACATTCCGTAAATATACGGAAATTGGAAATTTTTAACCGTGTGGAGATGGAGCTGCGGTGGAATGCAAGAGCCGGAGAAACAGGTATTCCCGAGAAAGCCCACCAGACAACGGCAATGTCTTCCGCGTTTCCCACTAGCTCAAAGTCGAGTGACCGCTCTGGTAATCAAACGCGGTTCCCTTTTGGTGGAGACGAGTAGTCAGCACACTATTGCCACTAAGGGAAAGACTTGAAAATTAATTTCGTAAATGACTGATGGTGTGTTTCTTTTATAAATTAATTTCGTAAATGACTGATGGTGTGTTTCTTTTATATAAAGTTATTTGGCGTTTAAGAAAAAAAAACACTTAATGAAATCTTATAAATTGCTTTTGAACTCTTTGCACCCCTATGTTGAACAAGACATTATATCTATATTTTATTATTACATTCCGTTAAAAAATATCCCCAGTTGTTAGAACTATGTTGCATTACTCTTTGGAGGTTTTCGACTGCACCATAATGTTTTGGTGTATAGCATTGTTTCGTGCATTAGATGATGATGGACCTGGTTTGACATAGTAGTTAAAGGCCCAACATGTAATGAAAGCCAATCAGATCAGTCAACGTCTGTGTTGGCATCAGCGTGGTTCACAGGCCGCGCGAAACTTTCTCGGCAGCGCGTGATGCGAGGGTTAGAATGCTGACTCGAAAGCCAAGTGAAAGGAATATTTGTATGAAGGGCAGGGTTCTCGTGGGGCGAAGGGCGGAGAGGGGGTTTCGCGTTGTTTTATTCTCTCGCCACGGCCTTTGTGCGCCGGACCGCGCCAAACGTCCGGCAACAGGGGTTGGTGGTGGGGGTGGGGGTTACATAGTTCGCTGCGGAGAGTGTGTGCCAACGTATATCAATACTCGAAGGGGCGGGCGCGCGTGGGATTCCTCTGCGACCCCTCTTCGGGGGTGGAAAGGGGTTGTTTTGCCCCTGGGGAGGGGGTGAGCAGGGAGTCGAACGCCCGCAGGTATGCAACCACCGCAGCGTGCCAGGTATCCGGCACAGTCTGCATCGCAGGAACACCGCGTATTTCGCCTGCCCCTATCTGGTTAGACCGCCCCGCCCAACACACACGCACGCACCTGGTTCTCGGTAACAAGTGCCTGTACATGCCCATCGCCCATCGTCCGGCCTGGCGTCGAGGTTGGGGGGGGGGGGACGGACGTCGACAGCTCGCATTCCCATCTCCCCCCCTCCTGTACATCTACGAGAGTTAACAAGCATCCGTACAGACCGACCTGGCTGTTTTGACCTCCGTTCGCTCGCTGTCCATCACCTATACCCTGTTGATGGTTAATCAAGCCCTTTTGAAATACAACCTCGAAGAAAATCACTACCCGTTAAATGCATATACACTACCGTACACACACTGGCATTAAGATCCCCAATTAATATGGTAATGGATTAAGTTATATAGTTCTAAGTCCTGACCTCGTATTGCGACTGTGAAGTTTAAATATATAGCAAATCAAACAGGTATTTTTCTGCATAAAACACTCTACAGTACGAAATGGCTTATTGGTGTCTCTTTTAGGTATAGTAAAATATCACATTTTCACTTGACTAATGTGTGAATAAAATTATTAGGCACATGACAATCGAAATGTTACACATATGCCAGAAAAAATACCAAATGAAAAACGTAGATCTTAAGCAGGGCTTACAAAAGTGCTCACTTTACCGTAAACAGCATTTACCTCTATATATTTCAACCGGCGCACTGGTTTTTAATTCGTCCAGCAAAGTTGGTAACGACAGTGGCGAAGTAGTTGCATATCTTAACGATTAATTAAAAGTTCAAGGAAAATATTCACGTATACTGTAATTAATTATTATGTCTCTATTGTTTGTATGCGTATAAGTGCGACTTACGAATGTGCAAAATTCCTTAAATATTTACTTTTCTAATAATTTCGCAATTTCACCTTGACTGACTGCATGAATGCAGTGATCATACCCACGGCCATGTTCTTTTTACATTTGGCGGAATAATGCACAATATGCATACAAGTAGACCCTAAGCATGGCTTTCGGAGGTTCTCAGTTTAACGTGAACGACGTCTTGCAGCGTACGTCTCTGCCGCGTTCTAGCGTCTCTAAACAGGTTCGCGTTCGGTGGAGGTTTTGTTTGTGTCAGCCGTGTATACGTTCTGATACCGCTGTGTCGATGTCGGAGCGATGAATTGCACATCATAAGACATTTATTTTATAATTTTCGACGCCGAAATTACATAAACGTAGAACAGCTGCACAAACATGTTGCGGCATATGCATGATTATTAAAAGACAGATATCGAAATCGAGATAATAAGCGAAATTTGGAACGTTTCGAAACTCGACTTTGGGTGAAAATTGTCTATATTTTCATTATCCGCCTACATATAGAATCTCGTAAGAGTGTTCTGTATCGCCTACCTACAATTTTAAAACGGCAAAATCTCGTAACATATCTCGTCTAGTTACTAAGCTCAAGCGGAGGTACAATAATTTAGAAGTAAGCCGACGCGACATATGTGCGTGTGTGAGTTTGTGAGTGATTTCAAGGCATGCGGTAGAAAATGGAAGAGAAAGAGGATTTCGTTCACAATAGAAACTATTTTATAAAAAAATGAAGAAGACATTTACGCGTTGCTTGTAGTCGTCTAAGTAGCTGGATGAAAAGTGGTTCCGGATTCCGCTGATCTAAAGTACGATAACGAATAAAACTGCCAGTCCCAATCGAATAATAATAAAATAATTTTACTCCCATCCGCGAAAACCGAACTCTGATGAGTTCAGCGTATTTACTACTTTTGTTCGGCAGTTTCATGAAGTGGTTGTCGGACAAGAATTGTTCGATATTATATGGCCAATATAACTCTCTACTGATACGCCAATAACAAGAATGCAAGTATTCGCGTTATAAGTTTTTAACTTATTATTGGTTTGTATTTGTATATTTGCTCTAATTTAAAGAATTAATATAACATAACACAGAAGAAAAAAATTTTTCTAAAATAATTAAATGTAACTCTCCGCTTATTTAATCAGAGAAGTCTAGACAAACAACGAACAGTAAAACTGAATGAAAAATTTTACCCTCAAATTCATGGCCTCTAACACAGTCAATGTACGGATGTTCGTGTTATTTTAAGTAATATAATAACATTATCGGTACGCTAAAGATATGTATATGAGCTATGAAAATGTTTAACTGCCTATAAATTGTAGAAAAAACTGAGTTTTTTGATGTTTTAAGTAGAAACCCATATGATAAAACACACTCGGTTTATATGCACACAATAATTATCCTCTCTTAGGGGTATATTTTCGAAACTTTTTTTCAGAGCCACACCAATTTTTATTTTTTTTTTTCCCCCATTTGAAAGAAACTCGTCATGTTCATCTAGAACTTTCCGCTGTGTATCCCTTAAGTTATTCTGCGAACGTCAATGCGATACTCGAAATTCTTCCCACGCGCGCGCAAACTTGAAGCTTCTTCAACTTTCACTGAGGTCTGTCAGACTCGCCTCGGAAGTTCACTCAGAACCTCAAGGCAGCCTGCATTCGCTTACTCCGCAAGTATAGTTCTTTCTCAGCCTCTGGCACTCAGTCCGAACATTCCTCACAACGAAGTGAAATTTATTTGGAGGCTGGAATTTTGAGGAACATAATCGTAAAGGCTGTTCACGATAAAGGGAGCACTTTTACAATCAACCTTAGAAAAAAGTCACTTATCCTGCCTGTATATATTTTAACGGGCGCACTGAGTGACATGCGCCCAGTAAAGTTGGTAATGATGGATGGGAAAGTAGTTCCGTATCTTAACGCTTAACGTTAAATAAAAATGTTAGGTAACAATTTGAGATAATTTAAATTATTTCTTTCGAGATCTGTTTTTTTTTTTATATTGAAGAGTAAAAATGTGGGAGTTTGTAAAATACTTAATTTTCTAAGAACTTCACAGTTTCACTTGATCGACGCATGGATAAAGTGTTGAGCCCTGTGCCAATGTTAATCTTATATAACGCGGAATAATACACAACGTGCATATAAGTTGATCTCAAGCAGGACTTAAAAAAGTGCTCGTTTTACCGTGAACATCCTATACAACGCCTGCCTTCTTGCCAAGGTGTGTACGTATTATTTCCGTATACTCCTACCCACTAGTTACATGAGTTCTGCTATAGGCTATTCACAGTAAAGTGAGCAATGGTTAGGCCCTTCCAATATGCATTAGCCACTAGAAATATATTTTATTGCTGTCATAGACGTTAACTTTCGAGAGCGGTGAAATTTATACGCGATGTGTATTAGCCACACTGCAAAGTTTATGTTACAAAGTGGTCGAGAAATAAACATTGGCTGAAAGTAAAAATTACGCAGGGCCTCAAAAAGTGCCCACTTTACCGTGAATAGCCTATACATTATTTTACCCAACATAACAAACGTCATGTAAGTTTCTATACCCATGGAATACAAACAACTGTTGAAAGAAAACAGTCATACCTCCTTAAGGGGCTACGGAAAGTTCTCTATAAAAATGAAATTTGCATGTCGTAAAGAAATAATGCATTTTGAAAAACAAAAGTGTTAACGGTAGCATTAACGAATGTGAAATTCTGTTGAAATTATGAAGGGTAATTTGCGTTAATATTGTTATTGTGGTGTTCTAATTGATAACATGTTTATATATTTTTTAACAATTGTTTTCTCTATATACAGGTATTACTTAATTTAAATATAAAGCCATTCAAACAAACAAACCCCATCAAAATATAATCAGCAGTAGGAACTTAGTTCTTGACTTTATATTTCTGAAATCCACGCATAGTGAGAACTTTTCACGGCCTTAAAAATTTAACTAGATTTTACAGTAGCAATCTAATTATATCAATCTTGATAAACATAATAAATTCCTGAATTTTTTGTAGGACAAATAGTTTTTATAAGTGTTTCTGTCTGCTATTTATATAGTAAATTATGTCGACATAAGGTATGCAATTTCCTTTAAGATGGCCGTATACAGTTACGCTTTAAAAGCAAATTGCCAAAAAAACACCATACAATATTACATTCAGTTCATGTAATTGTGTATAAATTTCCTTAATTGACGAAGCCGTGAATTGATTTCTAGCGCATGCGTCATTATAGCGTTGGTAGCACGGCTTCAGGACATTTGTTAACAAATCATTTGAAAAGTGCATCTTAAAGATAACAGCATGTTAATTAGTACAGTAAACGACCACAATATGTTGTTGTGCTGGTCAGTTAGTTTGACACTATTAATGTTGAACGGACGGACTCTACAAATGAACAACTACCGATACACGTTTGCATGATATGCTATTTCAATAGTGTCAGTTGCATAAAACAATTGATAGTGACTTCGTTGGCAAGGGACACTAAGGTTCCCCTGCGTCGTGAATTTCTGGGTTTCAATTCCGAATCTCCATGAGAGTGTTCACCATTTTCATAGAATTATTATATGATAGCTTAGAAATTATTTCCCTTCACGATTAGTCTCCAGCCAGAAAGGGGAGCGTTGAAAATAAATAACTAAAAACCAACTAATCAGAAAGAAAAAAAAACATCACGCGATGGGGATTTGAAAGCAAAAAATAAAATGTACCAGACTGCAAAACTGCGTTAAACCGCTTACCATAGAGCAGAGTAGGGTATTTATTTACTGCTACAGTATCTCGCATTTATAAAACGAGTGTTATTTTATTATTATGACCAGTTGAGTTGGAGTACTGCAAACTTTCAGTTCATTTATGTTGATATTAATATATATTTAACATACAAATTGGATTCACTGATACACTCATTTTCATAGAAACTAAAATATACGATTCAAGACTTTGCCATTCTGGATCTTGAGTTAGTGTATATGTATAATATAAAGTAAGAGCTCATTCAACTACGATTTTAAGCATACTCATGGGTATTAAAACTGTAAAAAAACCTCGGATAGGTCCCTTTGGGAGGGTGTTACTTTTAGGAAAGTAGCAAAAATAAAATAAGAAAAAATTTGCAAAGGACCTGGGCTTCATTTGGGTTCACTTCAGTGTCTGGATAGATATTTAAAATAACATATGTTTGCGCGAACCATCCTCTTTTAAAATTCCAATTTTATAAGTGCGTGTCATTAAACACTTCTATTTCAGCTAGTAAATTTACAGATACCTCAGAAATTTTCCGATATATATATGTGTGTGTCTGCGATACTTAAACTCACATTCTTCTAACAGTCACCTTGGGAGCATATTCCAGTAGTCTTCTGAGCGTCATTTCCATAATTCTGATTCAAAATTTCTTGTAAATGTAAACCATTTGTTGCAAATTTTACTCAGAAATGAACGTTCCTTCCAGGGCCAAGATTAACAAACTATGCCACGAAATAAATTTACACTTTTTATTGCATACTCACCACTGTTAGTTAACATATATATATATTTTTTATCAATTTAAAATACACAAACATTTTAAAGAAGCAAGTAATAATGTCCACATTAGCTCAATAACATAGTAAATGCATTAATAAAAAAATGTATTATTATAATACAACACTTCACAGAAATGGTAAGCATATCTGGGAACTCTTATTTCGCAATATGGTCATAAATTTAATCATCCTCTTCGGAAAAAAATAAGTTGTGATTCAATTTATTAAATTACCCGTATGTGAGGGTAAGATGTTTTATCTGCACGATAGTATGACCTCAAAAACTTATTTTCATTATTTAGTTCAATATACGAGGAAACGTTTCATGACGGGGCTCATGATGGTTTCCGTTATGGCATTTCTTGAAGGGGAATTCGGTCGCCTTGGTTGCTTAAGAGTGGGATCGAGCTGCGCGTCCAAGGTCAAGAAGCGAGGGAGCGATACGGGCGACACTAACACGCACGCCTAGTGCCTGATCGCTCCTACGCGCAGGGCGTGCAGTGTTTCCGTCGTGACGCTGTACTGTGCAAATTAGACCTGTAACAGCGGGGGTTCTATTACACGCGATGAAAGACCACGGATTAAACTACGTCCGTATCTTTTTTTTACTTCCCTCTTGCAGCTTAAGGAAGCTGCATAGGAAAGCTTTAAAAATGCGAAATTTGACCATTTTCACGATTTTTTTTCCCCTTCAAAAATACACTTAATATGACAAAAGTAAAAAAAAAAAATTGGGACATAGATAATTGGTTTTCATCTCTTCTGACAAAAAGTCGTATTTGCAGAACATTTATTTACCGAGATCCGCGTATTCGGGCAAACAACTATTCACAAAAAATGCAGGGGTCCACCTCTCTGCTAAGACAAAGTTTAAGTATAGTCCATTAGCGGTATCATCACACTTTTTTAAATCAAACCTTTGAAAAATAATCCCATAATGACTTTCCTGCTTGCCGTGTCTCCTAAATACGTGTTTTATACTCGTGTTAACATAAAAGTACCTTAATATTGGTTAATTTGAACCTTTACATATAATTATTCTGTAAATTATAATATTTCGTTTATATATAATATGAATCGAAGCAGGTAGGTATAAGGTGTGTTGGCAATGCCTAGTAAGAAAGAGCTCGTATGAGACATTTTATTTAATTGAGTGCGCACGAATATGGTTCGTTGTTTGTTTGGTGTAATTTTCTACACGTGGTTAAGCTATATTTGCATAAGCAGAGAAATATCCTGGAAGTATATCTTTATCAAGGCTTCAGAAAAGTGCGAAGTAACCATTAATGGAATATATGTGTGAATCCTATTGCCAAAGGGAATCAAGTAATTTGCACTACTGTCTAGTTTTAATAACCTTTATGACTGAGTTAGCTCGCATCACAAATTTGCGGCTAAAATCTAGACGTGCTGAAATACAAACTTAATTAATCATACGGGGATAGTATTGCTTTGTTACATAACTTTTTTGAGTACGAAGCCAGCATACTTATGCAGTTCACGCTTATTTCAAGCAACTATAGGGCTGACAACTCCGTAACGACTTGGCGCAGACTAAAATGAACTCAACTGTAAAGAAAGAAAAGTTCCTTTGCAAACTCAATGCAATGTGATTACGAATATTACTTACAGCGAAAGACAATAGCGGTATTTTCGAATTGAGTAAAATTATTTTTAATATAAATATGACAGCAAAGTCGATTTGGTTTCTAAAGGATATACATGTATATAATATGATATTTGTGTTTATAACACGTTTATATGCAACAGGATAGATGAGGTATCTGTCAGTATTACTTTTTAATGAGTGAGTGAAGTGGGTGAAGAGATTTTAGCGGCTCTTTAAAAGCGATGTCTTGAGAGCCAATGAGGGAGAAGTGAGGTGAGTATGCAGCAACGCCAAAATTGAAATGAGCGGGGGAAACGGGAGATCCCTGAGAAAACCCGCCGATCAGCGGCATCGTCCGGCACGATTTCTACTGGCGAAAATACGCAGTGAACCGGCCAGGGATCGAGTGGGAGGCGAGCAGTCTAATATGATATATCAAATTAAAAATGATGTAGACGAAATAGAATACAACGGAAATACTTATAATAAGATAGTAGAGCACAATAATATTTGGATTGAAAAAAAAAAACAGATATAATCAACCTATTAGTTTAAAAGAATTAAAGAAAGAAATCTATGAACTATGTGTTATAAATTGGCAAACAGAGTATGGTGCAACAGAAACCGGCCTAGATACTAAAATTATATAAAAAATATACAACAATGGTACGAAATTAAAAGCAATATAAATAATAGTGTGTTGAAAGTAATAACAGGACACTGTCAAATCAAAGAATATTTAGCTAAAATAAATAAAATAGAAGGCGACAATTGTCAATGTGAAAAGGGAGCTTAAACGGTATGCCATATTCTGTACTTGTGACATGTTTAAAGAAGAAAGGAAAGAATTAAGTATTAGTAAAATAGATGATTTGGTAAAAACTATGAATGATAATTTAACTGAAAAGTCTAGGGAGCGGATGAGTGTGTGCTGGAACTAAGGGAATTATTGAGCGAGTGTTTGTGTTTGTCTAGTGTTTTATCGTTTAAAATAATAATAATTATAGTTTGTCTCTCTTTTAGATAAAAAAAAAATGCAGTAAATATTGAAGTTTTGCATAGTAACACTTGGGAAGAAAAATTGAAAAGCTCCAAACACGAAAAAGTTATAAAGAAGAACACAAGATCTGAAATGAATGCAAGCAGAATTGCAGGAAATATGGAGAAAAATATAAGAACAAGAATGATGAAGAGAATAAAAAGAAGAGAAAGAAGAAGAGGAGAGAGAATGGGGAGGAGACAGAGAGGGAAAGTAGAAGAACAATAGAAGAGAGAAAAAGAGGAGGAGAAGCAGCAAGAAAGAGAAGAAGAAAGACAAGATCTGAAACGGATGAAAGAAGAACGGAAGGAACTGCGGGGAAGAACATATAAATGAGGGAAAGATGTGATTTGTGATAATGTGTTGGTGTATGACTGTGTGTGTGGCTGTGTAAAAAAAAGGGTTGGCGCCCGTAGGAGCAGAGCTCAATTCCCTCGTCCGTCGGGAAACGAAGGCCTGGGTGTCCAGAAGGGGGTACTTCGATGTCCTGGACGATGGTTAGGTTGGAGCAGAACGGTGGGCGAGGGGGAAAATAAAAAGAGCCAAATATAGTATTACAGATAGGGAGGCTGCTGGGAGACTTCGTGTTCGTGGGCGCGGCCATTCGACCGTTGGGTGCCATGCCGGACCGGCCGAAAGGCTAGTTAGCTGTGTGCGGGCCCGACGGCGTCTGGTCGCGCGGGCGGATTCGTGGGGATCCCGGTTCCTGGTCTGTTCCGGCGGGAGCGGCGAAACTGGGGGCGGCCGAAAGGATACCCGTCGGGGAGCTGTCTCGGTCGGGGCAGAATAGCTCACCACCTTCCCAGGAAGCGTGAATAATGCTTTTGAATAGAAATAGAATTTGCAGCTTAAATTACGGAAGCCCAGACGAACAGCCACTCTCCCACAAAAAAAAATTGTGTATCTATATAACTAATATACGGTTTGTTAAATTGTAGTCGTCATGATTTTAATTGAACACCCTGGATGGCTGTAATGCTAAGTAGGGCCAATGAAATAAATTAAAAAAGAAAGTCTAACCACTCAGCCACCGTGAGTTAATTAATATTAATTCTCTGTAATTTACGTTGTGTATCTGATGGTTACAACAGTTACGTGATTTCGTTAACTAAGGTATCTTTCCGCCCGCACCTTTTTTGTGATTGCGATGTGACTATGTGCCCCCAGTTCTCGCCTGCATGGCACAAAGAACGTCTTAGGAGAAACAAATGCCTAATGCCAGAGCAACTACGCGCCTTGCGTGGATGGCTGGCTTCGAATCCACAAGACCCACACTGTAAAAAAATTATGGGAAAATTACCTGGCAAGTGTAAGGTAATGTTCGCAAACGTGAGAGGGAAACATAGATTTCCTTACTGGTAAGGTAAAATTACCGCATTCTGGAGTAAAATTCACGTATATGGTAGTGGAAAATCCCATACATTATATGGGAAAATTACCTTACGTGTACATCTCTTCAGCATTGTCTCAATAACTAAGCGTGAGGACGGGCGTAAGAAAGAATCCTTTAACACTCTAATTTTCACTGATGCTGTTATACTGTAGTCGTGGTGTAATGGAGCCCTGCCCTCATAGCTCAGGGGTAGGGTGGCAGACCTGTAATCGGAGGGTCGCGGGTTCGCGCCACGGTGCCTCCGACGAGGCAGATTGTCAGTTCGTTTGACGCACTGGGAATTTGTCAGCAATTCGGTCTCACTAGAGCTTCGTCAACGTCAGATTTCACAACGCCGTCAAATGAAGGAAAACAGAAAAAAAAAATGGCTAGCGTATCGGCCGATAGTGATAAAGGATCGTGGTTCATGACCACCGATCAACAAGTGTGTCGAAAATTTTAAAATAGAGGTTTCGGATCATATTCGTCAGAGTAATAAAATAATTAACACTACTAATACTGCGGGATATTTTTCAATATAATTTCATCATACAATATAGTTAATATTCCCTTACTTGTATGGGATTCACCACTCTTTTGCCAGGTACTTTTTCCGTACGATTAGGGAATAGTACGTTATTTGTCATGCAGATTTACTTCACATTAAGGAGGTAATTTTCCCTTACATGTAGAGGTAATAAGCTTCCTTTACATGCGAGAGGATTTTGCCTCAAATTTGTTTCACAGTGCAGTTCTAGGAAGCGAAGAGATATGTTTACTGCAGCTAGTGAAATGCATAAACTGACTGACAGCCCGCGGCTTCTGTTGTGGTCGCATCTCCCCTCCTGCACTGAGAACAAGATATTGTTTCAGAGACCATCTAAATATAGTTTACATATATAGTAATACCGACAGAACTGTTCACTGAGTTCCCCCTGTAATTGTATTTGTAATTCTACCTATGGTTGCTAGAGTTGAGCACTGCGTCCCTACCACAAAACAGATAGCAACTCCAACAGAACAACTTCAACTATATTTGGACTGTTACCACGACAATCAGAATTGTAATAATCAAACAGAACGTCCTGTTTCTATTACTGAACAGATATGTAATCATGTTTGAGGGTAGCGGCAACTGAATATCCTGTTAGGTTATTACTAGTGACCCCGAGAAATTTGCGAGTTCATTGACCCGTAGGCTAGAGTTCATAGTCTTATATTCTCTCATACAGATATCAAATGTTTATTTGTTGATTCTTGTGGTAATAAACGGCGGCGGTTGGGCGCACAATTTATTGCACGTCTGGTATTGGCTCATTTATCTCCAGGAGGTGTCAAAAAACACATCGACCAATCACAAACGTAACATGAACGTACGTGTGTGTGAATTCCAACTTGTCTGGAAATGAACGCGCGAAATTCTCGGGTCTCCAGTGATTACATGTACGTAAACGGGTTATAAGGCTTGAATGGCGACTCGAGTAAGTGCACTGGATTAAGTTGATTTCATACTGACTCCCCGCAGTAGACAAACCGCTTAGTTAAAGTTTCACAGGTTGCATAGCTGCCAGACGTCATTATTCAACATTTGGCAAAGAAAAGGATATTTGAAAGATTACCGATTATACGAGAGCGGTACACCAGGGCAAACTTTTTTGTTTGCTAGTTATTGATCTGTATAAAAATATCGATTACAATTCACTGTTACACATTTTACAATATTGCAATGCTGTCACGCGGAACTTTACTAGTGTTAAGGGTGAGTGAGTGAAGAGATCTGGGCGGCTCTTAGCAGCGAAGTCTCGAGAACCGATGAGTATGGAGCGGCGCCGGAATGGAAGGGGCGTGGGAAACGGGAGATCCCCGAGAAAACCCGCCGACCAACAGGCATCGTCCGGCACGATTCCCACTTGCGAAAATCCGGTGACCCGACTGGGGATTGAGCCCGGTTCGCCTTGGTGGGAGGCGAGCTGGCTAACCGCTCGGCCACCGCGGCCCCCACTAATGTTAGAGGAATGATATTGTCCAACAAAAACTCACACATTTAAGAGCTTCGTTCACACAAATGCTGTACCCAAATTTGTTTTTTAATATTGTGAAGTTTCTAATTTATGTGTACATTCTTCAATAATCCTTGTAGACTATAAGTCGTATTATTAGGTTTTTCGTCCCATTTTGCGTAAATAATCACCTCACGACATTTGAATTAGGTTGCCTCAAACAACCTGTAAAAGTTCACAACTGTATACTGTGTAATTGCTCTTCGGGCATAAAATCTGGGGTATTCTTGACACAACGAAATGTAAATCAACTTTATCTGACGGAGTGTTTGTAAGTATTTCAATTCGAGAGTCGATCCATCGTGAGTGAGAACCACTGGCTGCAACAGTGGGCGAAAGGGTGTCCGTAGGCGGTGGAAAGAATATGCCGTGTAAAAAAAAAAAAAAAACAAATAATTAACGTCAGCGGAGATGACCGTATAGACGTGATTAACACGTCAGCTTTGCGAGAGCTGCCCCTCGCCAGCCCCCTGTTTCTATCAGCGGGAGAACCCCGCAAACAGGGGGTGGATGAAGGAGGGTGGCGAGGGTTTGAATAGAGGGGCTGGAGGGGGTAGGAGGTCTTAATTACTCGGCAGGCTGTCAAGCCATTGCACGCGTCACATCAAAGGCGTGGGTAGCAGGTCCGGGGCAACGTTGATGAACCGCTGAAACACTACCTCTGTGATGACCTCCGACCTCTCTCCTCCTTCCCCGGCAGCGTGCGAAACAACTGTCGCCTTTGTCTGGCGTTTACCGCCGGGGTCAGGAGGGTTTTTGTGCTCGAGCCAAGTGTGCTCGTAGAGGCCGCGGTGGCTGAGCGGTTAGACTACTTGCCTCCCGGCAAGGCCAACTATTTTCAATCCCTGGTCAGGTCACTCCCGAATTTTCGCAAGTAGGAACACTGTGCCGAACCGTGCCGCTTGTGTTTTCTCGGGGATCTCCCGTTCCCCCTCGCCGATGAATTCCGGCATTGCTCCATTCTCACCCCACTTCTCCCTCATTGGCTCTCAAGACCTCGCTGTTAAAGAGCTGCCAGAATCTCTTCACCCACTTCACTCACTCATTAAAAAGTAATACTGACAGCTACCTCACCTTTCCTGTTGCATAGAAACGTGTTATAAACACAAATATCATATTGTATACGTGTTGTAAATACTTTAGCAGCCAATATACTTTGCTGTCCTATTTCTTTTTAAAATAATTTTACTCAATGCAAAAATGACCTCTTTTTTCTTTCGCTGTACGTAATATTCGTAATCACATTGCATTGAGTTTGCAAAGGAACTTTTCTTTCTTTACAGTTGAGTTCATTTTAGTCTGCGCCAAGTCGTTACGGAGTTGTCAACCGTATAGTTGCTTGAAATAAGCGTGAACTGCATAAGTATGCTGGCTTCGTACTCAAAAAAGTTATGTAGCAGAGCAACCCTTCCCCCCCCCTCCTGACTTTGCACTCTGGCGCCTGCTCTATTCTCACCTCATTTCACCTTCATCGGCTCTCAATAAGTCGTTGTTTAGAACCGCCCAAATCTTTCGACTCAACTCAGCCCCAAGTGGCCGTAAGGGCGAGGATCGGTCCCGGGTTCCTCTTGTCGCCAGCGGAGAAGACTGTGGTCAAGCAACAATGGTCCATGCGTGGTAATTTTACACTTTTTGAATAAAATATTTAAAAAAAAAAACCATGTATGACGTGTTTGATTGTTTCCTAAATACTTCATGTATCAGAAACGTTTTACAGTTGTATACTTGCTTAAATATACTTATATTTTTGGTTGGATTTTATATTTAATTACATTTCATCTATACATCAACACTTCATTTATAACTAAAGCGGGACTCACAACCATCCGTTCCATCCGTCAGTCGGCCGTCAGTCCGTCGGTCACGTGATCTTCAACCAATCGCAGGGCACCTTTTTTTCCTATCCATCAATCCGTCAAATGGTCCACCGCCTTGAAATATCGTTCCTTGAACATAGCGGTCGGAAAACAGTCAGTTATTTATTTGTCTGAATATTTTTCTTTTTAAATACACACTTCAGTGGAGTTGTTTACCTTCTTACCTTTCATAATTGAATTGAACTGAAGACGACTTGTAGATTTTCAGAAGAAATCATGTTAAAAAAATATGTGAGGGAAAGAGAACATGTTTTGAAATTCTTTAAAAACATTTCTCCCTGCGCGATAAGGTTCGTGTTGTTGGATGGTAACACTGGACATTTTCTGGGCGGACGAAAAAACCTACGGACGGCTGACTGACGGAAGTGACGGATGGCTGTGAGCCAAGCTTAACATGCATAAATACAACAAGGAAATGTGTGTAGGCCTATTGGCAATGCATAGTAAAAAACAGTTCCTGTGAAAAAAAATCATTACACAGATTTCTCACGAATGTGGTGCGTTGGCCAATTGGTGTAATTTATTAAGCTTGCTTTGTATGAGGAGGAGGAATATCCTGAGCTTCAGGGAAGTTGGAAATAACCGCGAATAGAGAATATAGTCCATTCGCTGTATATGCTCACTTTTTCCATCAAATTATAATCACACGGCTACAAAATACTGTAATGGCAAAATGTTAAAAAAAAATAGTCCTCAGATTGCTATAAATGTTACCAGCGGACAACTTGATACACGTAAAAAATTTATAATACTTGAGAAATATTTAAACAAATTTTCTATTTATGAAATATAAGGTACTAAATTAATTGTTGTACTCTGTTATTGATATTTTGGGTGGACAAAATACAAAAGTGATGCTTCAGAAATATACCATACAGCCACGCCCAAACAAACTTGTTATAAATACATTTCAAGAAAGAAGATTTTTCTTGGAAAATTTCATTTGGTTTAAAGAGATTTAAATATGGCTACCTCTAAGTCAAATAAGTAGGTGATATAGTTTCGTTCATTTTTTTCTGTTACTACAAGTGTGTTTTTGTAATACATTATAAATACATCGACAAGTCACATAAAACATGCATACAATTGATTATTATCTATTCACAGTTACTTGACACTTTTCTTAAGCCCTGGTAAAGTTCTACTTCCAGGATATTCCTCCGCCTCATGCAACCGAAGTTTAACCGAGTCTAGAAAATTACACCGAAGGACAAGGCACTGAATTCGTGCGCTCTCATTTGTAATAAGATTTGGCATGAGAACTATTTCTTACTAGCTGCTACCACCGCGCCTATTTTCTCACTGTTTTTATTCATATTTACTATAAATGAAATATTATAATTTATAAACCAAACATATTGTAAAACTTTAATTTAACGAAATATAATATACCGTCATGTTGACAGATGTGTAAAACGATTGTTATATAGGTCATATTTAGGAAATAACTAATCACGTAATACATGGGGTGATTTTTTCAAAGGTTCGATTTTTTTTTTAATTTGCGAAGTAACCGCCAACAGACTATAGAGACCCATCCTGCAAACTTTACATCGCCTTTTCCGTCCTGGTGCCCCATGAGTCGGTTTTATTTTAAAGAAGTATTCACATCAGAATAAATGATTCAGTTAGTATGTAGACAGGGAAAAATATTATTTCCCTTCTTGCAGGTCCTCCGCTTGGAGCTACATTCGCCTCTCCCAGGAGACAACACTTGAGAGATTAAATCAAAATTCAAATCAACTCTGGACAGCAACGCCTCCAGTTTTGCCGGATTAAGGAACACTGGCGCAGCGCTCGCAGCTGCAAGGATTGGGCAGGACATGGGCTAACAAGAAGCTAACGAGATTAATAACCGCATGAATATTCCTCGGCTAATGAGCTCTGGACGTGAAGGACTGAGTGTGGTTGAAATGTGCCCAGTTGTTCGAAATGAAGACAGCGGCTCCAGCAAATGAAGACAGCGGCTCCAGCAAATGCCACATTTCTCAGCAGCGCGAAAATTGATGCTCTACACATTAAACCCGCAGCAGTTTTATACGAGTAAGCGAAAGGTTGCAGACTGGACAATCAGTCTAATGGATGGGGAAACAGTGTCAAAGTGTGGTATTCGTTCTCACATCTGGAGATACGACGTTAACACATGCTTTTTATGAGTCTACATTCCTTGGAAAGATAGGCTTATGTTATCACCTGATCGTCTGGGCGTATGTCACCTCACCCCCTTACACGTTTTGAACCAGACAAACTAATTTCATCGTAATCGATACATATATAGTACTTAGTAAGAACACCCTACTTTTATAGGTTTCTATCGCGCCGTGTGCTTGATTTCAAAATTGAGCCATTTTAAGTTTTGTATCGCTATTTTATACCTTGGAAACCATTAAGCCATTGTAAACCATATTTATAATTTTGGCACTTGATAATACAAATATTTAACTAAGATACCTATATTTTTATTAGTCCGCCATTTTGGAAGATAGCATTTCATTAAATGTAATACTTTTCATCTCGAAAACTACTTCAAATATTCACGCCAAATTTTGCACGCAAGTAATACTTATATGAAAATAACTATGCTGGGGCATGTAAACGTATGTGATTTTAACGGTAAATGCATTAATAAATACTTTAAGATTATTTTCTATGTCCATGATACAATTTGATCAAATTCGTCCAAACTTTATATCCTGAAAGTACGCATTAAAAGCACCAACTTGATACTAAATAGCCCTTTTTTCCCGCTTTTTTATTGGAGATTGCCACATGAAAATGTGAAGTTTCCATGTTATACCTCGGAAACGATCTACCAATTTCTATCAAATTTTGCGAGCTAGTATTTTTATGGTAGGCCATGTAAATGTGTATGTTTTAAAAAAGTCATATTCTTGTATCATAATGGCTGCTATATAAACATTTTATGTTCATTTGTGGCCGATTTCATCTTAACTGTTTATATTGGCAGTATCTAACACAACCATCAAATGTGCCTACACAGAACGTCCCTTATCCAATATTTTGTATAATAGCACCAAATGAATAAATAATGTTTTTATACCATATCTAGGGAAAGAATATACTGATTCTACAAATCTGTTTAAACAAATAGTACTACTGTAGGCCATGCTAACTTGCATGTTTTTGGTAGATCTGATTCTTATGTTCAAAATGACAGCCATCTAAACCTTTTGACTATATATACGAAACCACGTAACCAATTTCAGCTTGCCTTTGTATGCTGGGAGTATCTATTACAGCCGTCAAATACTTCCACTCAAAGCCTCTTTCGTCTGCCATTTTTTAAGCTAGGGCAACGAATAAATAAAGTTTTATATCTTATCATCGGTAAACAATTAACCGATTACGATAGGCCGTTCACGGTAAAGAGAGCACTTTTGAACGACTTCTCATTTGGAATAATGATTAGTAATTATATTTTATTTTAGTCTTAAGCGTTAACTTACGAGTGCGGTGGAATATACAAACTGTGTTTATTACTTACATGGTAATATTTATTTTTAAAAAGGTTTATAAGATAAAAAAAAAATTACTGAAAAAATTACCGAGGGCCTCGAAAGTGCTCACTTTACCATGAGCAGTCTATATAAAATTTTACAAACAGTTAGTACTATGATAGGCCATGTAAAATACTGTGCATTAAAAGGGCCACACACACACACACTTATTTTCAAAATAGTTGCGATATAGATATTTTAGCGTAGAATACTATACCTATGAAACCAAGTAACCAATTTCAACTACTGTATTCTTTGTAGACTAGCAGTATCCATACAATCATCAGATGAACTAATAGATAAACTCTTTAGTTTGCTATTTTGGAATACAGCACCGCATAAAATATGAGCTTTCATGTCTTGTCTTAGAAAATACTAGAATTATTCCCGCCGAATTCAGTTCCCAAATTATACTTTTGTTGTTCATCTAAATTTATATGACTTAAGGGACAAGTCACACGTTTTAAAAATGCTGCCAGGTAAATATTTTAGATTGGTGTGCTATGTCCCAAACCATTAAAAAAAAGTATGTTTATATGCTAGCACTACCTGGGACAGACATCAAATGTGCTGATCAATAATGTTTTGTCCGCTATTTATTAATATTGCAGCACATGAGCAAATGGTGCTTTGTATATAATATCTCCTGGACCAATCAACCTATTTCCACCAGAAATTTTGCATGCAAGAAGTGCTACGATACGTCAAGTAAAGTAATTTTATTGAAGTAGGTCAGGCTATTTTTTAATGGAGGCAATAAAAAGGTACAAAAAAGAGGTTATGTCTTCCACTGCAGAATTTGAAAAAATCATACCTCCAAAATGAAAACACATACATCGGCCGTTCAAATCCTACTATAACAAAATTCAATGGCAGATAAAAATAAAAATACTAAAACAAAAATTTCATAAAAAAAATCTAATACACGAGCGATTGTAACTAGGCCAGTGTGTGACAGGTTTCATTAATATGGGTGCATTGTCCAAACTACTTGTTACTGGAGACAGCAGGAATCCCTCCCCCCGCCAGACTGAGAACGAAGCTACGTCTGCGTGGTGTCAAGGCTTTATTGCACCAGAACACCTCGCGCGGAGTCTCTTCTCGACGTGACGTCAACCTGAATTGGTCCAGAACGCAACAACAGAAAGGACGTGCCAGCCACCGTAATCCGCAGACCCTCGGCTTCGAGACAAGATAGTACTTTCTAAACTATTAACCAAATTAAAAATCATATCACATTTGTTATATATGTCTTACTTAATACAATTTCGGCCTATACTCGTCAAAAAGCCAACTCGAAATACAGAAATCGTATACGGTTGGAAATAGCATCTCAAAAGCAATCCAGAGATATCCATGAAATCCCATATGATCGAGTGAAGCGGTGCCGGGAACGTAAACAAAAAACATCAAGGCGTCCGAGCGCGTCATAGTAGACGTATTCACGCAAAACAAACGGCCGTGTCCCCAACACAGCCACACCCCAATTGTTTCAGAGGTAATATTATTCCTTGTTGGTATCGTTTCGCTTGCTTTCATTAAGTATTCTTGCAAACGATACTCATTGATCAGGGGTTCTCAAATATTAGTGCCTGTTTTAATTTTTTAATGTATTTATATTTTTCCCCAATCATGGGGGGGGGGGGGGACGTTGTCGTCTTGATCCTTGGAAAATTCATAACTCCTTAAGTAGCCGAGCCCGCCTTGTAAATTTTGTCTGTAAACTTTAAGCTTTTTCGTCTTAAAGCCTTTCGTAAACTTTAAACTTTAATTTATTTATACTTCATTTATTTCTACATTACTTATTTCTAAATGAGTTCGTGTATTTCAAACTAGTTTTCGTGTGCATAAAATCGTGTTATTAAAAACTACGACATTTCAATATAAGACTTATTGTATTTTTTAACTATAAAAGTCTCAAAGTATCGAGCGGAAAGACAGATTTTCTTTTATTTTGTTTCGAGGTGTCAAAAATATTTCTACCCGTCAAATCTTCGAATTCTGTGGCACTTAGAAAACATGGTGAGTTATTGTCACTGAGTTTAATATAATTTGGTAGTTTAAAATTTCACAGATTTTTTATGTTTATAAACAAAAATTATTTAAAGCTACCGTGGTTACCTCTGTGGGCTTGGTCATATATCTTTAGGTTTTAAATAAACAAATTTAGTGACATTTAGCTTGTTTTCGAAGAGATGACTTAGTAATCATTTCCTATCCGTGACACATAGAATTATGTAACTGAAAAATATGAGAAGGTTCGACAGATGATGAGCTTATTCAACAGGAGATGTGTGTGTGTGTGTGTGTGTGTGTGTGTGTATATAGCACTGTAAAAATTATAGCAATTAAAATTTTGTCAACTTGGCACTGAGCGAATTGATATTTGGCTATACTTTATGTGTATATTTTTTTAATATATGAATTTGGCCGTCTATGGAGCACAATGAACTCAAGACTTCTGGTTCGTCTTCTTTCTTCCTTCCCAGAACTTCCTCATTTTTTCCCCAACTGCTCGTCTCTGTTCTTCAGTCCACACTCTCATGTGTCTTGGCTTCGGTTGGTCCTCCGGAAATCTTGCACTGTCCATCAGTCACTCCTAATGTTCTCGCTGTTGTTGAACAATTCTTCCGTTATCCCAACTTTTTCTGCAACTTTCCTGGTCTCTACCATCCATCCTGCTGTGCATTTCATTTTTTCGATGTAGTTGAATATTCTCTTGGTGAGTCTAGTCTCATTCATTCTTTTTAGGTGTCCATAAAATTTCAGTCTGCTTTTTCTTATAGTGTCTGTAATTTTTTCTGTATTTCTGTATAGGTCTTCATTTTTTCCTCTTCAGCCACGCGTTGTCTGTGTTTTTGAGTGGTCATAAAATTTTTCTCAGGATTTTCCTCTCTCTTACTTCTAATTCTCGCAGTTCTCCTTTCTTGTTCATCGTCAGGCATTCTGATCCATGTGAAGCTTCTGGTTTGATGTCTGTATTATAGTGTCTAATATTGGCTTGGATGGATATTGCTTTCTTATCCATTCTCCTAGATACTTAAATTTATCGGCCCTCTTTATTTGTCCATATTCTGTTTTCGTGTATTTTTCCCCTGTTGTGTCTGTATTCTATTTATTCTATCTTTACGTAGGAGATTTCGAGTCCTGTTTTTTTTTTTTTTTTTTTTTGGCTATTTGCTATAATGTTTCCACCATGGTTTGTGCGTCTCTTCTGTTTTGTGTTATTAATGCTACGTCGTAGGCAAATGCTAGACATTTCACCTCAAATCTTCCTTTTCTTTGTCCAATGCTGACTCCTTTCACTCTTTCTTCTTCCAAGGCCGTTTCTCATGTCCTCGTGATTTCGTCTAGTACAAGGTTGAAGATAATTGGAGAGAGTCTGTCTCCTTGTCGAACTCCTGTTTTGATTTTGAAATTTTCGGAGATTTCCCCCTAAGAATTTTATTTTGGCTGTAGTACATATCTGCGAGTGTCTGTTCTATTAGTCTTCTGGTATTTTGATCCATCCCTAACTCGTTTAATGTTAGGAATACTGTTAATCTGTCTACTGTAATGTCTATATAATTCACTTGAATGTAAGTTTGGTTAAGTATAGATTCCTTAACTAAGAAAGGCTTCCTGATGAGACATGGCAAACACCAAGGTACACAGTTCAAGGGTAGCCTTCCCAAAATCACTCTGCCTAAGTTCGATGGTGACAGCTAGCAATGGCCTAATTTTCCTAACTTGTTTGCCACTCTGGTGTCGAGGAACAGTGAGGTGTCTCCTGTTGAGAAACGTCTCTTTTTTTTTTCGCACCTGCAACTTCCCGACGGCCGAGTGGAACGGGGCCCATTGGTCACTTGGTCCATGACGTGTTCTCGCACGTAACGCCAAAGTCACCGCCATCGTTAGAAGACACATAAAAAAATAAACTTTCGATAAGAATAACACTACTGTGGAAAATAAAGTACATTTTACCTTACCTTATTGATGAGCTGAACTCTGTGCTCGAACTTTGCGTGTGCGACATGATAAATTTACTTTCTGCAATGTTACCGGCAAACTATTGACCCGAGATCTGGCATGGCCGATGGTGTTTCAGCAAGGAACCATGTGAGAGCAGCACCGTCGCTTGGAACGGTATTGCTCAGCGGCAAATATGAATATAGGCAGCGCCACGCTCAAACGTTTTTCTTAGAATATTGTAGAAAATTTATAACGTTCTCTACGTGTTAATTGGTGGAATTCCTATTGGTCATAAATGCTTTTTTTTTTATGTCCACGTATTTACCGATTCCCGGAGTCTACCTCTGGGCAAGTCGACTCCTGGGATCGTTACAGTTAAGCATCTACCAATCTTTGATAATGTACCTATGTAGTTTTAAAGCCCTCAGGACTTTCGCTATGAAGAACGAACTCGAAGAGGTTCTTAGCATGAAACAGAACTTAGAAATACTGTATAGAGTGGACATAATTTTAAAATATGTAAAGTTTTAGAATTTTTGAAATTCTAGCCTCAAAATGGTGACGTATTTTTAATGGAAATTAAATTATTGTCAGTAACGTCACGTATGCAGATTTTAACGTAACGTTTTTGAAAGGAGAAATTGTTTGGAAGTGATGGATCTTTTAAGAAGGCTTATGTAAAACCAGAATTAATATTATTGAGTCAGCCTTATGTTTAAGTACAACATTCAAGTTAAAATGAGAACATTTTTAGGAAAACGTATAATGTTTCAAAACTAAAAAAAAAAAAAAAAAATTAAAGGCCATTGTGTGGTCTTTGTATTCCTATAATTGTATATATCAGTATTAACCAAAACTTTTACAGTATAAATTTTGTAAGTTTTTCCTATGTGTATATATATATATATATATATATATATATATAATTTGATGGCAGTCTTATATGTTAAGGTGCTTTTAAAATTTTGTGCTAAAGAAGTTGTGAGAAATACTAATGAACTAAATGTTATGCTCAATAGATTTTCTAATTTTTTGGAAAACTAAAAAGATATAATATATTCCAGTTCTGCCAACCCATGAATGTCTTTGATTTAATATTTAATATTAATGTGCGTTTAAACTATGTGTTATGACACCCTTTCGCTTCCTCTCTGCTGTTGTGATTCTGTACCGGTTTTGGATTTTTTGAGCTTTTGATATTTGTTGTGTCGCCTTGTGAAAAAAATATATTTAACTATTTTAATAGTGGAGTGACATACGAATGGTGTAGACCTGAAGTGTATTTGAATGAGAATTCACATTGCATTTTACACACTCTACAGTTTACCGTCTTTAAATAATGTCTAAGATGTTATAAAATTGTCACTGCAGTATAAATTCCAGGAAGAAAAACAGTTTTAGTCTTCCACTTTTTGATTGGTTTCAATCGTCGACATCGTTATTATTTGTTGTCATCTTAATTTAGTCCTTTCAAGTGCCACTTTAATGTAATATAGATTAAAGGCTGTTCGCGATAAAGTGAGCACTTTAGAAATAAACCTTATAAAAAAAATCCCTGCTCCTACTTGCATATATTGTAACGAGCGCATTAAGTGACATGCACCCAGTAAAGTTGGTAACGATGAAGGGAAAGAAGTTCCATATCTTAAAGTTGAATAAAAAGTGTTAGGTAACCATTTTTGATAACTTATATATTTTTTTTTTTTTTTTCGCATTCTTCGTCGAAGTGTGAAAATGAACAGGTTTGTAAAATATTTACTTTCCTAATTATTTCAGTTTCACTTGACCGGCGCATGAATAAAGCGATGAGCCCAATGGCAATGTTAATTTTACATAAGGCGCAAGAATACACAACTTGCATAAAAAGTAGATCTTAAGCAGGGCTCTCAAAAGTGCTCATTTTACCGTGAACAGCCTATAGAATGTTATATTTCTTGAGGTGAAAGTAACAGTGAAAATTTATAACGAGGATTAATTTTTACAAATCAAAAGTATTTATATGTTATGTTTAATATAAACAAATTTAAACATAAAGTTGAGATATGATTTACAGTAGCCTGTTTAGACACAAAAATGATTCTTAATGCAAGAAGTACATTTTCCGCTGCCTGAGAAAAAGGGCTTAGTTAATTCTGCCATGATTGTGAAGCTACAGATTTAAATTATAATCGTATTACACACAATATGATATGCGCCGTAGTTGTAGCTATTTGATTATGCTAGGAAAACTAACCATCAATCCAATATATTTCTAGGTAAATAACCTTCAAACTACCATAATGAATTACACATATGACTCTATCAATGGTAACAAGTGGAGGTTATATTTGCAGTCTCCTCCGAATGATTCTACGCATTT